>JARQOD010000008.1:48025802-48109624 GCA_033576555.1 Oophaga sylvatica
CCTGTTTCCCGGGCAGACGCTTACTTGGCTGGTTACAAAAAGGGGATCCCCTCGAAAAAAAAAACGGCGTAGGGTCCCCATTTTTGTTAACCACCAAAAATCAAAAACTGCGCGTGGTTTTAAAAGACTGTCAAGGCCCAGGGATTTGGCCCTCAACAGCCTAAATCCGGGCTACACAGCCCCCCCTTTTGGGCGCATCAAAAAATGTCCCAAAATTGTGGCACTTTACCCGGGCCTTTTCCCATTTCCCCTGAGGTGGGCAAGGGGGGTAAAAGGGGGTTAAATTCACCGTTGATTGCACGGGACAAAAAGCCCGGTTAATAAGGGAAGGGGGTAAATAAACCAGCCATTAAAAACCCAAAAAATTTTAAATCATAAAAAAAACAAGCAAGAAAAAGTATTTTATGAAAAAAGGACAACCACTTTTTTTTTTCTTTTATTGAACCCCTTCCCTCACGCCATCTCCCGAAAAAAAAAAAAAAACAAACCAAGAAAAACCACCGTCCGGCCCAGTCCAAGTAACGACGTCCACGACGACCGCCGCTACATCGCAAGCAGCAGAGCCCGTCACGCACGCGCCGCTGAAATTTCCTGCTTCCCCGCGGGACGTCACGGGGACCTTTACGGGCCCGGGGTTTCCCAGCATCACTGCAGATCGTGAGAAACTGCATGGACCGCCGGGGAGAAGAGGATGGCGGCCATGAAGCAGTCCAGGCCGTGACCGCCGGAGATCTTCTGCCAGGTAAGTGCCGCTGAATCCTGACAGACCCGACCGACGGACACTGACAGTGACAGACCCGACCGACGGACACTGACAGTGACAGACCCGACCGACGGACACTGACAGTGACAGACCCGACCGACGGACACAGACAGTGACAGTGACAATCCGATTCCGGTATTCGATAAGACGAAAATATCGAAACGAATTATCGAAAGGCCGATAGAGCTAATATCGGCCGATAGCCGATATTTGCAGTATCGTATCGCTCAACACTACTCACAACCTACCAATAACAATTTTAGGAGGTGGCTGCTTGGTATATTACTGCACAAAAAATACTTTTATGTGGCGCTGTTCACACAATGGAAATGCACAGCATCCAGGTGAAGACACCACCCTTAAGGTGGGTTACGAGCTTGCATATTTTGGCCAAAATATTAACTAAAGGGTATGCCACACTAAGCGAGATCGCTAGCGAGATCGCTAACGAGATCGCTACTGCGTCACCATATATGATGCAGTAGCGATCTCGTTAGCGACTTAGCTGTGTGTGACATGTAGCAGCGATGTGGCCCCTGCTGAGATGTCACTGATCGCTTATGAACGTTCTGAGCCGTTTTTTGGTCGTTGGTGTCCCGCTGGTGAGCCTGAATCGCTGAGTGTGACACCCTTTATGAACGACTTCACCAGAGTCGCAGGTGGGACTAGGTTTTCCCAACGACCTCAGAGGTCGTTATACAGATCGCTGATGAGATGTGTTTGGAATCACAGATCGCTGATGAGTTGTGTTTGGAATCTAACTAGCAATCACATAGCGATCTCACTAGCGATCTCACCAGATTAAGTCGTTGTTGTGATCGCTAGTGCGATCGCTAAGGGTGGCAGTGCCTTAATACCTCACATATTTTTATATGTGGTTTTTGCACTTTATTTTTCAGGGTGCAGTTGTTCCCATTTGGTCTTGTAAACTGTGGGGTCTGTTTACATGGGATGCATTTGAATAGCGCTGGGCTGCCAGCCTGATCTAATAGAAGGGCATCACTAATAGGCTATTAACCTGGATGCTGGGCATTTCCATCGTGTGAACAGCGCCACATACAAGTCTTTTTTGTGCAGTAAAATACCAAGCAGCCACCCCCTCCATTGGTATTGGTAGGTTGTGAGTGGTTGCCTCATCGGTATGTCTGCATCTGTGTTGCCGCCATCTTAACTACATGGGTCCACTGCATCCTGATAGTGCATTTGTTTGGAGGCCTTAGCATATAAGCATATCTGCCTTTTGCTAATATTTTTTGAATTTTTGGAGGATCTCTAAATCCTCTTTTGTGCTATATACGCTATAGTGACCTGTTTAGGCCACACAAGCTGCTCACAGCAGGATGATCAGTGTGTGTCCTGGTGTGGTCATAAAATGGCCACTAAGTCTCTTTGGAGAAATGGTGTACCACTGGTTCCATGATTGATACTTCCTGTAAGCAAGTGAAATTGTGGAAGTCATATACCAAGCCTATGTTGTCAAACAATGCAAGAAAACCATCAGTACCTGACATTGGGCTTCAACTGCCATTGGGTCTCAGTCCTTCTCAGCCCTTGTTCACATGTACGTCACTTGACAAATGGTAAGGTTTTAATACTAGAGGACCATACCGAATAGGGTCATCTTGATGTGGTGGGTTGGATTTTACATTTTTCTCATCAAAAATATTTTTACTATGCTCTCTATATTATTTTCATGCACTGTTGCTGTTTATTCATTTCCTGCAGGGTATTTGCTTATATATATATATATATATATATATATATATATATATATATATATATATTTTTTTTTTATCTTGGATTTCAGTCATATGAAGTCGGAACCCTTCTTGTCTACATTTCGGATAAACTAAAAGCTCAGCGTTACATTGATTTGTTCATGGAACCAAATGGTACTGTCATTTCTCTACAGTGTTCAAGGAGCTACCGTATTTTTGGACTATAAGAAGCACTTTTCCCCAAAAAAATTTGGGAGGAAAATGGGGGGTGAGTCTTATAATCCAAATGCAGGCTTACCTGAAGGTTGAACTACAAATGAAGAAAACGATCAAAAAATCTCAAACAAATACCTGAAGGTTGCGGCAGTGGGGTAGCAACGGAACCGGCGGCAGCAGAGGTGTGCCGATGCTGATGCTCAATGTCGGCGGTGGGTGGTGCGGAGTGCACCTGAGCAGGATCCCTTCCTCAGGATGCCACCGGTAGAAATGTGCCGACGTCTTTGCCGATGTCCATGGCAAGCAGAGCCGAGTGCATCACCAGTTTCCCTGCGACCATCTTTCTGAAGCCGTGGGCCGCAGGAGGTGGCTCGTGTGCAAATTGAGATCTCTGCAGCCCTTGGCTACAGGAAAATGGCAGCTGGCGGCCGCATGTGCGCAGATTGAGATCTCAGGGCCATTTTCCTGAAGCAAGGGCTGCCAAGATCTCAATCTGCGCACTTACGGCCTCAGGAATATGGCTCTGCTTGCCGTGGACACTGGGACGCGGTATTCTGAGGAAGGGACCCTGCTCCATGCTCTGCCTCACCGCCAAACTGAACCCACAGAATTGCATCACGGGACTGCACATTGACCCACTTCTGCTATTGCCGGCTTCCTGAGGAAGGCACCATGCCTCCTATGAAACCGCTCTACCACCGCCGGCCCTCAGGTAAGATACCTTAAAATCGGACAATGAGACGGACCTCCATCTTATTAAATCTTTTTTCTGCTATTTTCCACCCCAAAATTTGGGGTGTGTCTTATGGTCCGATGCGTCTTATAGTCTGAAAAATATGGTATTTGTCAACATGACAACACAAGCCCACATGATGGTGGTGGTACTTGTCTCCCATCAAATACATCTCATCGTCATTAGTCAGCAATTGTAAAGTGAGCTGCCAGCAGCAGATCTTGATGATTTCCATGCCGAAGTGCATCCAGGATGGCAGAACACTTTTTTAGACAACCATTAATAACCTCATTGATCGCATGCCACCATGTGTAAGTGAGGGAATTTCTGCACATGGCACCTAAACTCAATGCTGAATAGATTGAGATATTTTGAAAATTTTGCATCCACTTTTTCATAATTTCCATATCATTGACATGTCTATTCAACCTGTGATTACCTTATTACTTTAAAATCTAATACGGAATTGTAGACCTATAATATACAACACATAATATATATTATTATACACACAGGTTGAGCAGGTCTCCAGCTCTGTGGTTGTGGTATAGGAAGATACATCTGAATGATAGGTGTACCTCACACCACGACAGACTGGTTCTATGGAGTCCATCACTAACTGCTGTCTGTGTTCCAGGTATCATTCATAACTTATGAAAATCTCCCTTCACGGGGTCCCCATATATGAGAGCTAATTCTATCATGAAAATACTCATATAGCATTCATAGCTTGTAGGTTTCCATTCCCCGGTAATTCCCTGGAAAATTTCAGATGTAACAATGCCTGTTTCTTAAAGGGGTTGTCTGGTCCGAATTGATAAGTCTGCAGTCACTCTGTGTTCACTGGTTTCTGAGCTAGGACCGGAGGGTATGTTTGAGTTATACATACTCCCAGCCGAAGCCAGTCTAGTGGGTGTGGCCTCACTCCATACACTTGTATAGAGCAAGGCTGCGCCTTGTCTAGTGTTGCAGCCATCCAGTGGTCATGGCCAACTAGAGTGCACGGCCTCGCCCCACACAGAGTGATTGCAGACTAATCGAATGGTACAGGACAACCCTTGTAAGCATTGCCCCCTTCTCGCACATTTACGTATCTCCGCTCAATACACTTGTATTGAGCGAGGCTGCGCCTTGTCTAGTGTCGCGGCCGTCCAGTGGTCATGGCCAATGAGAGGGCACAGCCTCGCTCCATACAGAGTGACTGCAGACTTTTAGAATTGGACAGGACAACCCTTTTAAGCAATGCCCCTTCTCGCCCATTTCCTTATCTCAATATGCCTCGATCTATGCCTTATTCACTGCACACCTCAATGAAGAAACCTCCCACAATAGCTTGTTTTTGGAAGGTTTTAGGCAGTCTCATCAGCGCACAGGCATTCTCCCATTATTTTAGGAGCCTACTGGATTTTACGGGAGAGTTTGCATTTCTTTATTTAACTACCTTGTTTGTTATTAACATTCCTTGCAGATGTAGGTCAGGACTAGAGTTGAGCGATACTTTCCGATATCCTAAAGTATCGGAATCGGAATGGTATCGCCGATACCATTAAAATATCGGCGATACCCGATACCGATACCGGAAGTCCCATGTAAGTCTATGGGAACAAAATATCGCAACTAAAAAAACCTCTTTCTTTCCTTGTAAACACTAAATATACACACATAGAATACATATATATATATATACATGTCATTGTGACATATATATATATACATATATGTATAGTTTATACACTTCTACATAGTAAAATATCCTCTGATTCAATTGCCGGGTAAAGCCGGCTTCAGTGAAAAGACAGAAGCACCGACCATGAAATGACACTTGGTGTACATAGGGTTAACCATGTCTTTTCATGTCGTTTGCTATCTGATTTGCACAAACAATTAAATCAGTCTATGTGTGCAAAATTTCACACCTGTAGGGGTTAATTAAAGGTGTAAATTCGTTGTAAAAAAAACGGACTTTTTTGCTACGAATTTACACCTTTAATTAACCCCTACAGGTGTGAAATTTTGCACACTTAAGGGTATGCCACACTGAACAATATCGCTAACGGGATCGCTAAAAAACGTCACTATTTAGCGATCCCGTTAGCGATGTTGTTCAGTGCGGCATCTGCCAGCGACGAGCTTCCTGCTGTGATCTCGCTCGTCGCTGGAATCGTTCCGGACCCTATTTTCTCGTCGGCGCTCCCGCTGGGTAAGTATATATCGCTAGTGTGGCACCTTTTCTTAGCGATTTAGCGGTACTTTTGTACCGCTAAAGTCGTTAAGAAAATCGCTAACGGCGATAGCGTCGTTAACTATATCGCTAAATGTGGCCGCACTTAGCGATATAGAAGCAATCCCGCTAGCGATCGCATTGTATCGTGATCGCTAGCGGGATTGTTTAGTGTGGCAGTACCTTCACACTCATGTAATTGTTTGTGCAAATCAGATATCAAACTACATGAAAAGACATGGTTAACCCTATGTACACCAAGTGTCATTTCATGTCGGGTTCTGCATTTTCACAAAAGCCGGCAATTGAATTAGCGGCTATTATACTATGTAGAAGTGTATGAACTATAAATATAAATATATATATATATGTGTCACAAATTCAATGACATGTATATATATATATATATGAGGTGTAAAATTGCTGAAAAAAAATGCGTGGGCTCCCGCCCTATTTTCGCAACCAGACAGACAAAGCCAGTGAGTGGGGGCAGATAATAATAGCCCAGAGAGGGACCATTATTTTTGGCCCCCCCCGGCTACTTAACATCTGCCCCCAGACACCCCAGAAAGGGCAAATCTCTAATTAGATTTGCCCTTTCTGGCACTTTGCCCGTCTATTCCCATTGCCCTGTAGCGGTGGCGAATGGGTTAATAAGGGGTTAAAATGACCTTGCAATTGAAAGGTCACTTTAAGCCAGGTTAATAATTGAGAGCTGTCAATTAGACAACTATCAATTATTAATCCTATTGTATGAAAGAAAAATCAAACACACACACTTTAATAAAAAAGAAGTTTAATGAAATAATCACACAGTTTTTGACCATATTTTATTTACCTGCTAAAACCATTTCCTGTAATAAAAATAAAATAATAAAGCAAAATTATTCTTACCAATCCGATGCACAGTCAGGTCCCACGGTGTAATCCTTCAGAAAGGGTTAATGTTTACTGCAGGGACCGCAGCTAATGCTGCAGCCTCACAGTAAACCCCCAAATGAATGAGTTCCTCTCCTGGCTGACAGGAGAGGAAGTGGAAAGCTTAATTGATTGCTTTCCACTTTCACTTCAGGTCAGCCAGGGACACCATCAGTGACGTCAGAGGGAACTGATTAACAAAAATAGGGGTTCCCTTAGAAAAAAAAATGGCGTGGGGTCCCCCCTATTTTTGTTAACCAGCCAGATGAAGCAGACCGCTGAGGCCTGGTTTTTCAGGCTGTTAAGGAGCCAAGATCCATGGACCTTGCCAGCCTGATAATACCAGGCCACAGCAGTCTGCATATCTTGGCTGATTAACAAAAATAGGGGATCCCCTCGAAAAAAATTGGCGTGGGGTCCCCCCTATTTTTGTTAACCAGCCAGATGAAGCAGACTGCTGAGGCCTGGTTTTTCAGGCTGTTAAGGAGCCAAGATCCATGGACCTTGCCAGCCTGATAATACCAGGCCATAGCAGTCTGCATATCTTGGCTGATTAACAAAAATAGGGGATCCCCTCGAAAAAAATTGGCGTGGGGTCCCCCCTATTTTTGTTAACCAGCCAGATGAAGCAGACTGCTGAGGCCTGGTTTTTCAGGCTGGTAAGGATCCAATATCCATGGACCTTGCAAGCCTGATAATACCAGGCCACAGCAGTCTGCTTAGCTTGGCTGGTTAACAAAAATAGGGGATCCCCTCGAAAAAAAAAACGGCATAGGGGTCCCCCTATTTTTGTTAACCAGCCAAGTAAAATGCAGACTGCTGCGGCCTGGTATTAAAAGACTGTCAAGGCCCATGGATTTTGGCCCTCAACAGCCTGATAATACCAGGCTACAGCAGCCCCACATTTGGCGCATCAAAAGATGTGCCAATTGTGGCACTTTACCCGGCTCTTCCCACTGCCCTGTAGCGGTGGCAAGTGGGGTAATAAGGGGTTAATGTCACCGTTGATTGCACGGTGACAATAAGCCCGGTTAATAATGGATAGGCGTCAATAAGACACCGATCCATTATTAATCCCAAAGTTTTTAAATGTGTAAAAAAAAAGACACAGCAAGAAAAAAGTCTTTTAATGAAATAAAAGAGACAACACAGTTTTCATTTTTTTATTACTCTCTCATTCCTGCGACGCCATCGATCTCCTGTAAAAAAATAAAAAAAACAAACCAACAGTATACCACCTGTCCGACGCAGTCCATAACGACAGTCCCACGACGATCCAGCTCTGCTACATCGCAATGACAGGCAGAGCCTGTCATTGCAACGCAGCACAGCTGATTACCTGCTTCCCCGGCGGTGACGTCATCGGACTGACTGCTTTACGGCCGGGATTACCCAGCAGTCACTGCAGTTATCGCGAGAAACTGCATGTGACCGCCGGGGAGAAGAGGATGGCAGCCATGAAGCAGTCCAGGACGTGACCGCCGGAGATCTTCTGCCAGGTAAGTGCCGCTGACTCCTGACAGACCCGACAGACGGACACTGACAGTGACAGTGACAATTCCGATTCCGGTATACGATATGAGGAAAATATCGGAACTCGGAATCGGAATTCCGATACAGCCAATATCGGCCGATACCCGATATTTGCAGTATCGGAATGCTCAACCCTAGTCAGGACCTATATAGAGCCTTTCTTATGAATGAACTTGCCGCTTATATATACTATTAGTTTCTACTATTTACACTACATGTTACTTTTTATATGATACAATAATATATTAGTAATGTAGATAATTATTATTTTTCTATTATCAGTAATGTGGTAAATTATATTTTATTGATTCATTTTATTGTATTACACATAGCAGAAACCTTGGTAAGTCATTTGGTACTTTGCAGTATTTGTATACAGTATCAGTAGTCAACTAATTTTCAGTTGTAATATGAGTTTGGACATAGTGATTTGTGACTTTTCTAAACCAGGGTCCAAGTAATAATCTGTCCTAGTTCTTATCAAATTATGTTATAAGATGTTATGTATTTTACTATAATATTAACTAATACTGGATCACCCATAGTCTATATATGTACTGGCGGTCCACACTTTACTCTGCACTGATGTTCTAAAATGTCAATGCAGAGCAAGCAGTTTGCATGAAATTGAGCAGCAGTGAGGGCTGGAATACACAGCCAGATGCCACACAGAGAAGGTAAACATTTATTATCATGTTTGCTTTCCTGCTGACCAGGCGTTATACATACAGATTAGAAAGTACTGATGATGCTTCCTCCTATGGACTCAGTGATATGTGATTGCTGGATATAGGGAGGGATTAGAAGCTGCTTGGTCTTAGGAGACCCAGTATACTCTGGTATGCAGCTAGGAGGCTGAATTTCACTTGTAACTAAAGGGTATGCCACACTAAACAACATCGCTAACGGGATCGCTAAAAAACGTCACTATTTAGCGATCCCGTTAGCGATATTGTTCATGCGGCAGCTTCCAGCGACGAGCTTCCTGCTGTGATCTCGCTCGTCGCTGGAATCGTTCCGGACCCTATTTTATCGCCGGCGCTCCCGCTGGGTAAGTATATATCGCTAGTGTGGCACCTTTTCTTAGCGATTTAGCGGTACTTTTGTACCGCTAAAGTCGTTAAGGAGATCGCTAACCGCGATAGCGTCCTTAATGACATCGCTAAGTTAGGTAGCTACTAGCGATATAGAAACAATCCCGCTAGCGATCTCATTAGTATGCGACGCTAACGAGATCGCTAGCGGGATTGTGTAGTGTGGCAGTACCTTAAGCTAATATACAAGCTCTAGTTACAGGGAAAATCAGCAATAATAAGAATGTATTCAATTGCCCCCCAAAATTTTTTTAAGGCTATATCGTGGCACAGTGTGTAAAATAAGTGAAAAAATGAATTAAAAAACAAGAGAAAAAATTAAAACAAAACTAAAAAAAAAACACCACCAGTCCAAATAGCCTCAACCCCTTTGAATAAAAAAATATGTAAAATAATTTACATTTAAGGAAGAACAATATTTAAATTTATTTTTAGTGGTCCTTTGTTGTCATAATAAAATGTTATAAACATATATTTTCTATTTTTCTTTACATTTTCCGCCGACAGCAGAAAAAAAAAAGGAATGTAAAAATTGTCATAAAAATGAAGCCCATGTATCTAGAAGAAAGAGGCAACAACTATTTGCTTATCTGTATGGGAAAGATGTATATCTCTGTACCATGTTAGCCAGTAGATAGAAAAATATTCAGAAATGAGAGTCCTCAGTGGTTGATACCTTTTAATGGCTAACTGAAAAGATGGTAAAAAATTGCAAGCTTTCAGGACTACTCAGGTCTCTTCATCAGGCATTGACTAATCTTCAGAGTTTGTTTATCTGTATGATAATTTGTTTAGAGCTGTTAAAAGTGCATATATACGATAAAACCTGAAGTTGTGCCTGGACAAGAATCGGGTAAAATGGCCCATTCCTAAACATACTAAAGTCTATTTATACTGCACACATTATTGTGAACCTGAGTTCCTAGAATTGCATGTTTGATGATGATCGCGCAGCCTAAATGGGCTGCTAATCCCCTGATGGACGAGCAAAGCACTCATTCGATGGGTGAAATAGTCTTTGGGTAAAAAATCATGGTCCTTAGCAGCGCATCATCCTGTGTAAACAGGACCCGTGATACCGAGAACAATGGCAGTCTATGTGCACTATAAGGACTCGTGCGCACTACTCATTATCGGATGAGTGCTGTTCATGGTTTTCACGGGTAGCACTCATACCCATGATATTCTATGGGGCTCTGCACATGACCGAGTGGTCAGAAAAAGAAATCAGAGACATGCCCTATTTTGACGGACTAACTGTTACGGATCTGCAACTCAGGACTAGGGCGGAAGGGGAAGAAGCTGACCCTGTACTAGGACTAGGCTTAAGCTCTACGATGGAGTGCATGACCTACTTCTTGTGAATAGACCCACCGACGTTTCCTAGGCTAAACTCAAACCAAGACCTAAAGGTAGGGGGGAGGGTAACCCTGAACGATCTAGGGACTGGGAACAAAAAACAGGTAACCTCCCAGTAGGGAAATAGAGGAAGATGCAGAAATGAAAGGAAAACAAAAAAAGCAAAACAGGCAGAACTAGATATCCCTGAACTGCACAATATCAAACACAGAAAGCTATCAAAACACCTAGCTAGAACTCTAGCGGATTAACACCGTTGTCCAGCAAAGACTGGGAGGCAGGTGCTGGGTAATAAAGGGTGATGCAATCACCTGACCTTAGACAACCCAGCACCAGTGGAAAAAGACCAGCAGCCAGAAAACCACAACAAGATGGTGGATGATCAAAACGAAATAGATTCTAACACTAACCCAATAGAGAGGGTGGAGAAACTTGATGCAGGGAGTGGTTACATTCACTGCTTGCTACACTATGAGAGGACTGTAATCACTCCTCAGCACATTAATTGACAACCTGCTGCCAAGCTGACTGTTAGTCACGGTTCCTGTTAAGGGATTGAAAGCAAGCATGGCACTTATTACTACCCCTTGGAAAATAAGCAAAGCAGAATATTTTTTATTTGTTTAAATATGTCTTTATTCATTTGAAGTGCTAGAAGAACTAAAGCTTAGGTGACCCCAAATGTTATATCATTTAAGCCTTCAATGTTTTCTCATGGAAATATATATATTTTTGTTAATCATTATTATTTTGATTACCATAGGTTTTGGACTATAAAATGTATTAGTTCATAAGATGTACACAGTTTTTACTATATATGTCCTATGGGTACTATTCAGTTAATATCGAATGGATAATGTAATGTCTGAAATCCAGAAAATGTCTTTATTATGCCAGCCATAGTGTGGCCACTATGCCAGCTACAGTGCCCTTTATTATGCCCACCATAGTGCTCCCCTCAATACGCCATCCGCAGTGCCCCTTAATATTCCAGTCACTGTGTCCTTTACTTTGCCAGCCGTGGAGCCCCTTACTATGCCAGGTACAGTGTCCCCTCACTCAACCTAGTTACAAAGCTTCTTTCCAAAGAGCTTGACTATAGCAATTCAGGAAAGCATGGGATGCATGTCCAAAGCACACACTGCCCAGATTTAGGATGCTGTATAACACAGAGTTTTGTATGCACAGCCTAGTAAATGAAACTGTAATGTGGCGCTGGACGGCAACCGTGGGCAAGGCACTCGTCTTCTACACCCCGACATGCTACATGTAAATGGAGGTCCTGGCTGGGTGTGTGGATTTTAACTACAGGGGCACTTAGCCCTTGCAGACTGCATGGCATCGGTAACTTAGGCTGGCCAGGACCGGATGTTGTAGAGTTCAATGAGAGAGACTACCACTCAGAGATAAACTGTCTTTTACTGAACCATAATGTGGGCAGGAGTATGTGCAGTGGGTAGAGGGTGCAAATATTCATGGATGTTTCTCTTAACACACGCAAACATGTTTATACACATTATTTCTTTACTTCCTAAACTCACACAAGTCTGCCACAGTTCCTCTCCCTATGCCACAACCCAGCACAGTGCTTCGGAAGCTTCCATTGACCCCAATAATGACACTACAATTCAGTAAGCGAGAGTTCTAATTTTCAACCCATAGTTCCGAGTTCCTTTCCTCATAGGGGAGCTATTTTTGCCATTATGGCCTGCACTTAGCGCCTCTGCTTGTTGACGCCTCACTACCACACGGGCACTCTCTTCGTCTTGTGTTCCCTCCAATTCGTCCCGTTACCTCTTTGGCTTGTGAACTCGAAACTGTCCCACTAGGCCTTCTGCCCCAGATCCTGTCTCCAGAAGATCACTCAGTCCTTCTATGTCTTTTCCTCGTCACTACTCTAGATCATGCTATCCTTTGCCTTGGTCTCCTCTCACTTCAGGTTCACCCACTTCATGTGGCTCTACTCACTTGTCAGACCATAGGTCTGCCTCTACTACATGCTCGGCCCTATCTGACTTCCTGACAGGAAATCCCTTTAGTCCTTTCACTTTAGCCCCTTCACTCTGGGCTAGTCCCAATTACTAACCTTAGCTGTCCCTAATAGCTTCCTTCTGCTGATCAGAATACAATGTAACACTAATAACACAAAATACTAAACATGTCGCACATAAAATACACTGCAAAAATACACGTGTCTTTCAGTGGAAATGTGGGCAGCACATTCATCCACACACTGCTAGGAACGTTCTCTATCATGTAGTTCAGATTCTACTTCTTCCTAACGTATGCATGTGACATGCCAGCAGATCAGTACATGGTTTGTAGAAGAGAAAGTGCATCTAACAATCTATAAAAAGAATACATTGCTTTTTAATTTTATTTTAAATATTAAAAAGGCATATTTAGAAAGGATGTGGACTACAGACATGACATGAGTAAGCGCTAATACCATTGCGCAGTGAGAACAATAATGTGTCCAAGACAGTGATTTTTATGAACACACTAGTTTAGTTTTACTCTTAAAGGGTTTATACAGGACTATTTTAGTTTTACTATGGTCCTAAAAACTAACGGGTAGGTAGTTGCTGCCTACCTGCCTGCTGTGTCCAGCGCTGGTCTCTGCCAGCACAGTATAGTCAAAGAACGCTCCTGCCAGTGATTCAGTGGCCTCCACTGACGTCATGTCGATAAAGCAGCCACCTCTATTCTGCTCTGCTCTGATGACTGAGTGTGGCTGCTGACATCATACGGGGAGCCGCTTATCGATTAACATGATGTTGGCAGTTGCGTCCCATCGACAGAACAGTCTGGAAGAGGAAGAGCTGCTGAGTTGACGTTGAGCATCTGAATCACCGATATGAGCAGGGAATGACCACTCTGTGCCGGCCATGGGTAGAACTGGCAGGTAGTTTGCAACTATTTGCTTTGCCAGTTAGTATTCAGCTCATAGTAAAAGAAAAATCTTGGGTAAACCCTTCAAAGACAGAGAATATTAACACCACCAATGCCATATTTGGGATCTGATCACTATTGAAAGTGACCATTTCTATTATAACAATGGCTCTATCCATGTAACTTACTATATCTCATGGTGCTGAGAATGTGGGTAATGAATACATAATGTAAAGGTCTCTAATTGGTGCCTTTATGTTGTGCCTTCAGATATGGCTTAGATTCAGATTGTCTAGAGCAAATGACTGATTGAACTATTAATTAATGTTGCATAGCTGCCAGAGAATTGGTAAAGTTCATGTTATTTTTATTCAGTCCTGCTGAATATTTAGAAATGTAAAGATGCTGCAGCTAATGTGCATCCTAATGGACTTCATAATGAGTAGTAGGTCTCCTAATTATCTGTATGACCAAAATTAACATAGGTTGGCCCATTGACTCATGAAAGACTTATTTTGGATAACAACAAAACTGGTATTAGTTTAATTCCTAAATAACATTTTAGTAATTTAATTCCATTCTTGTTTGCAAAAATACTCCTCAATCGATCTAGCTAATTTAGGAGATTGGTCTTTGTTGCTGTACAAAATATCAAATATTTTGTGCATTAATCAGTTTAAATGCAACTAAAACTATTATTCGTTATTTGCTATTATGATAAAATGATCATTGGTTCATGTAATTTTTTTCAAATATTTCATGAAGTTTTGAATTATCAGCAAAATGAAAGTCTGATGTTGGATTCTCAGGAGGCTTGTAAAAACAAGAACAGCGAAGATTAATAATCAACTGTACCTATATTCCTTTCAATACTGCATAAAATGAGACTGGATGTTACATTTTCAATTCATGTTAGTTAAGGAATAGAAAAAGATGAAAATGAAAAATACATAAATGCATGAAAAAATAAGTAAATCAAGGAAAGTGAAGAGAAATAAAATTAGATAAAAGGGGAGGAGGTTAGGCAATATGGGAATAAAAGCAAGGTGTTAGGGGTAACAATTTATCCTAAGGATATACTAGTGTTTAGGAGGTGTGGATGGGCATATGTTGTCCATTGGCCCCAGATCTGGTAGAATATAGCTTGACTATATGTTAAGATACATGGACTATGGTTGTTTTTAGGGCTCACCTTGTGTGGTGGATCCTCTGAGCCCAGGTACAGTTGGACACATGGATCCCAGGCGTTTATGCACGATTAGGAAGGCATATACGGAGTGGGGACTTGAAGTACTGGAGGCCGTAGGCAGACCCTTACAGTCCCCTGATGTGAACATCATTGGGAATCTATGATTAGACCTCAAACAAAATAGTAGTGCATGCAAGACGACCCAGGAATCTCACAGAACTAGAAGAATTTTCCAAGGAAGAATGGATGCAAATCCCTCAAACAAGAACTGAAAGACTCTTGTCTGGCTACAAAAAGCATTTACAAGCTGTGATACTTTCAAAAGAGGGTGCTACTACGTACTAACCTTCCAGAGTGCCCAAACTTTTACATCGGACCATTTTCCTTTTTGTAATTTTTTAAAATGTAAAGGATGAAGATAGAAAAATATTTAGAGTTGAGAGTCCTCAGTGGTTGATACCTTTTAATGGCTAACTGAAAAGATGGTAACAAATTGCAAGCTTTTGAGACTACTCAGGTCTCTTCATCAGGCAAAGACTAATACAACAAGGATGAAGATAATATTTTTGCCTACAATACAGAGGAAATGTGTCATCTTTAAATTTAGGCCTTTTAGATAATTTAATCTTCAACTTGCCTAACTGTTCACAATAACACTAATTTTGACCAGGGGTGCCCGAACCTTTACTTGACATTGTTTTCCAGTTTCTTGTGAGCCCAACCAATTGACATTAGCCGGATAATTAGTTCTACAACTCTTCTAAGTAAAGCGCTCAGCCTGACAGAGGAGCCTGGCAAAAATCATCTGACATAATAAATACATAAAGAAATACATCTATAACACATCATTGTTCGTTTGCAATTTTATTTAATAAAAAAATGAAATATCCAAATACTGTCTCTTTCAAATATCAACACAATATATTTATATTTTCATATATTTACAGCGTGATGCTTCTGTATAAAAAGCATGCTTCTGGCGTAAAGACCAGAGCAGAATGCAACAAGAGCATTTAGCTGCAGCCATTTCACAAAACTTGTATAATTTCCATTGGTAGCACATTAATTAAACAGAAATACAAAATTGTAAATGTTGTTCCCTAGCAACACAGCATAAGTCAAAGGAACACAATGGTCTACATGGTCAAAACGACTGTCATACTAGAAAAATCCTGACAGCATAGCCAAGAAGCACTGGTACTGCATATGATTAAACAAGTATTCCACAAGCACGGATCCAGTGAACATCGGATACTTTTTCTCTTTCTTGATATGCTTTCTAACGTTCTTACCATAATTAGTCTTTTCATAGTTGCTCATACATCTTTAGGAATACAACCTGTAACTTTAGACAGTTGTCAGAAATGTCAAGCGCACCAAGCTTACCATATCCGTATGGCAAAATTGGCTCCAATGTCGGACCTTGTGTTGTATCATGTAAACTGCCTATAAGTATTGGAGACAAGTCACAGTTTACTTACCCCCAATATAAAATGAATAAAATGTAAGCCACCATAATAATGTTATGTATAATCTACATCCCCTTGGATGAAGACCACTAGACCAAGAAGATAAGGTTGAATATGTTATTGGGTTACATACTACCACTAATGCCTGTCCTTTATCACAACTGCATCCAGTATTCTGCAGGAACGTAGCGTACATCCAGTCGTATGATGTTTGACGAGCAAACGCTGATACTTAATGAAGTCGGATCTCAAGAATGATACTTTGCCAATCTCATTGTTCTGATCCTAAACAGTGACCCACATAAATATTACACCCATTCCCACTATTTCTACCATCCCCTTCATCTCAGCTTGCTATTGTACCGATTTCTACCAACACTGGTTAATGCTCAGCTACCTATAATGTTCAGCCAAAATAAATTAAGATTTCCCATACATTGCAGATGAGACATCATTTTCCTCATGGAGAAGCCACTACCATTTTTGACAGGTGAGTTTCCATGTAGTATACATAATTGGAATCAACTTGGTATTTATACAGCTGCTTCCATGTGTTCCGTGACTGTGGTGTAGTCGATCTCTCTACTGGTATTATATTTGATTATTAAGAGTATGTGGTATATGAGTAATGTATATTGTGGACTCTGCTTACACTTTAGGCAGTTACAAGACTGTACAAACATAGTGAAGAAAAAATAGCACTGGTAAAACTGAACACAAATTTTCTACATATCAGAGGTTCTTACAGCTGCTGAACCAAACCGTTACTATTATTTATGAAATGTGGTCAACGTATCACATCGGTAAATCTGAATGACTGTATGGTTTAAAATGTTACTCAAACTATTCTTCATACAAGCACTTTACTAATCATGTCAGTGTTGGACTGAGGAGCTAAGAGCCGCCAGGAACATTGACTTAGGGAGTTCTCTGTTCAGATACATGTTTTACATTAGCCTCTATGATAAATTTATATAATAAACTGGGCGGATTTCTACATGAATAATGAAATGCTGCCTTTGTACATAGTAAATCAAGAGTATTGTGCCAATACAAAGCAGATGATCATATAAGACGGTGTGAGACCTACTTATACATAGGTGACTACCAGAGAATTCTCCTTTTGCCCAATGGGCCAGTCTGAGCCGAAACTCGCGTTGGGGTGGACACGGGTGCTGCAGTATCCATCGATATACCTCCCTGCATTAGCTAAGGTATTGTTGAACTTATTATTTATTTTTCTGTATCAATATGCCCTTTATGTAATGTTGTTACGATGACTTTGCACATTTGTTGATACCCCCAATTGATTGATACAAGAGCTATGTAGATGAGCATATATATATATATATATATATATATATATATATATATATTTTTTTTTTTGGTTAAACTTTTACCTGGTATATATATATATATATAATATATGTAGATGGGCATATGGTCTTTATTATACATAAGTGATGCTGTGATTTTTCCTGCATATATTATATGACCATACGCATGCAGCCTGCATCCTTTGCTTTGTTTTCAGCACTTATGCACTTTGCTTTCCCCCCATCCTTCCTGTTTCCTGATTGACAATATTTGAATAAAGCATTTGAATTTTTACTTTGGACCTTCTTTTCGTTGTTTTTTGTTCTCACATATTGATTTTTGGCGATTGAGTCCAATTCTAAAGCTAGCACCTCACAAATATGATCTGATGATTTTGATATATGTGATACTACTACAATTATGGTGCTACATTCTTTGTTGAACTATTTTTATATTTTAGATAGTGTGTAGCAAGTCGGAAAGAAAAAAATAAGGTGACCACTAACACTGCAAGTCTCATTCATCAAACAGATGTAAAGGACATGCTATTTTTCTAAATGTCAGTCAGTATAATAATTTTTACAGCAATTTGGGATATTGTTACCACTCTGTGCAATAACTGAGATTTCAGGAAGCCATTTGGGTCGTGTTTACATTCTGGATAGACATGAAAGACTTCCATCTGGGAAGCTCTTGTCATTTCATTATGATGTAATACCCTTAAATTTAATAGAAAGTTGAAAATAAAGTAGAAACCAGAAATAAGGTTTTAGATAAGCTAGTCTAAAAGTTAAAAATAACTATAATTTATCCAAGATCTAATATTTGTTTTTTTTTGTATTCTTTACAATTGGTAAAGTCATGGGGGTTTAGGGACAAACTGCTGGAACCTTTGTGATCTTTTTTTGGAAATGAAGTCTGTATGATGGAAAATGTAATCCACGAGGCTCTTTACTATGGAAACTTAGGCATAACATGTGCTGCCTCGCAATGATTCCTACAGTACCACATTACTGAGATATTTTCACCTAGCAGCAATGGTTTTAGGAAAGAATACCTATGTAATATGCCATCTGATGGAACATGAAAATATTTTTTTTCTTCTCTTGGTACTCGAGGGTCAATAAACTTCTCTAAAAGTCAAATTATAGTTCCATGAAATTTGCAATTTGTGCAAAACATTTGCTTGAGCCATAAGGTTCAATGAGTATGTAAGGTGTGATGAATGCATGACATTGGCTAATCAACAGCTAAAACAGCACACAAAAGTAAATGTATAATTTAAGGTAGTAAATTCTTTTGCAGATATTCATGTTTTGTCCTTGAAATTGTTTCCTTAACCCATAAAGCCTTTTCAGTTGGTTAAAGCGCATTTTTTCTTGACAGCTTGTCTTAAGTATGGAGGCTGAATCACATGTTTTATCCTCGACCTACTGAGAATAAGTTAGACAAAAAGATCAAAGAAAACCAGTAGAGAGAAAAAAGCTCAGAAAAGAATTACCATTTCAAGTGGTTTCAGATTGGTCAAAAGTATACAGTATTAGCAAAACCACGAGGCTAATTAAAGCCTCAATTACTGTGTTAAAAAATACTTGATGGCCTAGAATGACACGGTACCTTGGGAGCTTATAAAAAGTGACTGAATATGGAATTGTGTGTCTTGTCTTTCATAGACAAATAGTGAGGATTACTAATTAGCAAAAAGAATCAAGAGCTTTCAGAAAATATATTAATATAGTATTTTGTATTTTTTGTATTATCTCAGCCAGGTACAGTACAGACCAAAAGTTTGGACACACCTTCTCATTCAACGATTTTTCTGTATTTTCACGACTATGAAAATTGTAGAATCAGACTGAAGGCATCAAAACTATGAATTAACACATGTGGAATTATACATTACACTTTACAAAAAAGTGTGAAACAACTGAAAATATGTCTTATATTCTAGGTTCTTCAAAGTAGCCACCTTTTGCTTTGATTATTGCTTTGCACGCAGAAAAGGTGGACGGATGGACTCTACATGCCTGGTTCCCACCGTGAAGCATGGAGGAGGTGGTGTGATGGTGTGGGGGCGCTTTGCTGGTGACACTGTTGGGGATTTATTCAAAATTGAAGGCATACTGAACCAGCATGGCTACCACAGCATGTTGCAGCGGCATGCTATTCCATCCAGTTTGCGTTTAGTTGGACCATCATTTATTTTTCAACAGGACAATGACCCCAAACACCTCCAGGCTGTGTAAGGGCTATTTGACCAAGAAGGAGAGTGATGGGGTGCTACGCCAGATGACCTGGCCTCCGCAGTCACCAGACCTGAACCCAATCGAGATGGTTTGGGGTGAGCTGGACCGCTCACCGCTTCAATTTTGAATAAATCCCCAACAGTGTCACCAGCTAAGGCCCCCCACACCATCACACCACCTCCTCCATGTTTCACGGTTGGAACCAGGCATGTAGAGTCCATCCGTTCACCTTTTCTGCGTACAAAGCAGTAATTAAAGCAAAAGGTGGCTACTTTGAAGAACCTAGAATATAAGACATATTTTCAGTTGTTTCACACTTTTTTGTAAAGTGTAATGTATAATTCCACATGTGTTAATTCATAGTTTTGATGCCTTCAGTGTGATTCTACAATTTTCATAGTCATGAAAATACAGAAAAATCGTTGAATGAGAAGGTGTGTCCAAACTTTTGGTCTGTACTGTATGTTTATGAAACGCTGCGGCATTTCAGAGAGAAACAGTTTAAAAGAGCTGTAGACTAGTCGGACAGGCGGGTCCTCGGTGGCTTCTCCCTCACCGCTGCCCTTGAGTGACAGGTCTCTGTCTACATCCGCGTATATTGAAAGACCTGTCAATCCAGGGCAGTGGACAGGGAGGAGCTGGTCTTAGACCCCGGCGGCTTCTACAATATGTTTTCTCGGAAATGCAGCAGCATAGGTAAAACCAATTAACTGTTCAATATTCAGTATAAAAAACATTTTTTACTGTTTCAGGTTTTGAAAAACACATGGTGAGAAGACAAAGTGCATGTCACTTCTTTGAAGCGGCTTCTTATGGAAACCGTCACTGTCCAATCAAAACTTTGCAAAAACTGTTTAGGAAAAAACTCTTCCAATAATGCTTAAAAAAGACTTCAAAACCACTTCAGGAAACAAAACTCCACTACAAACTCCCCAAAGAAGGGGTGTCTCCTTAAAGGGAATCTGTCAGCAGATTTTTGCTATGTAATATGAGACCATGACTCCTGTGATATATCAGTTACTGGTCTGCATGCTGTCATTTTGATACAATCAGAGATCTAGCAGTGTTCTGAATGCCGAGCCCTGTATATCCCCACCAACATCACTGATTGGCAGCTGTGTACACCGTACATTGACAGAAGCTGTGAACCAGTGGTGGGGGCGGGATTACACAGAGCAGTTGACTAGGAGGCACGAGACACCTAGTCCTGTAGTAATAATCTGCTGCTGATAAAACAGTCATTTTACTAAAACAGTAGCACACAGACTAGTAAGTCACACACCGCTAGAATCATGCTATCAGCCCCTAAATCATGCTACTATCAGATTACAAAGCAAAAACCTGCTGATCAATTCCCTTTAAGTGGTTTTAGAAAAGTTTTATTTTTTACTGCCTCAAAAACGCTGTGTGTTCATATTCATACTGTACATCTAAAGAACAAATGTAGGAAACAATAATAATGATTCCAACTTTTTTTTTCATAAAAATGTAAGTGCTTGGCCTAGCTACTTTCTGCTAGTTCAGGGTGATCCTTATTCAGATGTATATGGAGTAGTTCAGCATCCAGGTGAGGTGTAGTGTACATGTTCTCACTGAATTTACAGTAGGAAGAATTTGATTCTCATACCATAGGTGTAAAAATTATTATTAACGACCTTATCAATAATAATTAGTGGCAATTATATGTATACCTCTAATAGTGGTTGGTTTCAACAGATGGAAAATTGTTTAAATGATAAAAGCACTCAGGCCCCGATTCAGCATTGCTTTTGCGCTTGTTTTTTTGCACAGTTTTGTGTGTTTGGATGTTTTTTTCTTATTTGCACCCAATTCATTATTCTAATTGCTCCTTTTCTCAATTCTATTTTAATATATTCTTGCCTGTTTTTTGTCTTGTTTTCCCCTACGTGGTTAGAGTTTAGGTTTTCGCCTCATTAATCAGTTGCTACTTTAAAAAGTTGCAAAATTTCACCCAACTTCACTTCAGTCCCTCTCTGGTATATTTTTAAGTACACCAGTATTTTTGCAATATTTTGCTCAAGAAGTTACATTTCTCTTTGTGGAGAGTGACATACCAGCTCTGGCATGCCAAGGTAAGGAGGCTTATTCACCATGCAATGCTCCTCTGGGAAATTTAATATGCAAATTGCCTCATCAGAGAGGAAGAAGTCTAGAACTCTATATATTTTGTGAAATGTGTGAGTTTTGGTACCAGGAAGTCGCAAAAACAGTTCAAGACAAAATGATAGCCCATTTTTTACTCCGCCCTAAATTTATGAATCGTACACCATTTTAAAGAATTTGATGCCAAAAATGACAACTAATATCGCAAGACAATAAAGGAAAACAACAAAAACCAACAAATTATGAATTGGGGATTTGGGACATGTTTACCCTGTTTTTTAAGGGGGTAACAGAGTCAGAAAACTGTTATTTTTTGTTTTATTTTATCCTGAAGCAGTTTTGTTAGCAGTTTTTGTCTGGCTATTTCTGAAAATCTTTTTTTTTTTTTGCTGGGGGACTTTTTGACATTCATTAGGTAATCAACAAAACACAGTGCAGAACACCGAAAAAAAACATAGCGTGAACATGCTCTTGTTATACTTGCTCTAATTTTGGTATATATATAGTTGCAAAAAAAAAGACATGTAGAGTGCTACTCACGACATTAATTTTTTTTTAGAGGGGATTAAAAATCTCTAATATTGCAGGCAATATCTTTACTCATATTTGCAATATTGTGGCCAAATCTTATGCATAGAGTGAGGAGCTGCTGACTCCTGACACATATCTAGGGGGAGCTACTTCTAGTCTTCCTGGACTAATAAGCCTTTTTCCTTACAACTATACAATGTGCTGTTCCTCTGTTAAACCTCCTAAAAATATACAGACACTATAGGAGATTTATCAAACTAAAAGAAAAATTTGCCCAAAACAATTCTAGAGCTGTTTAGCAAATTAAAGTTGTCCCGTGATAGCTGTCTATGGACAACAAAGAGCATTTTCCTTTTGGACAGTATTAATAAATGAGGCCCACACTGTCTTTTGGGTGTTCCTAGTGTGAGGTGCGTCCATACACAGTTTCACAATGTCCAATCAGAGCTTCCAGCATTAGATTGTGCAGGGACTTGTCAATTTATTCAGAAATATTCAGAAAAAATGCCAGAAATACAGAATAAACAGCAAAATATTGAGAGGTGATGCTCTAAAATTACATGAGGAGCACAAGTATTTTCTAGAACAGACATGTCAGGAATGGACGACAGTTTATGGCCTTCTCACCAATCAGTAAAATGATGTCAGGAGAACATGTGTTTACCTCCGGCTTCATCCTCCTCATCCTCCCTCCTATCTCCATTGAACTTTATGAACACCACCTGACATCTCATCTCAGTAAGGCCACGTTCACGCGCTCAGTATTTGGTGACTTTTTTACCTCCGTATTTGTAAGTCAAAACCAGGAGTGGGTGATAAATCCAGAACTGGTGACGTGTTTCTATTATACTTTTCCTCTGATTGTTCCACTCCTTTTTTTGGCTTACAAATACTGAGGTAAAATACTGACCAAATACTCCATGAGGAGAAAGAAGCAAATTTCTCTAAGATAAATGACAACATTTGTAATTTTCACATATACTATTGATTTATGTAAAAAAAAAAATCTAAATGAAATGACGTTTACAATGTAAAGAGGACCTTTTACTTTTGTAAAATTCTCTGAGTTCCCATGCTTCCACCTCTACTTTCTGCTTTTTTCACCCCATTGCAGAGATATTCACATTTGTTGTTCTTGGAGCTCAGTATGTGAAATCTCTGTTTTTCAGACCAACTGGGTGTTTTTTTTTTTTAGAGTCTTTTCTGGGCACCTGAGTTTTTACCCCTCCCAGACTCTTCTAATCACAGCTCGGCGGCGTCGGGGATTGGCAACCTCTGGGAGGGAGAGTTAAAAACACACGCCTTGAGAGAAGACTGAAGAAAAGCTCAGTTGATCTGCAAGCAAACATTTCACAGACTGCGCTCCAAAACAACAAATTTGAATATCTCTGCCATGGAGCAGCACAGTGCAAAACAGAAAAATGCGTCAGAATCCGGGGAACTTAAGGATTTTTACAAGGTAATTCACACAATTTTTAGAGCGAGTGACAGGTCCTCCTTAAAGTACTATTCATCAGTTGTGCAGGATATGCTGGCTATGATGTGACCAGTCCTTCATTAGTTACCCCTCTCTGGGAAGTTTCTTTAATTGTACACTTTCTTCATGATTGTAATAGCTTTAATAGAATATCCATGTAGAGGTAGAATATAAATTCTTACTATTTTGTAATTTCTCAAATATACAATGTAATAGCAGCGTATCGCAAAACACATACAGCGTCATTCGTATTTCATATAAAAGTACATATTCCCAGTTCGATCTGTAGCTACCGACATAAGACACCTACTGACAAGTGACTTGTAATGTATACATTCAGATTTCACTTCCACATATATTTCCTAGTATGACAATTACACATTATAAAATATACAGATGAGATATTTTCAGTGCTAACAAAAATAAAATCTAAATTTCTAGAAATGGGCACCGTCCTGGATTTAAAAACCTAAACATTGCACTTGGTTTCTATGAAGCTTTGCCCTCAATAGTAAGGGTGAGTTTCCACGGTCAGGAAACGCTGCGTGTTTGGCGCTGTGCGCTGGCGCAGCGCCAAACACGCAGCGTCCAGATGTTACAGCATAGTGGAGGGGATTTCAAGAAATCCCGTCTCCACTATGCGTAACAATACGCAGGTGGCAAACCTGCGTAAACGGACATGCGGCGCGTCTTTTTAGACCGCAGCATGTCCTCGCGTATTGCGGCGACGGTGCGTCGCCGCAACAGAATATTACACAGGGCTATGTAGCCCTGCGTTCTTTCCGGAGGTGTTCCGGAGGTGTCCTGAACACCTCCGGAAAGAGCGCGCGTCAGAAAGGGGGCGGGGCTTAGACGGAGCGGAATTTCCGCTCCGTCAAAAGCGCTATGGTTCCGGACCGTGGAACCATAGCCTAACTCACCACAGAAACAACTGTACAATCTTTAATGGTAGGTGCCAAGGGGAACCATACTCCTTATAGGAGATCTGTCATAAAAATACAGTTATTACATGTTGCACACAAATATAACAGAGTTTTACAATGAGATTAGTATTAGTTTGCTATGTCCTTTATCTCTAGTATGGTAACTATTATTTTATATGCTTGCTAATACTGTGCATCAGCTGTTGTAACATCTATGGTTACACTTGTAAAAGGAAAATAAGGATAGAGAAATTCTTACTAATATCCTTCCATTAAAATGTAGTTACCTGGAGATCGAAGTCACTGTTTGGTTGTCCTGTTGTGTAAGGCTTCTTAATATTAGATTCATTCACCACTATCAGTCACAAATGTTTTATAGGTTTTGTAGGGCTAGAATAATTTAATTATTTTCCCTTTAGCTTTCTAACGGGAGTATACATTTTATGGTTAGGTTATCTTTTTTTTTTTTTATCTGTCAGTGAATTTTGAGATTCATATCAGTTATAATTATGTCATTTTTATTTACACAGCTTTAATTTTCACTGAATACCTTAAGGAATATGTTATTTTTATTCTGTGTATTGTGGGGATCATCCAGAATTATTTTGCACAGGTTTGTGACATTTATTGAATTATTTTATAACTTTTTTTATATACCTGTCATTTTTTACTTTTCATTTTATACTATTACAAGCATTGCGAACACAAACTATTACTTCCTTTTGTCACCAATTAGTCTGGCTGGTTTTATAAAAGTGTGACTGGTAGAGATGATCGAATCTGCCAAGATACAAATTTACAAAATAGCGTGCATTTTTTTTGACAAATTCTATTTGCATCGAAGTTATTGAAAATTTAATGTTTCTTTTTAGCCTAGGGTCTCTCCAGTCCCAAGAGCACAATAAATGAATGATGAATAACAAATTCCCAAAAATAAAAGTCCCCTCACCACTCACCTGTTCCACCATTCCCACAGCCCACTGTCCGGTCCTCCACACCGTTTTCTTTCTTCTCCAGTCACGTGTAACCGCTCGGACCTCTACACCCCAGGAAGAGATTTCCGGGTTGACTAGGCCTCAGACATCACTGCGAACTGTGCCATCACTCAGGCAAAATTTGTTGTAATGTTACGGCATACAGTATCCTCTGAGGCCTAGTAGAGCTGGATCCATGGCCTGAAGTGAAGAGGCTGAAGGGGTTGCTCGTGTTGTGGGAAGTGGAAAAGAAAAGGTGCAGAGGATCTGACGGCAGACTTTTTAGGACACTGGATAGGTGAGCTATGAGGTATTATTATTATTATTATTTTATGTTTGCCTGGTGCTCTATAATTTAGCAAAATGGCAGAGAATTCAATTTCACTCTAAAAAATTCGCTCATCCCTAGTGACTGGGATGCAAAGAAAGTTCCTTTCCTTTTCTTATTACAGCAATTATTGCAGTGATTTATAGGTTAAATAGCTAGGACTTGAGGTTTCTCTGGTTCTGGCTGTTTTTTCAAGAGTTTAATATGCAAATTGACTCTTCAGAGAGGAAGAGGACTTGAACTCTATAGCACCAAGAGTTTGTAAGAGTACATAATACATGTCTATGGAAAAGAATGACCTTCATGATTTGTTATATCAGTTTTTGTCTTTGACAATTGATCAGTGAATCGAATTGAGGCAAATCAAATTAACTTTCACTTTCACAAAAAATTTCATTCACCAAAATCAATTTTTTTCAAATTGATTTGCTCAAATCTGCATATTACTAGACTGTTTTTAGAGCCAGGAAGATGTTAAAATATAATATAATATTGTTACCTTACCCCTGACCTATCCTGCCACCAAAAAAGCTCTCTGTCCAATCCTCCACTCACTCCCTAAAGTCTTTCGTTGCCAACTTCTAGGCCTCAGGAACATATGATGCCAACTAGGCCACACACAAGTCATTGACCTCTATGATGTGCATTGCGCCCCAGTCATGAATGGGGTGTAACGTAGGCGTTAGATGTCAACAGGGTGTGTGTAGTGCCAGAGGCCTAGGAGTATGTGTTGTGAGATGGTGTGTGTTTCAGGACCGGGTAGGTGCTATGGGAGGACAGGGGAGGGGCAAAGTGAATACACGTTAATATTTGATTATTTGTAATTCCATTTCAGCGCTCCATTTGGAGACACTTGAGAAAACAATCACATCTTTCAGTGGTAATAGAGGCAATTTCAATTTTCATGGATTAAAATTTTGTCTGATTTGCTCATATGTACCATACAATGTAACTGAAAATGGTTGAATACTATATTTTAAGATTTAACCAAGAGGACAATGGTGACCTTTACATTTCTGTTTTTTTTTTTTTATTTTAGTGGGACATGTTCTGTGAAACTTGATATTGTTTTGTATATTTTTAAGAGGAAGGAGAGAAGCAGCACTTTACAATAAGCAGCATTAAACATTCTGTAAAAAATGTGTTCTATAGGTGTTCTATAATCCAGGCTGATCGCCAGAAAACACAAGCAACTTTTTCAGCACTGTTATCATTTTTTTGGGGTCCATGGGAAAAATTGATTCCTAAAATCTTGCGCTAACATCCTTTTGATATTGATTTGGGAAATCAGAAACCTTGTCAGCCTGTCTTAATATCTTAACATCTAATACTTCAAGAGTACTACATGAAAATTTGGAGCAAGCAGTTCAGGTTCAGAGTCCCATATGATTATACATGACTCACAACATTTATTATTATTTTTTTTTTATTTTGAAATACTGTTCATTTATGAAAAAAAAGAAACAATGACAGGTTTCCAGTATTACACACTTTGATTTTATCAAATACTTACTAATACTCTTTAGGTAGATCTTGTTTTTTTTATCTAGAAGCTATATCATCACATAAGCTCTAGTCTCCAGAAAAGAGTAGCAACTCTGCAATGATTAATATGTATGCAAAATGCTGAATACCGCCACACAAGATATAAGAAGCTTTACTGTAATTTTTAAATCCCACCAGCACTTGAGAGGTCTTAAAGGGCAGCCGTCACTGACACAGTAGAGGCAGCTATTTTGTGGATTGCAGAACACTTTGTGAGAATGTAGACTATGGAGATCACCTCTTTTTAGTGTCTTTTTTTCTACTTGAACTCTGCTAGTGCACTTTAAATACATTGCCGAGCAAAATTTGTGGTTAAAGACCTCACCAGTGCTGTCCGGATGAAACTGTTAAAACGAACAATATTAAAATACCATCTTTTGTCACATTTAAAGGCAGTTGGATATGTTTTCTTCATATTTACATGTACAGAGATCTGATCTAGAAAATTGGTACAATAAACCATTTTATGTTTTAAAAACAGGCAGTCTTTGGTGACGCAAAGGCAAAGAGTGTCTTTTGTTTGTTTGTTACCTCCTGCCTACTTCACTCTGTCTCATGAAGTGAATATTGTTGGCACTATCAGAAAGTTCTAGATACTGATCCACTGAATTAACAAAATATCCATCATAGCCTTGGACCTTCCCTGTACTCAATAGTTGTTGTTTCTCGGCTTCTGTCCACAGTCTGATGCCTTCCTCTCCTTCCTGAAGTCTCTTCTGCTCCTTAGTCCAAGCCTGGGTCACTGCTCTCTGTCTCGCTAAATCTAGAACATGATCTTTCTCTTCTTCAATGGTTGTTCCATATCGAACATTAAAGCACAAGGTGCCATGTTGAAGCTGTATGTCAGCAAACCGTCTAGTTCTCCCACTGACCATTGATGTCATCTGCGACACAGTGACATTGACTCCATTTTCCAGAATACGACCACTGCCACTGTTTCCAATTAGAGTAAGATCTTCTTCCAAGGAGCCCAACTTAATGAAGTAGTGCGTATCCCGACCATCAATGGTAAAATGTAAATTGTCCAAGTAGTGGGCGTTGTTTAAGATGGCAGCAATACGGCGGCTGTCTTCATTAGCCACACCAATGACATCAGCAGTTACAACTCCATCTTTAATAGCAAACTTTATCCCTTTTCCGAATAAAGATGGCACAGCTGCAAATCTGGGATATTTAATGTTTTCGTGACATTTTTCAGCATTGTGTTTTGGAGCCATTGGAAGCTGATCTAAAGAAATGAAATTTCTCAACTGCTTCTGAAGTTCACATTGTATCCCAAGAATTGTCTAAAAGATTATAAATAATGTGCATTAGTTAAGACCGAATATCTTTATATCAATGAATATATACTTTCTTAAAAATAAACTGCTTCAGCAAATAGGTCAGAAAAACTAGACTTCAAGAAAGAACTAAAAATATTTTACTCTTTGGTTTTAATTTTACTGTATGTTGCTTTACTTTTTGTTACTGTATAGGCTATTGAAGAAAGGCTAAAACTAAAAATAATCATTATTTTCTGTATCTACATTTGAAGGAAGAATACTTATGTGGTAGATTGACTAACAGAAGGGCTTTCAGTTGCTAAAAGAGGTAAACGAAATATACCGACCTTCCCAGGATCCCACTCCTGGGTTTTAGTTTGTAGTTGTAGTAGTTCATAAGTCGACTCAAATCCTTTTGCCTCTGGTTTGGGAAACCCAGGAAGGACATTGTGTAATTGAAAACCAAACAGCTCCAGCCAACTTCCAATGTCTAAAAAGACAACACACAAAATCCCACAATCAAAACAGTGTTTCTCAATCTTATCAAGCCAATCTTTTATCCCATGGCTGGATCCAGTACTGTGACATGGCCACGGGAGGCAAGTAAGGATCACAGAACGGGCAAAATTTTTGCCTATTGCCTTGCTTAACAAAAAGTGGCACATGTAGCCTTCTGTGCAATTTTTTTGCCTACTGCCTTACTTATTTAGAACACGAACGAACCTATGGCATAAGTAGAAAATAAACCGACCCCATACAAAAGGCTTTTAACATAGACCACCCCATTCCTTAATATTGACTTCTTGCAGAACTTCCCTGTATGCAGACCTCCCAGACAGAGATCTCATCTATATAATAACCCAAGACTCCCATAACATTGTGTCAGTCATCCAAACTCCCCTATATGATTGCACCTAATGTTTTTTTCTTCCAGAAAAATATCTATGTCCCCCTTTCTACTGGATGGCGTCCATAGAGCCGTCAGTATAATGAAACTAATAACTCCATCCGTACAAGGCCCCCATATAATTGCTTGTATAGTCCCCTCAGTTATATAGGCACCACCATAGTAATGAAAACCATATTCCCATGAGTATAATAAACCCCTCTTCAGTATAATGACATATGGAGCTCCTCACCACAGCTCTCCAGCCAGCTCAAGCTCTTGAACCGCAGCACTCTGTCAACATTCTCCTGAAACACTGAAGTTAATCACCTGTACACCATTTCAAAGTCCTTGCAACCCACTATTATTAATAGTATCTGGTTGATAAGGATCCACTGCTATTTACACAATTGAGATCCTCATGGTTAATTAGTGCATGTATCACCTCGTATCCCAGTTACATGAACAGTGCTGCCTATAATTATTAGATTTCACTGTGCATAACCAGAAAAATGAGACTGAGGGTATCTTAGGTTGAAAATAAATAGCTGCAGTACCCAAGGCAATATGTGGAACTCTGGACTCCCAGCTACATACACTATTTATTTCAAGCCACCAAGGGAGCTGGAAACAGTTGATCTTTTGGGGTACTGGGTGTCAGACCCCCACTGATCTGATATTAAATTGGTTTATATGAACTTGTTTAACAGGAGCACTTGCGCCCTACCTCCCAGCTTCCTGCTTGCCAAGTTGGAGGTGTGTTAATCATTGATTGACAGTTCAGACCAACAACATGGTTTCATCGCCGGTCTGAACTGTGCACTCTTCGATGCTGCAAGTAGAGGCAGTTTTGCTTTTGTAGGATCAGAGGAGCAAATGGACACCGAAGCTGGCTGGATTCAGCAATCTGACCAGCTTCAAAGAGTTACAAACGTGCTTTATAGCAAACAGTTTGCAGGCGCTGCCTTCATTGCTGGTCGGTAACATAAGCAACAAGCAGTAAACAATAAAATAAAAAATCTCTCTTCTCTTGAGACCAGAGAGGATTTTTAATAAGAAGTAAATTGAATAGTTCACAGTTGTTAGAAGTACTTTGCAATTTTACCCATTTAAGATGATAACCTATCTTAAGGATAGCATATCAATATCAAGTCTATTATCTGATTGCTATGCTTTTCTAATTTCATCAGCTGACTCAAAAATAAATTAGATTTTTACATTGACATATATATATATTGTTAGGAGCCTAATGGCTGTGTAGTCAATGCAAGGTATGTGTCACAGAGATGGCTGCTGCCTGCGGTGCAACCCAGAGTATTTTGCGTTTGTGCACGTGAGCACTATGATGTCATTTAGTGCACATGTGTGCGGGTTGCTATGAGAGATGGGTGGGTCTGGCTACCCACGTACCTCACATGTGGGTGTGGTTACAGCCTATATAATCGAGGCTGTTGCTTGGCACATGGTCTGTGTGCAGAGAGGGAGAAGCCTTCCTGTGTGTGGGGCTCCAGACCAAGCATGCATGCTGGACACTTACCAGCCTGTGTGCCCACAGGCCTGGGGGAGCAGAACCCGGTTAAGGACATTTGTGTTGTTTTATCGGCTCTGAAGGCCAATTACCATATGTTGTTACTGCTGGGTTTATGGAGTAAATAAACCAGCATAGACTTTTTTTTAAAGGAAACAAGCCTCTAGTCTTCCTCCTGCAGCACCTGAGTCAGTAATATCTCTAATATATATATACACACACACACAGTGGGTACGGAAAGTTTTCAGACTCATTTACATTTTTCACTCCTTGTTTCATTGCAGCCATTTGGTAAATTCAAAAAAGTTTATTTTTTATTAAAAAAGAAAAACTGAAATATCACATGGTCATAAGTATTCAGACCCTTTGCTCAGACACTCAAATTTAAGTCACATGCTGTTCTATTTCCTTGTGATCCTCCTTGAAATGGTTCTACTCCTTCATTGTAGTCCAGCTGTGTTTAATTAAACTGATAGGACTTGATTTGCAAAGGCACACACCTGTCTATATAAGACCTCACAGCTCACATTGCATGTCAGACCAAATGAGAATCATGAGGTCAAAGAAACTGGCCAAGTAGCTCAGAGACAGAATTATGGCAAGGCACAGATCTGGCCAAAGTTGCAACAGAATATCTGCAGTACTCAAGGTTCCTAAGAGCATAGTGGCCTCCATATTCTTTAAATGGAAGAAGTTTGTGACCACCAGAAGTCTTACTAGACTAGGCCATCCAGCCAAACTGAGCAATTGTGGCAGAAGAGCCTTGGTGAAGAGGTAAAGAAGAATCCCAAGATCACTGTGGCTGAACTCCATAGATGCAATAGGGAGATGGGAAAAAGTTCCACAAAATCAACTATCACTGCAGACCTCCACCAGTCGGGCCTTTATGGCAGAGTGGCCCAACGGAAGCCTCTCCTCAGTGCCAGACATATGAAAGTCCGCATAGAGTTTGCTAAAAAAAAAACACATGAAGGACTTCCTGACTGTGAGAAATAAGATTCTCTGGTCTGATGTAACAAAGATTGAACTTTTTTGATAATTCTAAGCGGTATGTGAGGAGAAAACCAGGCACTAATACATCACCTGCCCAATACAATCACAATAGTGAAACATGGTGGTGGCAATATCATCTATGGGGGTATTTTTTACAGCTGCTTTTTTAGAGCTGCAGGGACAGGACGACTGGTTGCAATTGAAGGAAACATGAATGTGGCTAAGTACAGAGATATCCAGGATGAAAACCTCTTCCAGAGTGCTTTGGACCTCAGACTTGGCCGAAGGTTTACCTTCCAACAAGACAATGACCCTAAACAAATAGCTAAAATAACAAAGGAGTGGCTATAGAACAACTCTGACCATTCTTGACTGGCCCAGCCAGAGCCCTGACCTAATCCCAATTGAGCATCTCTGGAGAGACCTGAAAATGCCTGTCCACCAACGTTCATCATCCAACCTGACGGAACTGGAGTGGATCTGCAAGGAAGAATGGCAGAGGATACCCAAATCCAGGTGTGAAAAACTTGTTGCTTCATTCCCAAGAAGACTCATGGCTGTACTAGCTCAAAAGGGTGCTTCTAGTCAATACTGAGCAAAAAGTCTGAATAATTATGACCATGTGATATTTCAGTTTTTCTTTTTTAATAAATTTGCAAAAATTTCTACATTTCTGTTTTCTCAGTCAATATGGGGTGCACATCAATGAGAAAAAAATGAACTTTTTTGAATTTACCAAATGGCTGCAATTAAACAAATAATGAAAAATGTAAAGGGGTCTGAATATCTTCCATACCCACTGTATATATATGTGAGATAGAGAGTAAAAGAGTTCTCAAACATTTTTTCTCTTTAACAAATTCTCAATCTTTAGGATACCAGATAAAAAACATTATTATACCTGTTGTGTACTGCGCCACATCCTGGGTTTTGCCCACAGGGTAATTTTTTTCAAATGAGTACAGGTTAAATGGCCTTGGATCAGTACTTATTCTATTCCAAATGTGATGATTGGGTGTCGCCCATCGTCCAGCCACAACATCATAATCTCTTTGTCCAAGGTGTACAAGTTTAGTAAGAGAATCATAAAGTCCTCCATAAAATCCAGTCAGGATTTCAAAGTCTGGATTGGTATCTTCATAGATGTCACCATATGGTGTGTAGAGAATTTCCTTTATAACTTGGCCTCGACTGCTGAATACAGCTAGAGGTGTACCTGTATTGTCGCACGCTACATAATACTCCTCTCCACTGCTTAATTCCATCGCTATTAGGTGTCCTTGAAGATCATAATACAGTGATGTTATTTCTGAACTGCTGTGATTGTATAAATGAGTTACTCTGATTGGATTAGCTAGATCTGCATAGAAGAACTGCAAATGAGAACCAGTGCTTGGTTTGCTTGCAACGCGCCTTCCAAGTCCATCATATCGGTAATGGACATTCCAGCCGGCAACCTTGTTATAAGCCTTACTTAAAAGGCCATTAGAATTGTACTCAAATATATCATTGCCTCTTTGTCTGAGGAAACCATCTTCATCCATTCTATACTGGATTTCTCCAAGCCGGGTAATACGATCTCCAATGTCATATCTCAGCGGGATTAAGCGGACACTATTCCCATGGCTAAGCAGGTTGATGTTTCCATTTAGATCGTAGCTATACCGCCACTGAAGTTTGTCATTAACGTACACCGCCTGAAGTTGTCCATCAGGATCATATTCATATGAATATCTTGTTAAATTCGCATCTACGCCCACTCGTATTCCACACATTATCATTCGACCCATATTATCATACTGAATTGTCATCCAGTAGGAGATGGCCTTTAGAATCTCATATTGCACCTCAATAACTTGCCCGCTTGAGCTAAAAATTTTAGTATGCTTCATCATTGATGTGGTAATGACCTGATTTAGATCATAATTAATGACACTAAATTTTCCAAACTGTTCCGTTCTCCCCGACACATCAACGTATCGGTATAAGTCTATAGGCAAAGGAATTTCATTTATCATTGCTTGCATACTCGTTACTCGGAAGTTGTTATAGCTGTAGTCAAATCTTGCATTAACAAGACCTTCTTCACTGAATCTGAAGATCTGTCGCCCGATAAGAGGCCCTGTTGGAAAGATTTGAATATTTTAGTAAAGAGACTCGCTGTTTTGAATACGTATAAAAGTAATTAGGCTATATACACCTAGTAATTGATTTCCTTCATCTACTGAGCCATATAGCTCTTCATGCACTTTAATAAAGTCTTATGATGTGTTTAGGATCAAACTAATAGAAGATTTGTTAATACCAGAGACGACCAGAGGATCAGATTTGAGTCAGCCAATATAAAAGGTGAGGGCCGGCCAAGCATCGCCATTTTTTGTTTGTCCAGTGTAGGGATAGGAAGTCAGAGTGAACATACGGATAGAGAAAGGCCTAGTCTGATTGTAGTGTACTACTTTTAGTGCTGAAGCACCTTGAAAATGGGAGTGGTATTCTCAGTCTGTGAATACAAATCTAAAGATTCAAGTAATATGTAGGGAAGTTCTGTGGCTGAGACGTACTAAAATAACAATATTTTAATAACTTCAATAATTAAATATTCACACACTGCAAATAAGGAGGTCAGTATTAGACCTCTCAGTGATAATTTGGTCTCGCTCTTTCTCATACTGTGATTAGCAGCAAATCTATTTTTACGCAAATCAAATGGGGGAAATTTGGCGAACCTGGCAAATTCAAATTTCAAAAGATCCAAAGATCCACACATCTCGAGTTTACTACTTTCAAATAGATGCTCATTTACTGATCTGTTTGAATAGTCTGATCAATAATATGATAAGCAACCATTAATATAACAATTATGTCCCCATATAAGCATTATATCTGTAGCACATCCCCTGCCTACAACGATTATTGTGCGGCAGATATCGATGATCTTTATGCCCTCAAAAATAATCGAGTGACCAAGAAAATAAGCATTCTGGGATACATTACTTCATAGAGTATGGGTATATAAGTTTCATTCTATAACCATATGATTGTTTTCTGCCGGAATAAATAACGTCTACATTAGCTGGCCCATAAAATACATCAGTTACTGCTATAAGCATGACTTATTTGTTAAGTAATCACAATATTACATACCTGTCTGTCTATATCTGATAGTACAAACGAACCCCTCATGCATAAGATGAATAGTTTTAATGACTCCTGAAGACTCTTCGTAGGTAAATGTAACCTGGGTAGTGTCATACAGAATTTCGGACAGCCTTGTTTGCTTTGTGTATTTATAAAAGACTCTACGTCCTGTCCCAAGGTGCAATGTCTGCAGCAGACGTCCATCTCCACTGTAATCTTGGATAAAAGAGCCAACGTTGTCTGGTGGGTTGTATGTATTGCGGTAATAACCCACGGAGAGCATGGTCTGGAGACTATGGCGGACCATGTTAGGCATAGTTATCGCAGCAAGGTAATCCGAATGATCATATTCAAAGATATAACGTCTTTGACTATGCAAAAAGAGGCTTATTGACTGAAACAAAAGAATAAATGAACTCGAGTTATTGCGTGCATCATTTATTAGTAACATTACAGTAGGTTGTATTTTGAGAGTCAATGAGGCTTTACAATAAGGACATTAAAGCACCACTCCAGCGGTTTGTTATTTTTTTAGTGCTGGAGTGGTGCTTCTAATCTAAGGTCTCTGACTGTAGTCTTTTATCTCCTCCGCTACGGTCCCGCGCCACCATCTTGTGACCGCATCTTCTGACTGGGTGAAAGTGAAAAGTAACGATCACAAGCTCTCAATGCCAATCTATGAGAGCTGGACAAACATTGGAGCAATCAGGCAGGTCACAAACTGATGGAGACAGATGGGAGCGGCGGCGATAAAAGGTGAAGACGGAGGCGGGTAAGTATAAAACTAGGGTCAGAGACCTTAAATTAGAAGCACCACTCCAGATGTAATTTTTTTAAAAAATCAACAATACTGGAGTCAGGGGCGTAACTAGGAACGGCAGGGTCCCACAGCAAACTTCACAATGGGGCCCCCCCCCCCGCGCGTTGCCAATCCCGGTCTACCCAAGTTGTGTTAAGAAAGATTTTTCACTCCAAAATTAGAGGTTTTTGGAGTAATGATAGTGAAATAACAGAAAAGAACCAACTCCCAGGAAGCAACTGAGGTAGTGACGAAGGCAGGCTTTCTCCAGAGTAAATGTGTGAAGAAACTTGTAATCCAGCCTGCATGTGAGGAGTGACAGCCTCAGCTCTGCTACATGTGAGGAGTGACAGCCTCAGCTCTGCTACATGTGAGGAGTGACAGCCTCAGCTCTGCTACTTGTGAGGAGTGACAGCCTCAGCTCTGCTACATGTGAGGAGTGACAGCCTCAGCTCTGCTACATGTGAGGAGTGACAGCCTCAGCTCTGCTACATGTGAGGAGGGACAGCCTCAGCTCTGCTACATGTGAGTAGGGACAGCCTCAGCTCTGCTACATGCGAGGAGTGACAGCCTCAGCTCTGCTACATGTAAGGAGTGACAGCCTCATCTCTGCAACATGTGAGGAGTGACAGCCTCAGCTCTGCAACTTGTATAGCAAAGTGAGGCTGTCACTCCGCGCATGTAGCAGAGATGAGGCTGTCACTCACATGTAGCAGAGCTGAGGTTGCTACTTGTCACAATTAGCAGAGCTGAGGTTGTTACTTGTCACATGTAGCAGAGCTGAGGTTGCTACTTGTCACATGTAGCAGAGCTGAGGTTGCTACTTGTCACATGTAGCAGAGCTGAGGTTGCTACTTGTCACATGTAGCAGATCTGAGTTGTTACTGTCACATGAGCAACTGAGGTTGTTACTTGTCACATGTAGCAGAGCTGAGGTTGTCTTAACTTGTCACATGTAGCAGAGCTGGGGTTGCTACTTGTACATGTAGCAGAGTGAGGTTGCTACTTGTCACATGTAGCAGAGCTGAGGTTGTTACTTGTCACATGTAGCAGAGCTGAGGTTGCTACTTGTCACAAGTAGCAGAGCTGAGGTTGTACTTGTCACAAGTAGCAGAGCTGAGGTTGCTACTTGTCACAAGCAGTAGAGCTGAGGTTGCTACTTGTCACAGTAGCAGAGTGAGGTTGCTACTTGTCACAGTAGCAGAGCTGAGGTTGTTACTTGTCACATGTAGCAGAGCTGAGGTTGCTACTTGTCACATGTAGCAGAGCTGAGGTTACTTGTCACATGTAGCAGAGCTGAGGTTGCTACTTGTCACATGTAGCAGAGCTGAGGTTGTTACTTGTCACACATAGCAGAGCTGAGGTTGTTACTTGTCACACGTAGCAGAGCTGAGGTTGTTACTTGTCACATGTAGCAGAGCTGAGGTTGTTACTTGTCACATGTAGCAGAGCTGAGGTTGCTACTTGTCACATGTAGCAGAGCTGAGGTTGCTACTTGTCACATGTAGTAGAGCTGAGGTTGCTACTTGTCACATGTAGCAGAGCTGAGGTTGCTACTTGTCACATGTAGCAGAGCTGAGTGTTATGTTTCGGTAGCTGAGGAGTGCAGGTAAAAAAGGCAATACACCAGAGCAGTTGGAATCTATGAGATTGCAGTACCCTGACTAACCACCACAACTAGAGGCAGCCGTGGAGCGTTCCTATGTTGGTCCTAGACGCCTCGTCACAGCCTGAGAAACTAACTACACCTAAAGATAGAAATAGGAAAGCTATCTGCCCCGGAGCAGAACCCCAAAGATAATAGAAAGCCCCCAAACATGTAATGGCGGTTAGACAAGATGAAATACTGACACAGAAAGAAAATAGAATGAGCAAACGCTGGGGCCCAAACTAACTAAATAGAAAAGGATAGGAAGGGTACTTACTGCAATCCCAGAAAACCCTGAAAAGCACCAACTCTACTAATTTCAAAAACACCTGAGATCACATGACCTCTTCCACCTAAATTAGTTCTCTGGTGTAACAAAATCAAAACAGCAGCCACTGAAAAAACTGGAAAAAGCAAAAGTACAAACATCAGTGGCTGAACAAAACTGAGAGGGCAGAAGCCCCCGGAGGGGACCCTGAAGGCCCCCACAGAAGTGCAGGACAAAATGCAAAAATATAGCACAAACACAAAAGAAGAAAATGTCTTATCTGTTAGCAGGAGATTCAGACACGACACAGCAGGCTACAAGGGAAACAGGAATAAAGGATCCAGACCAGAACAATTGATCACCGGCAACCCTGATGGGAAGGTGACTCCCTTATATAAGACCAATCAGTAACACCTGATTCCCAGTCCTCACAATCTTCACTGGACAGACTAGCCCGCTTGTAACCACCAGAGGGAGCCTCTGCTCAGAACTCATCTCAAACCCATTCACAACAGCTGAGGTTGCTACTTGTCACATGTAGCAGAGCTGAGGTTGTTACTTGTCACATGTAGCAGAGCTGAGGTTGTTACTTGTCACAAGTAGCAGAGCTGAGGTTGCTACTTGTCACAAGTAGCAGAGCTGAGGTTGCTACTTGTCACAAGTAGCAGAACTGAGGTTGCTACTTGTCACAAGCAGTAGAGCTGAGTTTGCTACTTGTCACAAGTAGCAGAGATGAGGTTGTTACTTGTCACATGTAGCAGAGCTGAGGTTGTTACTTGTCACATGTAGCAGAGCGGAGGTTGCTACTTGTCACATGTAGCAGAGCTAGGTTGTAACTTGTCACATGTAGCAGAGCTGAGGTGGTTACTTGTAACATGTAGCAGAGATCAGGTGTCACTCGTCACTTGTAGCAACCATGAGGCTGTTACTGGGCCAGGGGGAGGCTACTGGTGACTGAGGTCCCGTGCCCAACAGGGCCCAGGGGGAGGTTAGTGGTGACTTGAGGCTTGCGTCAAACAGGGCCCAGGAGCCCGAGGCCCTGTTGGAATGCGGGCCCCTTGCTGCCTGAGCCCTGTTGGAATGCGGGCCCCTTGCTGCCTGGGCCCTGTGTTGAATGCGGGCCCCCTGCTGCCTGGGTCCTGTTGGAATGCGGGCCCCTTGCTGCCTGGGCCCTGTGTTGAATGCGGGCCCCCTGCTGCCTGGGCCCTGTGTTGGAATGCGGGCCCCTTGCTACCTGGGCCCTGTGTTGAATGCGGGCCCCCTGCTGCCTGGGCCCTGTTGAATGTGGGCCCCCTGCACTGCAGCCTGGGGCCTGGGCCCTGTTGAATGTGGGCCCTGTTAGATGCTGCCTGCACCTGCCCTCCCAGTCACCATTGCAGCCAAGCCTCTTCTCACTGTTGAGAGACTCACCCTGCTTGCCCGGGCTTCCACCTGCTTGTCCAGTCAGCCTGCTGCCTCATGTGGTCTGCCTGGCCGTCTGCTGTCCGCCCCCACATGCACACACACACACGCTGTTACAGACGGACCATAATGCACTGGGCCGCAGCTTAAAGCTACAGTGCTCATTTCTGTTCGCTGTCTGCATTTACAACACTGTAGTGTCTCTTTAAAACAACACAGTGTTGTTATGCATCAGCGTTCAGAGTCAGAAGCCTGAACAAAATGTCGGGAGGTGTCCGAGCGCGGATCGGGTTGCCAGCGTGCTCGGGCCCCCTTTTTGCTCCTAATCACCGGGCCCCATACAGTAAGGGATAGGGCTGTAATGCCCTGATGGCAGGTGAAGCAGCTGCAGCAGGGACGGCGGGCCCCCTTCTAGCCCGGGCCCTGTGGCAGCTGCTTCCCCTGCTTCCACGATAGTTCCGCCCCTGACTGGAGTGGTGCTTTGAACTAATGGTTCATTATTGCAATCACATATCCTTTTTTGGGGTAAGTTTTTGGGTAAATTCATACATGGTGTTTTTGCCGCGTCTTTTCCACACTTTTGTGTAGAAACAATGCTGTGTTTGACAGTACCAGAAAAGTTATTGATATTTCTAAAATCTCATTTGCATGCTGCATTTTTTCCTTGCACTTTTTGAGCTGCTGTGTGTTTTTTTTTAAATTGTCAGCCTGTCAATTCTTTCAGCGTTTTTGCAGCGTTTTTCACTCATTCAAATGAATGAAAAAAATGCAAATAAAAACACTGCAAAAATGAACACAATAAAAAGCATTAAAAAGCATATGTTTTATGCAGCCTTTTTCCTGCCAACACACTGGTACTTGGTGAAGAAAAATCTGCAGCAAAAACTCTGCGTATGAAAATGTCTTTAGGACACGTTGACGTGTATTATTTGGTGAGTTTTTTATCTCAGTATTTGTAAGCCAAAACCAGGAGTGGGTGATAAATAATGAAGTGGTGACGTGTTTCTATTACACTTTTCCTCTGATTTTTTCCTCTCTGGATTTTGGTTTTCAAATACTGATGTAAAATACTGAGCTTGTGAACCAGAATCCAAATGTATTATTTTTTTTTAGTAACCTAGTAATCTTTTCTTGCCCCTCAGACTTCTACCCTTTCAGGTTAGCGACTCATAAAATCCTAGATAAAAGCCAAATAGGCATTTCCATAAGTGATACATGCCAATGACACTTTCTTCCCCCATATTGTATGATCAATGCATAACAGCAGCAAACTGTATACCATTGCGGCATATACTGCATATTTTCCTCCCAAAGTGAGCGAGTTTTCTTTTGCAACACCAAACCAACACTCTTCTTCCAACCCTCCTTTCCAATCTAGGTTCCAATGGCTCCTCAACTTTTTTTTTTATTTCCCCTGCTGATGAGATGGTTATTATAAGTCATTGTAGCCAGCCGTGTGCCATCTGAGCGCATGCAGCTATATGACAGAGGGAACAGATTACATATAGGAAAGTTTCTATTGAGCCTGACTACACAGGAGCCGCTTTGTAGTCAGGATTGACCAGTTGAATAATTTTTATTTGTAAACCAGTAACAAATACTGTACATCCAGATGTGAAATATAATTGTGGTCATGGATAAAAGCTTTGCAGAAAAAAAAAAATTCTGCGACTGTTGCATTCCTCTAAATGGGGCTTGCAGAAGTCTATGCACATGATGCAGAAACAACTCAATTCAAATATATGGAAATGATTTTCCTGTCGCAGAAATTTTTGCTACAAATGGGTTGAATATAAATGTACCCTAAGGAGACAAAATAGTTAACGTATTGAGAAAAGTTATATCTTTTCACATTTTATAGCTGTTGGCTCTAACTTGTCTTAAGGTGAACTACCACTTTAAAGAAATGAAATGAATATGTAGATATGGCTTATATGTATTACTAAATCATTATTTTATTACTATAGAACATATCTGAATGAAAGCACATTTTCTATTCTTTCTTTAATAGATTGCCATTTAGGAGATATTTTAACATCAAGACTTTTATAAAACTAATGACATCTGCTTCCTTTTACATCTTATGGAAGTACTGTGATCAATTGACTATTTAAGAGACTTATATGTAAACGGGAATGAACCATTATTCAGTCATAAAAGACAGCTGGAAGGCATTGTGGTGATATCCTCTCATTTCGCTTTGTTTTCTATTGTGCTACTTGGTTTAACGATTATTCTTCTTCAGTAAAAGAATAAATAAGCCTTCACTCAGTTCATTGTTAGAGCTCTAAATCTCTCCCCGCACCGTTCCTTCCTTCTTGCCATTAACGAGCTTATATAGAAAAAAACTTGCCAGGATTTAAGCATTTACATACCTTTTCCTCATAAGTGTAGCTCCATATTTTACCATTGGCCCAAATTCGTGAAACCATCTTTCCATTTTGATCATACTCTATTTTCTCAGTCCATGTTCCTCTTTGAATGGAGGTAACCAGCCCATTTGACGAGTATGTGATGTTAACTTCTTGATACTTGCTGCTTGGTGACCACAAGATGGGATGTCCAGTTTTATCATAAAGAATTCGAAGTGTGAATTTTCGATGATCGTCGTAAATTTTTCCTGTTCTGGTGATGTGATCAAAATCAATGGATAATAAGTTTCGGTTGTGAGCCTAAAATGTAAGCACAAATGAGTAATGAAATACAGATCCCAAAGGAACAACCGATAAGTAAAATGAAATCAGATCAAGCTTCCACTGTCACCGCAGTAGTGTTAGCTTGGAAGAAATGATTTGGACAATAATATCCAGCCCACATTGCATACGTGACCTTGACTTAAGGAAGCATAGTTACAGCCTAAATAGAAAATAAAGGGAATTCGTATGTTACCAGGGTTTTGCTACACCATCTGAGAGCAGCATGCTATTGGGGCAGAGACCCTAATTCAAGTGATGTATCCCTTAGTTTACTGGATGCAGCAGTTGTGAAAAAAATCAGTTTTCTCTGCTGCAGATCGAGCCGAGCTCTGAATGCTGAGCTCTGCATAACCCCGCCCACACAACGGATTGGCAGCTTTCTGTGTACACTGTATATTGACAGAAAACTGCTAATCGGTGGTGGAGGTGGGGTTATATAGAGCAGCAGGACTAGCTGGCAAGAGACACCTAGTCCTGTAGTGATAATCTGCCGATAAAGCACTTATTGTATTGAAACCACACACAGCGTAGTAAGTGACACGTTGCTGGAATAGGGTCTCAGAAACTACATCATGCTGTTCTCAAATTGCATAACAAAAACCTGCTGATAGTTCCTTTTAACAACTTTGCCCCGAAGCCTGTTTTCACTTTTCAAACAAGGTCAGCTTCCCCATTCTGACTAGTGTCACTTTACGAGGTAATAACTTTGGAACACTAACGTATTCCAGTGATTCTGAGATGCGTTGTAATTTATGGTAGCAGTAAATTTAGGTCAATATTTTTTGTGTTTATTTGTAAAAATATCAGAAATTTGATGAAAATTTTGAAACTTTCAATCTTTTAATTTTTATGCCCTTATACCAAAGAGTTATATCACACAAAATAATTAATGACTAACGCTTGCAACATGTCTACTTTACATCACCATCAGTTTTTAAGCATTTTTTTAGTTAAGAAATAAGAAGGGTTACAATTGTATCAGCAATTTCTCATTTTTCCTACAAAATTTACAAAACTATTTTTTTAAGGCTCACATCCAGTTTAAAGTGACTTTGAGGGGCTTATGTAACAGAAAATACCCAAAAGTGACACCATTTTAAAAACTGAACCCCCTCAAAGTGCTCAAAACCACATTCAAGACATTTATTAACCCTTCAGGTGGTTCACAGAAATTAAATCAATGTGTTAAAAATGAAAATATTAAATTTTTCCACAAAAAAAGCTGCTTTATCCCCAAATGTTTCACTTTCTCAAGGGTAACTGGAGAAAATGGATCTCCCAGTTTGTTGTTTAATTTCTGCTGAGTACGCTGATAGCTAATATGTGGTGGAAAACAACTGTTTGGGTACATGACAAAGCTCAGAAGGAAAGTAGAGCCATATTATAGTGCAGATTTTGCTATTATGGTTTGAGGGTGCCAACCATGTCACATTGGTGGAGTCTCTAAGGTGCTGGTACAGCAGAATTGCCCCTCAAGTGACCCCACTTTGGAAATCACACCCCTCTGGGAATTTATTTATTTGTAGTGACGATTTTGACTCCATGGGTGTTTTCCAGAAACAAACAGCAATAGCTGTTGCTGAATTAAAATTGCAAACCTGCCATTGTAATGCCCAGTACGTTGTAGTGTCTGTATGTTGTGCCCAGCTCATGGTTCTGGAAACACACCCCATAAATAAACGACGAGTCAAAAAACAATGCGTTTTCATCATACCTCCAAACAAAAAGTGGAATAATAAGCGATCAAAAAGTCAAATGTAAATAAAAATGGTATCGAAAACTTCATATTGTCCTGCAAAAAAGAAGCCATCATATAGCTCCATCAGTGGAGAAATAAAAAAAATATAGCTCTCGGAATATTACAATGCAAATACAATTTTTTTTATAACATTTTTTTATTATGTAAAAGTGGCAAAACATAAAAACAAGACATAAATGTGGTATCGCTGTAATCGCACCGACCCAAAGAATAGTCATCTAATCACTTATACTACATGAGAAACTATGTAAAAATTGATAAAACCAATTCTTGACCTGCTGTTGATTTGTTCATTCTGTCTCCCAAAGATTGCAGTAAAGTTTGTCTCATATCTATCCTGCATTCTATGCTGAGCGCTCACTTACACCGAGGTTTCCATGTAAATATTTGAAATATGTGATACAGACAGAAACCTCTGGAAGAAGATTCCCTATCATGAGACAGATGGAGACACTCTGGATGCCGTCTTGCCTATGTTTTGGCGTTGTCTGTCTGTTTAAGTGTGCATGAAGTACGGTCGGCCACAGCTTTGTGCACCTTTGAAAAGAGACACTGCTGAACGGAGACCAGGCAGAATTCAGAGTAACGCTGCTGCCTCATTATAGTGATTAGATCCATTGGGGTTTCATCTGAATCACGTCACTCATTTAGATGGAAATCCTGATGTAAGAGCTCAGCGTAGTGTGCAGGAGAAATGTGATCTAAAATGTCATGTAAAATGTTAACAGTAAAATATTCAAGTTAATCCACAAAAAAGCAAGTCCTCGCTCTGGTCTGTCATCTGGTAACGAAAATATAGGGGGCTTCCATGTTACTGGTAAGACAAAGGCTCTGAAAAAGCAAAATGGCTCCCCCTAAAAGAAATTTAGCGAAATGTAAGCTTCCAAATCAAAATATTTTTACAGTTTTCAAAAACTTTATTTTTACTTTTTCACCATTTCCTTCCATGTGATATCAACTTTCACTGCTTTGACTGCTGATCTAATACTCTGAAATGCTTTCTCCATTGCATGGCATTAGATCAGGCAATCGCACACAGAGAGGAGGCATATCAGCTCCTGCTCTGGGCAAGAACTTACAGGCCACCGCACCTGGGTGACCCAGTGGTCATCTTTCAGTATGGGTCACCATGGAGACCATTGGCACAAAGCGATCACAATTGCGTTGTGCCGATCAGAGAAGAAAGGGAGCTCCCTCTGCTATTCCGATCGATGTCGCTGTCACTATTGACAGCAGCATCAAAGGGGTTAATCACCTGTGATTGGCACTAGCACTGATCATGGGTGTTTCTACAGGGTTTCAGCTCTGTGATTAAGCCAACGTAATCGTCCCCCGTGCATGTACGGCGGTTTTTGGGAACGCATCTCCTGCAGCGCCGTACATATACTGCGAATGTCCTGAAAGGTTTAACGTGAACCAAATCACTGGCAGTATGAAATAGAGACCACCTCCACTGTTGCAGCCATTTAAAAAAAGTGTCTTGAAAAAGTATTCTTAACTCCTTGAACGTTTCCACATTTTTTGGCACAAAACCCAGAAACTTTAATTTTTTTTACTGGCATTTTATGTGCTATACCAACACAAAGTAGCAAGTATTGTGAAGTGTAAAGGAAATGATACATGGTTTTCTAAATATTTTAAAATATAAGTCTGAAAATTGTGATAAGCAATTTATAATCTAAGAGATAGAAAGTGTTGGAAAGCTGGGTCTTCTTAGTAGATTTATTTTCCTGAGAGATTGGTATTTGTATTTTCTGGGTCTGGATTTTTTAAGGCATGGTTTGAAAGGTTAAAGTACACCTGCCATTCACTCTCTCTCCAGTGACAGTTTTTTTCGTGTAGCCCTCAGATCACTTGGTTATTAGTACTGAGCTCATTTCTGGGGTTTTTACAAACACAGAGCTAAGGAAACCACATGAATCTGGTGTGTAAGATCTGACCCACTAAATGTTTTATGTATGATTCAACCTGAATTCATGTTTAGTTATCGCCCAGACTGAATATTTTTATGAAAATTGCTAAACTATGCCACCTGCATTGAGTACATAAAACTTTGGACTTTTCTACTAAGAAGAGTCAATGTTAATGACACTCCAACATGTACAAATTCTGCCAATTTACAGTGGCTCTAGAGTTTAAGTCCTCTTCCTTTCTGAAGGCATATTTTAAATTTCCCTGGAAAGCATTGCATGGCCTATAAGTCTCCTTACGCCAGATTGACACTCTACAGAAAGAGAGATGTTACTTTTTAGACCCCCACCAGAAGGCTCCCATCTAGCAAAATCAGATTTCTTGCTTTGCACTAATGGGGGGCAAACACCCCGAAGCATGTGTCTGTAAATAGAGATTTTGGTTACGCTTCTATATCCTAAGTCATGTGTCAAGACCCTATTAAGGATCAATATTGACTTTTAGGTTTGCTACTTCCAATAGAGTTCAAACTCTCTTCCTCTCTGAAGGAGCAAAGTAATTCTGAATCTTCTTGTGACTTGATAACAAGAATCCAGAATAGATGGGCGAGTTGGTGTTTGGCAAGTACTGCCGTTGGTTAGCGTTAAACAGGTTGCCTCATCTGCTACATTTATATATTATCGAGAGGAGATGCATTTATTGTCCGATATATGGAGGTCCCATCACTGCTACCTACATTTGACACAAAAACAGGGTCTCGCCATACACAATCATTAATGAAGCAGGGGTTGTGCATGGGAACTGTGAAAAATGTGTGTAGACCTCTCCAGTAATGACAGTGAACACAGCCTAGGTGTGATGTTGTAGAAGCACAGGTTTGTAAAGTTCTTTCTTCCATAAGATTCGCCAATTATGGATTAGCGGTATTATGTGTTTGTCCATGTCATGCTCATGTCTATAGAATAGGGATATTCTTTTGACAAGTTTTCGCTCTTTCTTCCATTAGATGCGCTAGTCAGGGATTAGCGGCATTGTCTGTTTGGCTCACATCTCTAGAATAGGGATATTCTTTTTGACAAGTTTTCTATTCATACATAGCATTAGTTTCAATTGGTTTAGATCTGTAATATTGAGCCCAGTCTGGTATAATTATACATGAAGCAGAGGATATAACGATCCATTTCTACAACTAAGCTTTCTGCTTTCACTTTCTGCCATACATTTGAATGACTGTTGTTTGTAAAACTTGTAAAAATGAATAATTTAACCGCATTCTTGTAACAGTTACAATTTATGACCCCATTATGCTCAGAGATGTTAAGTTTCAAGAAATTCACAATAGCACGTGTTAATGCAGAGACACGTATGTGCGTAAGCCCAGATACAATTTATTACAAAATGATAGGTCTGGGCTGCAAAGCACTGTAGAGACATAAATCCATCCTTGACACTTGTACTCTTTTATGTTGCAAATAATAAGCTACATCATAAACTGTCTGATCTGTGATATTATGAGCACTGACCTCTGTAGAGATACAGAAATACAGGCTCTGAATTGTGCTGAACACAACAGAACAGATAATATCTCTGATTCAGAATGAAACACTTTATTGGAAATATGTGTCGCATTCTTCTTTCCATTGTTAGAAACATTTACGCTGCCAATGTTCCACTTTAATTTAATCTGCGATTGTGTTTGAATTTTTTTTTCTTTACATATTCTCACCCTCGAAAAATTCCAACATTATAGTTCATGTTTCTATAATTGAAAGCATAGGAAATGATGAAGATCTACTCAAGGTCTGGCAGCCAAAATGAGAGGTTCTCAAAAATGTAGGATTACATGAAATGTGGATTGGGGTAAAGGTATGTGATTGCCTTATAGATTTTCCATTCATGTATTGTCCTCCCGTTATAAAATGTCGCATCATTTTCCTGTCTTTTTATTCAAACCTGTCATTAAAAACATATGAGGAGCACGGTGCCATAACATAGGGTGACTTATAAAATGAAACGGCAAAGCTTATAGTTATTCCTTGTTAAAATGTCAGCATGTGTACTAAATATCAAGAGATTATATATATATATATATATATATATATATATATATTATAAGATATATATCACCTCCACAGGTGGCGTACATAGCTCGTGGACCCACTGTGCCAAAGGGCCGAGCCAGTCTAGGAAGGGGCATAGCTAAGCAGCTATCAGGTGTTCACTGGAGCTCCTGATGGTAGAGACAGGCTGAGCTGCAGATAGCCGCCAGACCCCATTCCTAGGCAGTCCTCGGTAGTACAGCTGCTGACAAGAGTTGAGCGTATATGTTCGGAATTGGTCGCCGAATCTGGATTTGCCCTACAGATGCCATATTGGTACCCTATTCGTGCCGAATCTATGTTTGATGATCGTTTCCGAACATATTCGCTCATTTCTACTTTCATTGACTCCAGTGACGTTCGGCTGTGTTTGGTGCATATTGCAAAAACAATAGTTCACCACTGATCATAATCGGAATCGAATTTTGAAAAATTCGCTCAACTCTACTGCTGACCTCAGGGTAAGGTTTACTGACACATACTCAGGCTACATTCAGAATGGACTGATTTGGAGTCTGGTAGTAGCAATCTGGATATACAGGGTACTTTGACAGGTACACGTTCAGACACACAGGTGGTCTTGGATACTGGTACTGGCACTGACTGCATATGGACCAAGGGGCGAGGTTCAAGCCCTGGCTGCCCTAGGACCAAGAACTTCAGGTTCAGGACTGGCCACAAAAGGACCAGGAATTTTGGGTTCAGGACTGGCCACACAAGGACCAGGGACTTTGGGTTCAGGACTGACCACACAAGGACCAGGATTTCGAGTTCAGAACTGGTTGCACAAGGACCAGGGACCTCAGGTTCTGGTCACTGGCTAGACCAGGACCAGGGGACCTAACAACTCACTAGTAGGACAAACTACACTAATGAATACCATTGCTTTGGCGACCCCCTATAGAGGAGGGAGCCTTATATACAAGATGCCTGACAGCAATTGGGTGGGAGCCATCTTGTAGGTGTACAGAGATACTACATGCCACCCAGCTATTAGCTGCAGGTATTTTACTATGTGTGTACTGCCCCTTTATAAAGGGGGAGTGTCAGGAAGTGCATCGTACACAAGCAGGAGGCATGCCAGTAGGCGAGGAGGTAACTGCCAATCTGACCTAAATTTGGAACATGGGTAAGTTTTTATGGGCACTTTTGAAGATTTTTTACTGGGTTTAAGCTCTTTAGGACCTGCTGTCATTAATGTATTTGCCGAAACTGGAATAAACAGCATTCTCTAGATGTTTTCCAAAAAACAAAATATGAAAGCAAATATTAATTTGCACCAAAATCTGCACCAAATTTGGCATAGAGCTAAATAGGCACACATGGCATATAGGTAAATCGGGTGCCTCTAAAGATCTTAGACCACTTTTTCAGCTCTCTAGTTGCTACCATTTTCAAGATATTTGCCTAAAAAGAGAACACAAATATTAAATCATAGCCAAGCGACTGGGCCAATCTCTCCTAAATTAGGTATATAGGAAAATCAGATGTTTCGGAAGGTTGTAGATTTCTTTTTTCAGCCCACTAGGACCTAGTGTTCTCAACATATTAACACACAAACAGAAAAAAAATCGAAATTCTAAAGCAAATATTAATTTATGGCCAAACAACTGGATCAATCTGACCAAAATTGGCACATGGGTAAATCAGGTGTTTCGGAAGGTTGTAAATTGTTTTTTCAATTCTCTTGGTATTAGCGTTCTTGACATAGTCACGAAAATCAATTTACAAAAAAATATATAAACTTACAACCAAACAACTGGATGAACATGCCCCACATTTGGTATAAAGATAAATCAGGCATTTCGAAAGGTTTTACACCAGGTTCTTATCTCTCTAGCATCTACCGTTTTCAGCATATTGACAAAAACAGAATACAATAGAAAAGATGACAGAAAAAGGACTTGAACAATCTACCCCAGTTTTGACACATTGATAAATCAGGCACGTAGGAAGGTTTTAATTTCTAGTTTCAGTTCTTTAGGACCTACCATTCTCAACAATGTTCACAAAAAAAGGAATACAAAATCAAATATTACTGAAAATCTCTTCAGGACACCACTAGAGAGATGGAAAATTTCTGTGCATAACAATTTTAAAATGTTGGCTTCATACCAGCAGCAAAGAATATTTTTAACCCCACATGCAAGCAACAAACAGTTAAACCAAATAGACTTGTGTGATGCCGGGTAACTCTACAAATCTATCTATCTATCTATCTATCTATCTATCTATCTATCTATCTATCTATCTATCTATCTATCTATTATTATAATTATCTATCTATTTAAATGGATATATAAGCACATTATATATGCATTCTCATGGGAGTGTGGGAGCAAGGGAATGGCTTGCTGGGCAGGGAGTTTCTGTGATTTTTTACTGTCTGTGCTTTTTCCCCACCTACTGATGCCCGGAATGATCTGTGACTAGAAGTTCCCTGACTATATGGATGGAAAACTTAATGTGCAGTAATATCTGCTCTTACTAAATTGTCCTGCAAAGCGCAACTTTAGTGTATAGCCATGGTCATGGCATGGTCAGCTGCCATCCTGCCCTGGTATTATCAATCAGGTCTTCCTTTAGATTGTGGAACATTGACTGAAGAAACAGCTGATTGGTTTCTTCTTTGCTACGTACAACTGCAGTTCAGCATACTAGAAGGGAGTTGTTCTGAACTCTATAGTACAGCTATTCAGAGTCCATATGATACAGGCAATTGTAATGTAACAATCACAAAGTGCCCATAAGTCCAGGAGTAAAAAGATGTGCCCCATAAATAGCAGCTAGGTGCCCACATAATATAGCCAGCTCTGGCCATATATGCCAGCTATGTCCCATAATCCAGCCATGGCCCCATAATATAGCAGCATGGTCCCATATATAGCCAGCTAGGTGCCCAAATAGCCAGCATATGTCCATAATATAGCCAGCTATGGTGCCCACATATATATGCCAGCTATGGTGCCCACATAATATAGCCAGCTATGGTGCCCCATAATATAGCCAGCCATGATGTCCCCATAATATAGCCAGCCATGGTGCCCTCATAATATAGCCAGCTATGGTGTCCCATAATATAGCCAGCTATGGTGCCCACATAATATAGCCAGCTATGGTGCCCACATAATATAGCATCAATGGTGCCCCATAATATAGCCAGCTATGGTGCCCCCATAATATAGCAGAGTCATTATGGTTCCCCATAATATAGCCAGCTATGGTGTCCCCATAATATAGCCAGCTATGGTGTCCCCATAATATAGCCAGCTATGGTGCCCACATAATATAGCCAGCCATGATGTCCCCATAATATAGCCAGCTATGGTGCCCCATAATATAGCCAGCTATGGTTCCCACATAATATAGCCAGCCATTGTGTCCCCATAATATAGCCAGCCATGGTGTCCCCATAATATAGCCAGCTATGGTGTCCCCATAGTATAGCCAGCTATGTGTTCCCATAATATAGCCAGCTATGGTGCCCCATAATATAGCCAGCTATGGTTCCCATAATATAGCCAGCATGTGTCCCCATAATATAGCCAGCTATGGTGTCCCCATAATATAGCCAGCTATGGTGTCCCCATATATAGCCAGCTATGGTGCCCATAATATAGCCAGCCATGGTGTCCCCATAATATAGCCAGCATGGTGTCCCCATAATATAGACAGCTATGGTGCCCCATAATATAGCCAGCCATGATGTCCCCATAATATAGCCAGCTATGGTGCCCATAAATATAGCCAGCTATGGTGTCCCACATAATATAGCCAGCCATGGTGTCCCCATAATATAGCTAGTTATGGTGCCCTCATAATATAGCCAGCTATGGTGCCCCATAATATGCCACCAGCTATGATTCCCCATAATATAGCTAGTATGTGCCTCATAATATACCAGCTATGGTATCCCACATAATATAGCCAGCCCTATGGTCCCCCATAATATAGCCAGCCCAACCTGGTGCCCTCATAATATAGCCAGCTATGGTGTCCCCATAATATAGCCAGCTATGGTGCCCACATAATATAGCCAGCTATGGTGCCCACATAATATAGCCAGCTATGGTGCCCCATAATATAGCCAGCCATGATGTCCCCATAATATAGCCAACTATGGTGTCCCCATAATATAGCCAGCTATGGTGCCCCCATAATATAGACAGCTATGGTGCCCACATAATATAGCCAGCCATGGTGTCCCCATAATATAGCCAGCTATGGTGTCCCCATAATATAGACAGCTATGGTGCCCACATAATATAGCCAGCCATGATGTCCCCATAATATAGCCAGCTATGGTGCCCATATAATATAGCCAGCTATGGTGTCCCACATAATATAGCCAGCCATGGCGCCCCCATAATATAGCTAGTTATGGTGCCCTCATAATATAGCCAGCTATGGTGTCCCCATAATATGGCCAACCCAGCTATGATTCCCCCATAATATAGCTAGTTATAGTGACCTCATAATATATCCAGCCATGGTATCCCCATAATATAGCCACAGCCCAGCTATGGTCCCCCATAATATGGCCAGCCCAACCATGATGCCCTCATAATATAGCCAGCTATGGTGTCCCCATAATATAGCCAGCTATGGTGCCCACATAATATAGCCAGCTATGGTGCCCACATAATATAGCCAGCTATGGTGCCCCCATAATATAGCCAGCCATGATGTCCCCATAATATAGCCAACTATGGTGTCCCCATATATAGCCAGCTATGGTGCCCCATAATATAGACAGCTATGGTGCCCCATAATATAGCCAGCCATGTGTCCCCATAATATAGCCAGCTATGGTGTCCCCATAATATAGACAGCTATGGTGCCCACATAATATAGCCAGCCATATGTCCCCATAATATAGCCAGCTATGGTGCCCATATAATATAGCCAGCTATGGTGTCCCACATAATATAGCCAGCCATGGCGCCCCCATAATATAGCTAGTTATGGTGCCCTACATAATATAGCCAGCTATGGTGTCCCCATAATATGGCCAACCAGCTATGATTCCCCATAATATAGCTAGTTATAGTGACCTCATAATATATCCAGCCATGGTATCCCCATAATATAGCCACAGCCCAGCTATGGTCCCCCATAATATGGCCAGCCCAACCATGATGCCCTCATAATATAGCCAGCTATGGTGTCCCATAATATAGCCAGCTATGGTGCCCACATAATATAGCCAGCTATGGTGCCCACATAATATAGCCAGCTATGGTGCCCCATAATATAGCCAGCCATGATGTCCCCATAATATAGGGTGCCCCCATAATATAGCCAGCTATGGTGTCCCACATAGTATAGCCAGCCATGGTGCCCCCATAATATAGCTATCAATGGTGTCCCATAATATAGCCAGCTATGGTGTCCCCATAATATAGCCAGCTATGGTGCCCACATAATATAGCCAGCATGGTGTCCCATAATATAGCCAGCATGGTTCCCATAATATAGCCAGCTATGGTGTCCCCATAAATAGCCAGCTATGGTGCCCACATAATAGTATCAAGTTCTAATGAGTGTGCCCACATAATATAGCCAGCTATGGTGTCCCACATAATATAGCCAGCATGGTGCCCCATAATATAGCTATCATGGTGTTCCCATAATATAGCCAGCTATGGTGCCCCATAAATAGCACATGGTGCACCATAATATAGCCAGCTATGGTGTCCCCATAATATAGCCAGCTATGGTGCCCACATAATATAGCCAGCTATGGTGCCCACATAATATAGCCAGCCATGGTGTCCCCATAATATAGCCAGCCATGGTGCCCACATAATATAGCTATCAATGGTGTCCCATAATATAGCCAGCTATGGTGCCCCCATAATATAGCCAGCTATGGTGCCCACATAATATAGCCAGCTATGGTGTCCCACATAATATAGCCAGCCATGGTGTCCCCATAATATAGCATGCCATGGTGTCCCACATAATATAGCCATCAATGGTGTCCCCATAATATAGCCAGCTATGGTGCCCACATAATATAGCCAGCTATGGTGCCCACATAATATAGCCAGCATGGTGTCCCCATAATATAGCCAGCATGGTGCCCCCATAATATAGCACCATGGTGTCCCCCATAATATAGCATGCTAATGGTGTCCCATAATATAGCCAGCTATGGTGTCCCCATAATATAGCCAGCTATGGTGCCCACATAATATAGCCAGCCATGGGTCCACATAATATAGCCAGCATGGTGTCCCATAATATAGCCAGCATGGTGCCCCAATATACATGGCTATAATATAGCCAGCATGGTGTCCCCATAATATAGCCAGCCTATGATGCCCATAATATAGCCAGCTATGGGCCACATAATATAGCCAGCCATGGTGTCCCATAATATAGCCAGCTATGGTGTCCCACATAATATAGCCAGCCATGGTGCCCCCATAATATAGCTATCAATGGTGTCCTCATAATATAGCCAGCTATGGTGCCCACATAATATAGCCAGCCATGGTGCCCCCATAATATAGCTATCAATGGTGTCCTCATAATATAGCCAGCTATGGTGTCCCCATAATATAGCCACAACCAAGCTATGGTGCCCCCATAATATAGCCAGCTATGGTGTTGCCATAACATAGACAGCCCAGCCATGATAACCCCATAATATATCCAGCCATGGTGTCCCCATAATATAGCCAACCCAGCCTTGGTGCACCCATCGTAGTGTTTGTTACACCCATTGGTCCCTTTCAGTTTAAATATAAATTATACACAAAAAAGGCTCTCTACATATAATTATAACAACATTAATGACCTGATCACATGGTGCTGTTCAATAAAAATTAGAAAAATGCAGACATAAATGCTATGAGAATTATATAATATTGTTATTGTCCGGCTTTGCCTGTGTAAGGCGACATTCACACATCAGTTCCATCAGGCTCAGTTTTTTAAGTCGGATGCAAACGCCTTTATCTTGTACTAGATGGTGGTCCTATTCTAACGCATTGGGTATTCTAGAATATGTATGTAGTTTATTTATGAAGATTTAAGAATAATGCAATAAATACACTGCTGCTGGGGTATATATAGAGGCTGCTGCTGGGGTATATATGGAGGCTGCTGCTGCTGGGGTATATATATAGAGGCTGCTGCTGCTGGGGTATATATGGAGGCTGCTGCTGCTGGGGTATATGTGGAGGCTGCTGCTGCTGGGGTATATGTGGAGGCTGCTGCTGGTGGGGTGTACGTGGAGGCTGCTGCTGGTGGGGTGTACTTGGAGGCTGCTGCTGGTGGGGTGTATGTGGAGGCTGCTGCTGCTGGGGTATATGTGGAGGCTGCTGCAGCTGGGGTAGGGTATATAGAAGCTGCTGCTGGTAGGGTGTATGTGGAGGCTGCTGCTGGGGTATATAGAGGCTGCTGCTGGTGGGGTGTACGTGGAGGCCGCTGCTGGGGTTTACGTGGAGGCCGCCGGTCGGGGTACTTCCGCTGCGAGCAGCCAGGAGATGACCAGCTGGCGCCGGTCATCTCCCGGCTGTGTCGCCGGTGACCTCCATGCGGCAGGAGATGACCCACTGATCTCCCGATGATAGCGGTGGCATGCGTGGTTCAAATCCTGCGCCAATTCGTGGCCAGACTGCGCCTGTTGCTGATTGGTTGCGTCCGGCCGGGCACAACCAATCAGCGAAGTGGGATTTCCGTTACAGACAGACAGAATTAGACGATTATATAGTAGATACTCTATTTATTTATATATTGATTTGATATATATTTATTGATTTTTTTTATTGAGTTTATAGAATATTACAGACCAAATAACCAATAGAGTAAAGTCCGCTGCACCCTCCAATATCGGCTGGATCGGCTGATAATCTAATGTATATGGGGGTTTCCCAATGTCTGAAGAGATAAGGATTGGAATATCATAGTAACATAGTTATTAAGGTTGAAGGAAGACTTTAAGTCCATCTAGTTCAACCCATATCCTATCCTAACCTGCCCTAACATGTTGATCCAGAGGAAGGCAAAAAAACCCCAAGTGGCAAACAGTAAGCTTCACATTGGGGAAAAAAATTCCTTCCCGACTCCACATACGGCAATCAGACTAGCTCCCTGGATCAACGCTGTATCTAGGAAACTAGTGAATATAGCCTGTAATATTATACTTTTCAAGAAAGGCATCCTCTTAAATTTTAGTAAGGAATCACTCATTACAACATTAGACGGCAGAGAGTTCCATAGTCTCACTGCTCTTACAGTAAAGAATCTGCATCTGTGATTATGGCTAAACCTTCTTTCCTCCAGACGTAGAGGATGCCCCCTCGTCCCCGTCACAGGTCTAAGAGTAAAAAGATCATTAGAAAGGTCTTTGTACTGTCCCCTCATATATTTGTACATTGTAATAAGATCACCCCTAAGCCTTCGTTTTTCCAAACTAAATAACCCCAAGTGTAATAACCTGTCTTGGTATTGTAGACCCCCCAGTTCTCTAATAACCTTGGTCGCTCTTCTCTGCACCCGCTCCAGTTCAGCTATGTCTTTCTTATACACCGGAGACCAGAACTGCACACAGTATTCTAAGTGTGGTCGCACCAGTGACTTGTATAGAGGTAAAATTATGTTCTCCTCATGAGCATCTATGCCTCGTCTAATGCATCCCATTATTTTATTTGCCTTGGCAGCAGCTGCCTGACATTGGCCACTAAATTTGAGTTTGTCGTCCACCCATACACCCAAGTCTTTTTCAGTGACAGTTTTGCCCAGTGTTTTACAATTAAGCACATAATTATACATCTTATTTATTCTACCCAAGTGCATGACCTTACATTTATCCCCATTAAAGCTCATATGCCAGTTATCAGCCCAAGCTTCTAGTTTACATAAATCCTCCTGTAATATAAAATTATCCTCCTCTGTATTTATTACCCTGCAGAGTTTAGTGTCATCTGCAAATATTGAAATACTACTCTGTATGCCCCCTACAAGGTGATTAATAAATATGTTAAAGAGAAGCGGCCCCAATACTGACCCCTGTGGTACCCCACTGCTAACCGTGACCCAGTCCGAGTGTGCTCCATTAATAACCACCCTTTGTTTCCTATCCATGAGCCAGTTCTTAACCCACTTACACATATTTTCCCCTATCCCCATTGTTCTCATTTTATGTATCAACCTTTTGTGTGGCACTGTATCAAAAGCTTTTGAGAAGTCCATGAACACCATGTCCACTGCATTCCCTTGGTCCAGTCCTGAACTTACCCCTTCATAAAAGCTTATCAGATTAGTCTGACAAGAACGGTCCCTCGTAAACCCATGCTGATACTGTGTCATGAGGTTATTCAGCTTCAGATACTCCAAAATAGTATCCCTTAAAAAACCCTCCAGGATTTTACCCACAGTAGATGTTAAGCTCACTGGCCTATAATTTCCAGGTTCAGTTTTTGCCCCCTTTTTGAATATTGGCACCACATTTGCTATACGCCAGTCCTGTGGTACAGACCCAGTTATTATGGAATCTTTAAAGATTAAAAATAATGGTCTATCTATAACTGTACTTAATTCCTGCAGTACTCGGGGGTGTATCCCATCCAGACCCGGGGATTTGTCAACTTTAGTGATTTTTAGACGCCGCCGTACTTCCTGCTGGGTTAAGCATGTGACATTTAATGGAGAAATTTTTTTATCTCTGATCATGTTATCTGTCATGGGATTTTCTTGTGTAAATATAGTTGAAAAAAAGTCATTTAGCATATTGGCTTTTTCCTCATCCTCATCCACCATTTCACCCAGACTATTTTTAAGGGGACCAACACTATCATTTTTTAGTTTCTTGCTATTTATGTAGTTAAAGAATATTTTGGGATTATTTTTACTTTCTCTGGCAATGAGTCTCTCTGCCTCAATCTTTGCTGTCTTGATTTGCTTTTTACAGAATTTATTCAGTCTTCTGTATTTATTTAATGCCTCATCACTACCTACTTGCTTTAATTCCCTAAACGCTTTCTTTTTGTCCCTTATTGCGCCCCTTACAGCTCTATTTAGCCATAGTGGTTTCCTCCTAATTCTAGCATGTTTATTCCCATAGGGTATATACTGTGCACAGGTCCTATTCAGGATACTAATAAACGTCTCCCATTTTCTTTGTGTATTTTTATGTCTCAGGATATCGTCCCAGTTTATTGCACCAAGATCATCTCTCATCCGTTGGAAATTTGCCTTCCTGAAGTTTAGTGTCCTTGTAACCCCTCGACTACACATCTTATTAAAGGATACATGAAAGCTTATTATTTTGTGATCACTATTACCCAAGTGACCCCCAACCCTTATATTTGATATGCGGTCTGGCCTGTTGGATAATATTAGGTCTAGCAGTGCCCCCCCCCTCTTGTTGGGTCCTGAACTAGTTGTGAAAGGTAATTATCTCTCATAGTTGCCAAAAACTTATTACCTTTGCTGGAACTGCAGGTTTCTGTTCCCCAATGTATTTCAGGGTAGTTGAAGTCCCCCATAATAATGACTTCTCCTTGAGTTGCTGCTTCAACTATTTGCTTTACGAGGATATTCTCTGTTGCTTCCATTATTTTAGGAGACTTATAACAAACCCCTATCAGTAATTTATTATTTTTCCCCCTCCCCTAATCTCCACCCACAGAGACTCTACATCTTCATTAGATTCACAGATATCACACAGGATGGGTTTTAAGGATGATTTTACATATAAACACACCCCCCACCTCGCTTATTTTTACGGTCATTTGTAAACAGACTATAGCCCTGTAAATTAACCGCCCAGTCGTGGCTCTCATCCAGCCAAGTCTCAGATATCCCCACCATGTCATAATTATGTTCCAACAAAATTAATTCTAATTCCGCCATTTTGTTGGTGAGGCTTCTAGCATTAGTATACATGCACTTTATGTATCTCTCTGAACCTCTATTCTTTCTTAAATTATTTACTGTTCTAACCCCACCCCCCATGCCACCCCCACCCCCAATTTCATTATTTGTGCCCAGGTCTCTATCTGCACTGCCTTCCCCTCTTATAAAATGAATACCCTCCCCCCAGTCCCTAGTTTAAAGACTCCTCCAACCTTCTAGCCATTTTCTCCCCCAGCACAGCTGCACCCTCCCCATTGAGGTGCAGCCCATCCCTAGCATAGAACCTGTAGCCAACTGAGAAGTCGGCCCAGTTCTCCAGGAACCCAAACCCCTCCTTCCTACACCAATTCTTGAGCCACTTATTAACCTCCCTAATCTCCCGGTTGCCTCTCTGGTGTGGCACGTGGTACCGGCAGTATTTCAGAAAATACCACGTTGGAGGTCCTTGCTTTAAGCTTGCAGCCTAATTCCCTGAAATCATCTTTAAGGACCTTCCACCTGCCTCTAACTTTGTCATTTGTGCCAATGTGCACCATGACCGCTGGGTCCTCACCAGCCCCTCCCAGTAATCTGTCAACCCGATCAGCGATGTGTCGGACCCGAGCGCCAGGTAGGCAGCACACTGTTCGACGATCCCTGTCTTTGTGACAGATTGCCCTATCTGTTCCCCTAATAATTGAGTCCCCCACTACCAGCACCTGTCTGGCCTGCCCTGCTCTCCTAATTCCCCCCTTACTGGAGCAGACATTCCCCCGGCTTTCAGAGGACATGCCTGGCTGCAGCAGTGCTACCCCTGTACTGACAACCCCCTCATCTGCCAACTTTGCAAACTTATTGGGGTGTGCCAGATCAGGACTAGCCTCCCTGGCGCTCTTCCCTCTACCCCGCTTTCTAACTGTCACCCAGCTTCCTACTTCAGTGTCCTGCAGCTCCACCCTAGCATCCCCCCCCTCATCTATCCCATTGAGCGTCTGCTCAGTGAGCAGAAGACTCCTTTCCATATTGTCTATGGATCTCAGTGTTGCCAGCTGCACATTTAGATCCAAGATTTGGGCTTCCAAATGCACAACGTGCTCCCATCTCACACAGCAGTATGCACCCTCGACCGGCTGTTCAAGGACTGCATACATGTGGCAAGATGTACACTGGATGGCATTGGCAATAGTGGAGCACATATCTAATGGGGATTTCACCAGACAGCAAAGATAAGTAAAAATAAATAAAAAGTATTAATAAAATATACAGTAACAGCAATTCAGTAAATCCTCCCTTGGAAACTCCCTGAATCCAAAGTCACTGAATCTCAAGTCACACTTACCACCGTTCACACTTGCGCACCGGTCACACTCAGCTCGCTCACACTCGCTGAAGCAGAAGATTTAAAGAGAGATTTTTTTTTTTCTCCAGCAGCAAATCACCCTGCTGCTCAAATGCACTTCCAAAAAGACTTGAGCCCCAACCAGCTGGCCCTTATAAACCCTTAATTATGAACCCCCACCCTTAATTAACCCCTTGTGAATATAGCTACACCAAGGTTTAAATGCAATATAGTTAACCTTTAAACCTTTAAACACACAGATAGTAAAATAAGAGATTACTCCTTTAGAGAGAAAAAAATAGGTTAAAAAAGCCCCCAAAAGATAGAACAGGTAGAAAGGCACTCAGCAATCCACAATTCAGCCACTCACACCAATTCACACAGGTATTTGATTAAAGGTTTTTCAAATACTTCTTTACTGAATCTCAAGTCACACTTACCACCGTTCACACTTGTGCACCGGTCACACTCAGCTCGCTCACACTCGCTGAAGCAGAAGATTTAAAGAGAGATTTTTTTTTCTCCAGCAGCAAATCACCCTGCTGCTCAAATGCACTTCCAAAAAGACTTGAGCCCCAACCAGCTGGCCCTTATAAACCCTTAATTATGAACCCCCACCCTTAATTAACCCCTTGTGAATATAGCTACACCAAGGTTTAAATGCAATATAGTTAACCTTTAAACCTTTAAACACACAGATAGTAAAATAAGAGATTACTCCTTTAGAGAGAAAAAAATAGGTTAAAAAAGCCCCCAAAAGATAGAACAGGTAGAAAGGCACTCAGCAATCCACAATTCAGCCACTCACACCAATTCACACAGGTATTTGATTAAAGGTTTTTCAAATACTTCTTTACTGAATCTCAAGTCACACTTACCACCGTTCACACTTGCGCACCGGTCACACTCAGCTCACTCACACTCGCTGAAGCAGAAGATTTAAAGAGAGAGTTTTTTTTTTTTTTTTTCTCCAGCAGCAAAAATCTAATCAATGCTCATCTCTTTTGTTATTCAGGATATAGGTCACTGCCAGAGCTTTCTGGCAGTGGCTTTTTCCCTTCTCCCCTTAGAACACACATGAATGTTCTCCCAAGCTGAACTTTCACACTTTTGCTAGTGTTACCATTTAAAGTATTTAACACTGGGGGTCCCACTGCTCAATTCACTGTCTATTGGATTGACCTGACAGAGATAGTCAAGTGCAGTCCTTTTCTATCAATCAGTCCCATAGACAATGAAAAGAACTGTGCTGCATGTGATCAGCAAAGCCAACCCATTCATTCTTGGATGAGTTAGTGATGGGTGAGCGTTTCAGTGGTGGAGCCCCAATGATCACACATTTTTGAACTGGTAATACCCCTTTAACAGACCAGTCTAATAAAAATGGACACATTGCAAGGCCTGAAGGAGCCGTGCATTGTATAAGGATTGAGGAATACCAATGCCTGCGTCACGCACCACCCCATTAGGCCCTTAGTGATTAAAAACATACACGTAAAAAGAGAATGAATCATTTCATAGGCAGTAAACAATTATTACTTCTCAAGTTCAGAAACCCCACGCAGAATTCATAAAGATGCATAAGTATTTAATTTCAGAAGGGTCAGAAATATGGAGACAGAGGATCGGGTTTGATGGCATTGATTTATGACTTTATGCTTGAGTCATAATTCATAGTCAAATGCCTTGGGAGGAGAATTTATGTAATCTGCCACTTTTGTGTGTAGTGCTTGGAATTTGAAGTAATCTAACATTAATGTGTGATGCCTTCAGTTTCTTCTTTTATATTCTTGCTGAAGCTTCACTTCTGCTATCCCCGTTGTAAGCAGTTTTAATCGAGCTGATGCTTATGTGTATTTCATGCAAAACAAAAATTAAGTTGAAGATTTACCCCTGAATGTTTACCTGGAGGAAAGCATAGGTAGGTATGTATTTTAGGGTATAGCAGGAGAATAATTAATTAAGCATAAAAACAAAAGGGAAAACTGTTTCAGGTCATACTCACAAAGGGAAATTTTGGTTTTCAGTTATGGTCAAAGTTAATGAAAAGGAGCTAATGAATTCCCATTTGAACATCTCTTGTTAGTTGTTACACTTCATACATTTTGAGTAGTAAGCGTATTACTCTGTGAGTGGTTGGTTTGAAAATTTCAGAAAAAAACCCCTAGTTATTGCCATTCAGGAGAAAAAGTGTTGATTGCTCGGGGTACGACTGCTGGGACAAGGTACAGACTGGGGATGAAAGTCAGCGCTGGCATTTGAAATCACACAGGCCCAAGCACCAAATGGGATATATTATTACTAATATTACCGTGGTTGGAGGAAAGCAAGACCAATATTTCTAATGATACCTGTGGCCTGCTGAGGTAAGTGACGGAGTCAGTGACTTTGTGCTCCTTCACAACTCTTAACAGTATGGGTTTCTGGAGAACACCGATTCTGCTAACAATGTAGCAAACAAGGCAACCCACAACCAGACAGGCCCTTCTGGCATTTGCCAGAATTGCCAGATGGACAGTCCGGCTCTGGCTGGGACCCTCATTGATCCTGAGATCTGGCTCTGAAACCCAGAGAATTCAATATTGCAGCCCTGTCTTGAATGGAGGAGAGGTGGGCATGCTCAAGCTTCGGGCAGGCTCATAGACCATGATTAAAATGAAGGTCAAACATGTGCATCTGTCATATCAAATAACACTATTTTTCTGTAGATATAGTGGTAATCTGCCAGGAAATAGCATTTAAGCCATGGGAGGCTTATTGGAAGCATGGCTACAGGGAGAAAGACAAGTTATATTCTCCCTGCAGTCATCCGGGCAGTGCCTGGAGCTGTTCCAATTACCACTCACTAGACAGTGAGCATCCTGCAATCTCTCCCTGGTACACTGATTGACTGCCTGCTCTGCACACACACACTGTTATTCAACGTGCAAGCGATTGAATACACAGAGCTTACCATCTAGTAAGTGTTTATTGTAATCACTCCCTACACTGCCCAGATGACTGGAAGTAATGGCAGTCAAAGGATGTGATAGTGTGACAGTGTCTATCTAACCGCCTACATGCTGCGGTCACTGTTGACTGCAGCATCTAAAGGGATAAAATGCTGCGATTGGAGCCAGGTCTGGTTACAACAGTTACAAATTACTGAACAGGAATGGACACTAAAAAAGAGGGCCCCTGAGCAAGAACAATTCATGGGCCCTTTTCCATTCAATAGCCCTTCATAATGCACAATTTCACCTACTTTGAGGGTATAAATGGGCCCCTTACATCTTGGGTTCTATTCTATTCACGGGTTGCACCAATTGAATGTCCGCCCCTGAATGTGACTTTCCAGTTCTACATGGGATCTACTTGAGCAAGGTCCTGTGTGAGACTGAAATGTAGCACACAAGGGGGCATGGAATAAAGTCCACCATATCTCTCTGCAAACATACGCGAGTGGAGCCTTTGGATAAGTTTATGCAGTGACGGCTGCACCCATGTTCCATTGGATTGGTTCTGCTACTCTTTTTTTAGTTGTTTATAGATTGATAGATTGACTTCTACACAAAGCATCAAGTGAATTTGTGAAACTATAAAAAGAGTATGAAAAGGAATCAAATATCAGATCCAAGGTTTATCATTTCTCTTTAAGCTCTCAAAGTCAATTCACGATGTAGAACCACCAGATGATTCCTGTTTTGCAATTACAGTGCATAAAACAAATTGGTTCTTCCCACACAGCAAGAACACAGCGGAAGGATTGTAATTTATTACAGCGAGGTAGTAATATGACAGAGACAAAGCCTTACCCTTAAGCGTCTTTCAAAAGAGGAGATATTGCCTTTGTTCTGCTCCTTACGTTGTCGCCACTCAATGAGATTTGGGCTGTGCTCCCCAGGAAGAGAGATATTACATTTACCCAGAGTTGGACTGACCACTCCTGCCAGTATGTGGGGCTCTGCGTTCAGGCTAATTTCCATTCCGCTGGCAAAGGTGACCCTGAGAGAGCCATCAGGGTTCACTCGATAGGTGTTGATATTGTTTTCTGCCAATAAGCAAGGAAGTTATTGTCAACTGATGAACATCCAATTTTATCTTCTACATATAAAGAGGGAAACATTATATTTATATTACAGTAGTTGGGAAGTGTTTTTGGTTTTCCTTAAAATGATGGGCTGAATATGGCGTCTTACAAGCAATGCTCAATGGGAGAAAAGTATGTAAACTAGCTCATTACCGAGCAAAAGAGATTATTTCACAAATATTACCTAGAAGAGGTTTACCTTATAATTCAATGTCCGACCTTTAACAAGCAAAATATTAATATCATAGTCTCTTTTGTTCTGCGCAAGCGCTAGTTTGCATATTTTCTCCCATGGTGCATTGACTGAAAGGGTGTGTTCATACTGAGTTTTTTTTTCAGCAGTTTATGGAACAGAAACTTTTCAATACTTCAATCAAAACTTTTTTTTTTTTTGAAGGTTTCTGCTCCAAAATTCTTGAAAAATTTCAGTGTGAACACACCAAGGGACGAGATACTCAGCTTTTCTCTTTGAGAACCAGTACTTCAAAAGATTTCTGCAAGGACAACATATATAGGTAGAGACTTGTTAGTAAAGGGGAGCAGGGAAAAGCCACCGGGGACCTGTCTTGGACTGGTCATCTTAGTCACATCACATCAAATTGCAGCATTTTAGCGTTGTCCCCAGGTTGTTTCACCACCCTGCAACAGCATCTTTAGCTTGATTGATAGCTAACTGTCTATGTGACATCAGGCAAGGAAATCAAACAGTTAACTATTAGTGATGAGCGAACGTGCTTAGATAAGGCGTTATCCAAGCATGCTTGGGTGCTAACATAGTGATTGTGCCATATGTGGACTGAGGTTCTGCACAGTAGGTACAATCTATTGATGTCATCATGCCTGCTACACAGAGACACGGACTCGCAAGCTGAATGGTGGCACAGGGAGCCGACAGCAGATAAATATACAGTTAAAATTGCGACTTGAGTTTGGGCCCGGTGTTGTCCATCATCGGGTCACCCCTACTCATGAGCTCCATAATGGCCACGTCATATGCCACTATTAGTGGTATGTCACTGCATGTAGGGCTCAAATCTGAAATCAAAAGCTGGGCATCCATTTTATGACTTTAGTCCGCCTATGATCACATCTGTAATATTAGATCATCTGTTGCAGATCTGGACAAATAAGCTCAACATGCTACTCTAATATGTCCTGTAAAATGGCAAACATCCTGATGGAAACCCAACAAACCCAATTATAGTCAATGGGAACCATTGTGTGCTGCTGAGATCAATTATGTAATGAATCATGTTAACATTCCAGTGATAGAATAATGTAATCTAGATGTAATTCCTGGTCTCGTCCTGTGTCAGTCCTATCTGATATAATAGTACACTTTATTAAATACTGGACACCTGACCTCTGATCAATGTCGGAGCTCACGTCTTGTTAACATTGACTGCTATTGTTGTTTTTCTCCTTACCTTGCCTTAGAGCATACACAATGCTTGTTGCTGATATATTAGTGGTGGTGATAACATTTTCCTTGTTTGAAGTGTCAAGTTCGACCCTGGTGGATTTTTCCATATCGCTGTAAAAACTGCTGACTTCCCCAGTTGGAAAGGTTGCATTTGTTAAATGTCCTTCAGGGTCATACCTTAAAATAGAAAAAGAAACAAACGAATGCCATTAGTTTCTTACCAGCATCTGAGGTTTCATTTACAAGTGTTTATACGCTAACATAATTCATAGAGATCATTGTGCTCGATAGGCGGGATTCATATAGAACTAACGATAGTCATTACTACACTATGGTTGAAAGCTAATTGGAAACTTTTATAACAGTTTATTTGTGAATTCAGTGGTAAAAAAACATTAAATGGATATATGGAATTGTATTTATAAAAGGATGCAGAAGTGGGATCTACTTAGAGTTTTTTTTTTGCCAGAAATGAATGATTATATGACGCTGTTACTAGAAGACTAACTCAATCAGACACCTATTTTTCTCACGGACGAGAAAAACGGACAGATTATTTTGAATGAGGTCCGATTTTCTTCAGTTTTTCTTAATTAATACAAAATAATTATTACACATATTTGCACAATTGTACTCCAATCATTTTTTCTCGGTCAGATATTTTTGAGCAAATATTTGAGGTGCGCATGTCTCTTGTCATGTAAGGTATAAGAAAAAAAAAGAAAATTTTTCACTTTGCATAAAATTCATGAACACAAAAAAATGTATAAACTTTACAAAGAATTCATACACAAATGTGCGGAATGGAGAATTTGGAGCTAAAAACGGCAACAAATACTAAAAGATAAACAAAAAAAGTGACTTGGAAAATGAAAAAGAAAATTTAAGCCCTGGTGTGACGTGAGGCATTTATGCCAGTCAATGGAGCAAACTGTGACATATTTCTAGTAAATAGAGTTTAGCAAATTTCTCCCATGTGTGTAAGGCTCTATTCTCATTATGAGTATTTTTTTTTTTTTAATTTTCTGCAGCATTCCTGCACCACAATTTTTTTCTTTTTGCAAGGGTAACAGGAAAAAATGGACCCCAAAACTTGTTGTACAATTTCTCCTGAGCATGCTGATACTCCATATGTGGGTGAGGAAAACCACTGTTTGGGCGCATGGCAGAGCTTGGAAGGGAAGGAACACCATTTATTTTTTAAATGTAAAATTTCCAGGAATACTTAGCGGATGCCATGTCACTTTTGGAGAGCGCCTGATGTGCCCAAACAGTGGAAATCACTCACAAGTGACACAATTTGGAAACTAGATCCCTGTTATGATTCTTTAACCGAGGAGGATAACAGGAAAAATGGGCTAGGCAGCACAACACCAGAGAGGTTGGTAGCTTAGCGGATTGCAGACCCCTGAACTGACAACACAACTAGAATTAGCCGTGGGACATACCTATGATGACCTAGACGCCTCGTCACAGCCAAAGAGCTAACTAAGCCTAAAGAGTGAATTGGGAAAGCTAGCTGCCCCGGAGTAGAGCCCCAAAGGAATAGATAGCCCCCAAACATATATTGATGGTGAGTAAGATGAAGCACAAACACAGACAGAAAATAGTATAAGCAAATGCTGTGTGTTATGTTTCGGTAGCTGAGGAGTGCAGGTAAAAAAGGCAATACACCAGAGCAGTTGGAATCTATGGGATTGCAGTACCCTGACTAACCACCACAACTAGAGGCAGCCGTGGAGCGTTCCTACGTTGGTCCTAGATGCCTCGTCACAGCCTGAGAAACTAACTACACCTAAAGATAGAAATAGGAAAGCTATCTGCCCAAGAGCAGAACCCCAAAGATAATAGAAAGCCCCCAAACATGTAATGGCGGTTAGACAAGAGGAAATACAGACACAGGATGAAAATAGTATGAGCAAACGCCGGGGCCCAAACCATCTAAACAGAAAAGGATAGGAAGGGTACCCACTGCAATCCCAGAAAACCCTGAAAAACACCAACTCTACTAATTTCAAAATCACCTGAGATCACACGACCTCTACCACCTAAATTAGCTCTCTGGTGTAACAAAATCAAAACAGCAGCCACTGAAAAAACTGGAAAAAGCAAAAGAACAAAACTCAGTGGCTGAATTAAACTGAGAAGGCAGAAGCCCCCGGAGGGGACCCAGAAGGCCCCCAAAGAAGTGCAGGACAAAATGCAAAAATATAGCACAAACACAAAAGAAGAAAAAGACTTATCTGGAAGCAGATTCAGACACGACACAGCAGGCTACAAGGGAAACTGGAATGAAGGATTCAGACCAGAACAATTGCCCACCGGAAACCCTGATGGGAAAATGACTCCCTTATATAAGACCAGTCAGTAACACCTGATTCCCAGTCCTCACAATCTTCACTAGTACCGCTTGTAACCACCAGAGGGAGCCTCTGCTCAGAACTCATCTCAAACCCATTCACAACAGTACCCCCCCCTTGAGGAGGGGTCACCGAACCCTCATTTGAGCAACCAGGTCGGTCAGGATGAGTTCTATGATAAGCACGGATAAGTCTCCTAGCATGGATGTCCGAAGCAAACACCCAAGAATTGTCTTCCTGACCATAACCTCTCCATTTAACCAGTATATTTAGTATACTGGAGTTTCCGTCTAGAAAAACGAGAATCCAATATTTTCTCAACCACATACTCCAGATTGCCCTCAACCAAAACAGGGTCAGGAGGCACAGCAGCAGGAACCACTGGCTCAACAAACCTCTTCAACAAGGACTTGTGGAACACGTTATGGATCTTAAATGTCCCTGGAAGAAGCAAACGAAAAGAAACAGGATTAATAATCTCCATGATCTTATAAGGTCCAATGAACCTAGGCTTAAATTTAGGAGATGCTACTCTCATAGGAATATTCTTTGAGGACAACCATACCAAGTCCCCACTTTAAACCGAGGACCATCAGTCCTATGCCGGTTAGCAAACCGCTGGGCCTTCTCCTGAGAGAGGGACAACCTCTCCACTACCTGGTCCCAAATCTGTTGCATACGCTCCACAACAGAGTCAACCCCTGGACAGACAGAAGCCTCCGTCTGTCCTGAAGAAAATCGAGGGTGAAACCCAGAATTACAGAAAAACGGAGACATCAAAGTGGCAGAGCTAGCCCTATTATTAAGAGCAAACTCAGCCAAAGGCAAAAAAAAAAAGAGACCCAGTCATCCTGATCAGCAGACACAAAGCATCTAAGATAAGTCTCCAATGTCTGGTTTGTTCTCTCAGTTTGACCATTGGTCTGAGGATGAAATGCCGAGGAGAAAGACAATTGCACACCCAGTTTAGAACAAAAAGTCCTCCAAAATCTGGAAACAAACTGGACTCCTCTGTCAGACACAATGTTCTCAGGAATGCCGTGTAAACGAACCACGTGCTGAAGGAACAACGGCACCAATTCAGAGGAGGAAGGCAACTTAGGTAATGGCACAAGATGTATCATTTTGGAAAACCTATCACAAATTACCCAGATGGTGGTCATTCTCTGAGAAACAGGAAGATCAGAAATGAAATCCATAGAGATATGGGTCCATGGTCTCTTGGGCACAGGCAATGGCATCAATAAACCACTAGAGCGAGAGCAAGGCTTGGAGCGAGAGCAAGTCCCGCAGGACTGCACAAATTCCCTGACATCACGAGACAAGGTAGGCCACCAAAAGGACCGACTAACCAAGTCTCTGGTACCAAAAATTCCGGGATGCCCAGCCAATGCGGAACAATGAATCTCAGACATCACACTCTTTTTCCATTGGTCCGGGACAAACAATTTTCCAACAGGGCAGCGCTCGGGCCTATCCTCCTGACACCCCTCCAGAGCAAGTCTCAAATTGGGCGAGATGGCGGAAAGAACTACACCCTCTTTCAAAATAACAGAAGGATCAGATAACTCAGGAGAGTCCGCAAGGAAACTCCTCGAGAGGGCATCCGCCTTAACATTCTTAGTGCCAGGAAGAAAGGAAACCACAAAATTAAAACGTGTGAAAAACAAGGCCCACCTGGCCTGTCTAGGATTGAGTCGCTTGGCAGATTCCAGATAGACCAGATTCTTATGGTCAGTAAGGACCACCACCTGATGTTTGGCTCCCTCCAGCCAATGTCTCCACTCTTCAAAAGCCCACTTCATGGCCAATAACTCCCGATTACCCACGTCATAATTACGTTCAGTAGGAGAAAATTTTCGAGAGAAAAAGGCACAAGGGTTACTTTTAGAGGTCTCTGGATCTTTTTGGGACAAAACGGCACCTGCCCCAATTTCAGAGGCATCAACCTCCACCTGAAATGGCAGAGAAACATCAGGCTGCCGTAGAACAGGGCAGAAGTGAATCTCTGCTTAAGTTCCTGAAATGCAGAGACTGCCTCAGGAGGCCAATTCACCACATCAGAACCCTTTCTGGTCAAATCAGTTAATGGTTTAACAATAACCGAGAAATTACCAATAAATTTACGATAAAAATTGGCAAAACCCAAAAATCTCTGAAGAGCCTTTAATGAAGTAGGTTGGACCCAATCACAGATGGCCTGAACCTTGACCGGGTCCATTTCAATAACAGATGGGGACAAAATGAATCCCAGAAATGAGATCCTCTGTACGCCAAAAAGACACTTTGATCCCTTCACATACAGAGCATTCTCTCTCAAAATCTGGAACACAGTTCGAACATGTTTCACATGAGAGTCCCAGTCATTAGAAAAAATCAAGATATCATCCAAATAAACAATCAGAAATTTGTCCACAAAATCCCTGAAAATGTCATTCATGAAGGACTGGAAGACGGAAGGAGCATTAGTGAGCCCAAAGGGCATCACTAGGTACTCAAAATGCCCTTCAGGGGTATTGAATGCCGTCTTCCATTCATCCCCGTGCTTAATGCGAATAAGGTTTTACGCCCCCCTGAGGTCAAGCTTGGTAAACCAAGTAACATTTTTCACCCTGGAAAACAGGTCAGAAATCAAGGGTAACGGGTATTGATATTTCACAGTAGTATTGTTCAAGAGACGATAATCAATACACGGCCTTAATGAACCATCTTTTTTGGCCACAAAGAAAAAACCGGCACCTAAGGGTGAAGAGGATGGTCTGATATGACCCTTCTCCAATGATTCCTTGATATAAGACCGCATAGCGTCATGTTCAGGTACAGACAAGTTAAAAAGGCGACCTTTAGGGAATTTACTACCAGGCACTAATTCAATAGCGCAGTCATAGCTCCTATGGGGAGGCAAGGATGCAGATTTACTTTCGCTAAACACATCAGAAAAATCAAACAAAAAGTCAGGAACATCCTGAGCTTGGGGGGAGGCAGAAAAAACAGGAGTGTTGGTATTAACACATTGGCAGCCCCAACTGGCCACAGACACAGACTTCCAATCCAAAACAGGATTATGAGACTGCAACCAAGGGAAACCCAGCACGATAATGTCATGCAGATTATATAGAACCAAAAATTTGCAGCACTCCTGGTGATCAGGTTCAACCCTCATTATCACCTGAGTAGAAAACTGGGGTTTATTCTCAGCCAAAGGGGTAGAATCGATCCCCAGTAGGGGAATAGACTTCTGTAGGGGTATCAAGGGAAACCCACAATGTTTAGCAAAATCATAATCCATCAGGTTAATAGCTGCTCCAGAATCAACGAAAGCCTGAGCAGAAAATGAGGACAGAGAGCATATCAGAGTGACAGTTAATAAAAACTTAGTCTGAACACTACCCAAGACAACTGAGCGTGCAAAACGTCTTCCCCGCTTAGGGCAGACTGAAATAGCATGAGAGGCATCACCACAGTAGAAACATAACCCATTGCGCTTTCGAAACTCATGACGCTGTGCCCCCGACACCACTCTATCACACTGCATGGTTTCAGGAGCTGGTTCACAAGGCAACACCATACCACGCATACTTCTCCGCTCACGCAAACGTCTGTCAATTTGAATCGCTAATGACATAGAATCATTGAGACCAGAGGGGACTGGGAATCCCACCATAACATCTTTTACATTATCTGACAGACCCTTCCGGAAAAGGGCCGCCAAAGCGTCGTCATTCCATTTGGTCAGGACTGCCCACCTACGGAATCTCTGACAGTATAACTCAGCGTCATCAAGCCCCTGATTTAATGCCAACAAGGCTTTTTCAGCTTGATCAGTGACATTAGGCTCATCGTACAATAACCCCAAAGCCTGAAAAAACGCATCAACATCACTCAAAATAGGATCCCCAGGTATCAGGGAAAAAGCCCAATCCTGAGGATCGCCGCGCAGGAGAGAGATGATAATTTGAACCTGCTGCGCTGCGTTTCCTGAGGACTTAGATTTTAAGGCAAAAAACAATTTACAATTATTTTTGAAATTCTGAAACTTAGCTCGATCCCCTAAAAACAAATCTGGCATGGGGATCCTAGGTTCCACAACAGGCAACCCAGCAAGATAGATAGCAATACTCCGAACCTCAGTGGCAAGCTGATCCACACGGCCAGACAACTGTGCAAACTCCATTGGGAAAAAAGATCCTCCCCAGCACCCAGAGATACAGAGGGAAAAAAAAAAAAAAAATGCAACAAACAGAAAAATATCTCTGACAACTCTGACAACCTTTTTTCTATCACAATATTTTTTCCCTTCTGTGAGTACCATACAATTTTCAATTTTTGGGCCGGTGATACTGTTATGTTTCGGTAGCTGAGGAGTGCAGGTAAAAAAGGCAATACACCAGAGCAGTTGGAATCTATGGGATTGCAGTACCCTGACTAACCACCACAACTAGAGGCAGCCGTGGAGCGTTCCTACGTTGGTCCTAGACGCCTCGTCACAGCCTGAGAAACTAACTACACCTAAAGATAGAAATAGGAAAGCTATCTGCCCCGGAGCAGAACCCCAAAGATAATAGAAAGCCCCCAAACATGTAATGGCGGTTAGACAAGAGGAAATACAGACACAGGATGAAAATAGTATGAGCAAACGCCGGGGCCCAAACCATCTAAACAGAAAAGGATAGGAAGGGTACCCACTGCAATCCCAGAAAACCCTGAAAAACACCAACTCTACTAATTTCAAAATCACCTGAGATCACACGACCTCTACCACCTAAATTAGCTCTCTGGTGTAACAAAATCAAAACAGCAGCCACTGAAAAAACTGGAAAAAGCAAAAGAACAAAACTCAGTGGCTGAATTAAACTGAGAAGGCAGAAGCCCCCGGAGGGGACCCAAAAGGGCCCCCCAAAGAAGTGCAGGACAAAATGCAAAAATATAGCACAAACACAAAAGAAGAAAAAGACTTATCTGGAAGCAGGAGATGCAGACACGACACAGCAGGCTACAAGGGAAACTGGAATGAAGGATTCAGACCAGAACAATTGCCCACCGGCAACCCTGATGGGAAAATGACTCCCTTATATAAGACCAGTCAGTAACACCTGATTCCCAGTCCTCACAATCTTCACTAGTACCGCTTGTAACCACCAGAGGGAGCCTCTGCTCAGAACTCATCTCAAACCCATTCACAACAGCTGTGGCCCAAACTGTCTAGATAGAACAGGACAGGAAAGATGCTGTCTGCAATCCAGCAAAAACCCTAAGAAAAATTCCAACACGTCTGATATACAAAAATACTGAGACCACACGATCTCTCCCCCGCTAAATCAGAACTCTGGTGTGAATTGTGTCATGTGTGCATCGCCACGAAGATCGTCGCGGTTGCACATTCTGACTTCTCACAGCTGAGTTGCTGTTTCTTTGTGTTTGGCAGTTAGGGAGTTAATTCTGTCTGTGCTCAGTTCTGGGACTGGGTGCAGTTTCTCCCGGCTGCAATTAATTATTTGTTGATTGGTTTCCTTTAAATCTCTGGTTGTCTGTTTGGGAGTTGCCAGTGAAATTCTTCATGCAGACCACAGATAGGATTGTATCTGTATAGACTTAAGTTAAAGAGCTCCTTAGTTGTTTTAAGCTCACCTTGCTTAGAGTTTAATATCCCAGATCATTTATGTTCCTTCTGTGTTTGAGTGTGTATGCAAGTCTGTGTTTTCTCCAGTCTGTCTTATATTTCTAATCTGTGTATTTAGCAGAGATCAGCCCATATCCCTTTGGTGGTAATCAGAATCCTTCTTAGGACTGATTACAGGGTTCAGGGACTGATAGGAGACAGGGTTAGGCTGGAGACTTGGACCTCTGAACCATTATCAGTACCTCCAAGGTGAGGGATTAGTTAGGACCCCAGCTTAGGGTCAGGTTAGACCCCGGTCCTCTTCTTTCCTGTGACAGTGTATCAAGTCCTCAAGATTTATCCTGAGTTCAACGGATATCGTGTCAGGTAAATCTATTCTTTATTTACATGCTGATGTTGCTAATATATATGTTGTATAGAGTGTTGTTCTTTTAAGAATAGTTTACTGACATCGTACACATATCATAAGACCGCGTGACATTTTCACTGGCCCATAAAATTATTCCCAGTTGCCATGGATCCAGTAGCCCAGCTGGCTCTGCAGTTGCAGGGATTATCCATGGAGCTGACGGACATTAAGTCCAAAGTTTTGTCTCCCTCGGAGCAAACCAGATTTGAACCTAAAGTAGCTCTCCCGGACAGGTTCCCTGGTGGGCGAGACAAATTTTTTACCTTCAGGGAAGCATGTAAATTGTATTTTCGGCTTCGGCCTCGATCATCAGGGAGTGAAGAGCAGAGAGTGGGAATTGTTATCTCGCTCCTACAAGGGGACCCTCAATCCTGGGCATTTTCCCTTCCTCCGGGATCCCCGGCTCTACAGTCAGTAGATCGATTTTTTACTGCCCTGGGTTTGGTATATGATGACCCAGATCGGGTCTCTCTTGCTGAGACAAAATTACGTAAGATACAGCAGGGAGATCGTCCGGCGGAGGAATTTGCTTCTGAGTTCCGTAGATGGGCTACAGATACTCAGTGGAATGACCCAGCTCTTAGGAGCCAGTTTTGTCATGGGCTTTCTGACAAATTAAAGGACGTTTTGGCTCAGTATGATTCTCCTCCATCACTGGAGGCTGCTATGGCCCTGGCTATCCGTACTGATAGACGGCTCCGGGAGAGGTGCGAGGTAACTCCGCCCCTGTTGTTACTCCACCTACTACTAAAGTCCCTTATGTTGAGGTTCCCTTGTCTGTTCGGAGGAGCCTATGCAGTTGGGAGGGACATCATTTCGTAGGAGGGGATTGGCGGTACGCAGCAGGACTAGAAGGTGTTTCTTCTGCGGGAAAGAGGGACATTTTGTTGGGGGATGTCCGTCCCGTGCCTTGTTGAACAAGAAGTCGCCGGAAAACTGTTAATCCCAGGTTGTGTGGTGGACGACAATCTGGGAGTATGTATTTCGTCCTCTAGTTCTTCTCAGTTCCTTGTACCAGTGGAGGTGGTGGTTGGTACGAGAGTGGAGAGATTTTCTGTTCTTCTTGATAGTGGGTCTGGGGCTAATCTGGTTGACGCTCAGTTTGCTCAGGCTCAAGGTATGCATCTGAGCGTATTGGTCAAACCGATCCCTATATTCTCCATTGACGCCAGGCCTCTCGTCCAAGGTAGCTTTGTTCATGAGGTTCATAACATTGACCTTCGGGTAGGGGCAATACATAGGGAACTATTATCTTGTTATGTGTTGGAGGGTCTACCTACTCCTATTGTGTTGGGACTTCCTTGGTTGGTTAAACATAACCCTGTGATTAATTGGCAGTCCAGAGAGATAAGCCAATGGGGTGAGTTTTGCAAAAGTAACTGCATGAACACAGTCATCAGTGCGGTCGTGCCTAGTACTTTGCCTCCTTTTTTGGAGGACTTTGGGGATGTGTTCTCTGAGGAGGGGTGTCAGGAGTTGCCTCCTCATCGCGTGTATGACTGCTCTATTAATTTACTTCCTGATGCTAAGTTACCTAAAGCTAGGTTATATAACCTTTCTGGTCCTGAGAGGCAGGCTATGAAAGATTATATTTCGGAAAGTCTGGCCAAAGGGCATATTAGACCTTCATCTTCCCCAGTGGCCGCGGGGTTCTTCTTTGTGAAGAAAAAAGATGGAGGCCTACGCCCTTGCTTGGATTTCCGCGAACTTAATCGGATTACTGTTCGAGATCCGTATCCACTCCCTCTGATTCCTGATCTCTTCAATCAAATTGTTGGCGCCAAATGGTTCTCTAAATTGGATCTCAGGGGGGCGTATAATCTGATTAGGATAAAAGAGGGGGATGAGTGGAAAACGGCGTTTAACACGCCGGAGGGACATTATGAGAACCTTGTCATGCCTTTTGGTCTGACTACTGCACCAGCAGTATTCCAACATTTTGTTAATGACATTTTTCGTCATCTGGTGGGGCTGTTTGTGGTCGTATATTTGGATGACATTTTAATTTACTCGCCAGATCTTGTGTCTCACCAGGAGCATGTGAGACAGGTGTTGCAGATCTTGCGAGACAATAAACTATACGCCAAACTGGAAAAGTGTGTATTCGCCGTACAGGAACTTCAGTTTTTGGGTTTCTTGGTGTCAGCCTCCGGTTTCCGTATGGACCCTGAAAAGGTGAGAGCAGTGCTTGAATGGGATCAGCCAGAGGATCTTAAGGCTCTGCAGCGTTTTCTGGGGTTTGCTAACTACTACCGGAAATTTATTTGTAATTTCTCATCTGTTGTCAAACCTCTCACTGACATGACAAGAAAAGGGACGGATTTTTCTAAATGGTCGGACAAAGCTTGCCAAGCTTTTTCCTCTTTGAAAAAATGTTTTGCTTCGGCACCCGTTCTCATCCAACCAGATGCATCACAGCCGTTCGTTGTGGAGGTGGACGCGTCTGACGTAGGGGTGGGTGCAATATTGTCCCAGGGTCCGTCCCCTGGTAAATGGCATCCGTGCGCTTTCTTTTCTAAGAAATTGTCGTCCGCCGAAAGGAATTATGATATCGGCAATAGGGAACTTTTGGCCATTAAGTTGGCTTTTGAAGAATGGCGTCACTTTTTGGAGGGGGCAGTCCACCCGGTCACCGTCATTACTGATCACAAGAACCTGCTGTATTTGGAATCTGCTAAGCGTCTGAATTCCAGACAAGCTCGATGGTCGTTGTTTTTTACCAGGTTTAATTTTGTTGTCACTTATCGCCCTGGATCTAAGAATGTTAAGGCGGATGCCTTGTCTCGCAGTTTCCCAGGGGCCGGGAAATGGATGACCCGATTCCTATCCTTCAGGAGGGGGTGGTAGTGTCGGCTGTATGTTCTGAGCTTGAGGAGGAGGTATTAGAGGTTCAGGGGGACGCCCCTGCAGGACCTCCAGGGAGACTGTTTGTCCCAAATCAGTTGAGACAAAAGGTTATTGAGGCACATCATAATTCTGCTTTAGCAGGACATCCAGGGAGTAAGGCTACTTTAGATCTCCTTTCTCGCCGGTTTTGGTGGCCTAACGTTAATAAAGATGTTTTAACTTTTGTCGCGTCCTGTGGGGTTTGTGCTCGCTCTAAGACCCCTCATACCCGTCCGTCTGGGACCCTCTTACCCTTGAAACTTCCGGAGCGTCCATGGACTCATTTGTCTATGGACTTCATCACGGACCTTCCTCAGTCGTCAGGGAAGACTGTCATACTGGTGGTTGTTGACAGGTTCAGTAAGATGGCACATTTCATTGCTCTTCCTGCCCTCCCTAATGCTAAAACTCTGGCGCAGGTGTTCATTGGGGAGATTGTGAGACTTCATGGGTTGCCTTCTGATGTGGTGTCAGATAGGGGGTCTCAGTTTGTGTCCAAGTTTTGGAGGGCATTTTGTTTACGTCGGGGGATGCAATTGTCATTTTCCTCGGCTTTTCATCCGCAGACCAATGGTCAGACAGAGCGTCTGAATCAAAGCCTAGAGACTTATCTTCGGTGTTTTGTCTCAGAGAACCAGGAGGACTGGTCTTCTTTCTTGCCTCTGGCAGAGTTCGCTCTTAACAACAGGCGGAGCGAGTCCACTGGTAAATCCCCGTTTTTTGGGGCATATGGTTTTCATCCCCAGTTTTGTACTTTCAATGGGGGGGGCCCTTCTGGGGTTCCTGAGGAGGAGCGTTTCTCGTCGTCACTTGCTTCAGTGTGGAGAGGTGTATTGAATAATCTGAGTGCTATGGGGAACCGTTATAAACGTATGGCTGATAGGAGGAGAGTTTCTGGTCCAGATCTTAATGTGAACGATCTGGTATGGTTGTCTACCAGGAATATAAAACTTAAAGTTCCCTCCTGGAAGCTGGGCCCCAGATTCATCGGGCCGTACAGGATCAGTTCCATAATTAATCCTGTGGCATTTCGTCTGGACCTCCCTCCTACGTTTAAAATTCATAATGTGTTCCACAAGTCATTACTTAAGAGCTACGTGGCACCAGTCATACCATCACCTCTACCTCCTCCTCCAGTGGTGGTCAATGGTAACTTGGAGTTTCAAGTGTCAAAGATCATTGACTCACGTCTGAATCGCCGGTCCCTTCAGTACTTGGTGCATTGGAAGGGGTATGGTCCAGAGGAGAGGACGTGGGTTCCTGCGTCTGACATTAACGCAGATCGTTTGGTGCGGACCTTCCACAGAACTCACCCGGGCAAACCTGGCCCTGAGGGTCCGGAGGCCCCTCGTAGAAGGGGGGGTACTGTCATGTGTGCATCGCCACGAAGATCGTCGCGGTTGCACATTCTGACTTCTCACAGCTGAGTTGCTGTTTCTTTGTGTTTGGCAGTTAGGGAGTTAATTCTGTCTGTGCTCAGTTCTGGGACTGGGTGCAGTTTCTCCCGGCTGCAATTAATTATTTGTTGATTGGTTTCCTTTAAATCTCTGGTTGTCTGTTTGGGAGTTGCCAGTGAAATTCTTCATGCAGACCACAGATAGGATTGTATCTGTATAGACTTAAGTTAAAGAGCTCCTTAGTTGTTTTAAGCTCACCTTGCTTAGAGTTTAATATCCCAGATCATTTATGTTCCTTCTGTGTTTGAGTGTGTATGCAAGTCTGTGTTTTCTCCAGTCTGTCTTATATTTCTAATCTGTGTATTTAGCAGAGATCAGCCCATATCCCTTTGGTGGTAATCAGAATCCTTAGGACTGATTACAGGGTTCAGGGACTGATAGGAGACAGGGTTAGGCTGGAGACTTGGACCTCTGAACCATTATCAGTACCTCCAAGGTGAGGGATTAGTTAGGACCCCAGCTTAGGGTCAGGTTAGACCCCCAGGTCCTCTTCTTTCCTGTGACAGTGTATCAAGTCCTCAAGATTTATCCTGAGTTCAACGGATATCGTGTCAGGTAAATCTATTCTTTATTTACATGCTGATGTTGCTAATCTATATGTTGTATAGAGTGTTGTTCTTTTAAGAATAGTTTACTGACATCGTACACATATCATAAGACCGCGTGACAAATTGTCTGCAAACAACAGATACTGAAATAACAGGGAACTGGAACCACAGAAAAGACTGAAGCAGGCTGTGGCAAATGAACACAGAGTCCAGCACGGGTCCCCGCAAGGGGCCCCGCTGAACAAAACTCCAGCAAGGCAGAAAACTGAGAAAAGCAACAGGTATACCAAGCCACAGATTTAAACAGCAAAATAACTTATCTGAAAGATGCAGGACAAAGCAGGAGCAGCAGACTTCCAAAAGGCTAGGAAGAAAACAAATCACCGGCAAGCATTATGGGAAGGTTGCTCACTTATATCTCCCCAGTCAGCAACACCTGCCTGCCAATCATCCCCGTCAGGTGGGAGACTTCTGTTAGTCAGGGCCGCTTCACTACCAGCAACATCCACCAGAGGGAGCCCAATCTCAGAAGTCAGATTAAAAGTGTTCACAAAAGATCCCCTCATGGAATTTATCTACATGTGTGGTGAGCACCTTGAACCCCATGTGCTTCACAGAAGTTAATGTAGTTGGGCCATGAAAATAAGAAATCACATTTTTCCCACAAAAATGTTTTTTTTATCCCCAAAATTGCATTTTTACAAGTAACATGAGAAATTGCACCATACAATTTGTTATGCAATTTCTCTTGAGTACACCAATACCCCATATGTGGGGGGAAATAACTGTTTTGGCTCATGGCAGGGCTTAGAAGGGAAGAAGCGCCATTTGACTGTTTGAATGCAAAATTTGTTCGAACCATTAGCCGATGCCATGTCGCATTTGGAGAGTCCCTGATATGCCTAAAGAGTGTACACCCCTCACCACCCACAAGTGACCCCATTTTGGAAACTAGACCCCTCAGGCAACTTATCTAGATGCATGATAAGCACTTTGAACCATCAGGTGTTTTACAGAAGTTTATAATGTTGAAACGTAAAAATAAAAAAAATCTTGTTTTTCCCGCAAAAATGTTCTTTAAGCCCCATTTTTTTATTTTCACAAGGGTACTAGGAGAAAATGCACCACACAATTTGTTGTGCAATGTCTCCTGAGTATGCAGATGCCCAATATGTGGAGGAAAACTACTGTTTGGGGGCAAGGCAGGGTCCAGAAGGGAAGGTGCACCATTTGACTTTTTAAATGCAAAATTTGCTGGAAGCATTAGCGGATGCCATGTTGCATTTAGAAAGCCCCTAATGTGTCTAAAGAGTGTAAACCCCCCACAAATGACCCCATTTTAGAAACTAGGCTCCTCAGGGAACTTATCTAAATATGTGGTGAGCACTTTCAAGCCCCAAGTTCTTCATTGAAATTTATAACTTTGAGCTGTGTAAATAAAAAAAACACATTTTCCCCACAAAAATATTTAAGACTTAAATTTAGCCCCAATTGTTTTCTTTTCACAAGGGTAACTGGAAAAAAAAGGACCTTATAATTTTTTGTGAAATTTCTCCTGGGTACACAGATACCCCACATTTGAGGGAAAACTACTGTTTGGGAGCATGGCAGGGCTCAAAAAGTATGAAGTGATGTTTTGGGAGGCCAATTTTGATGGAATATTCTGCAGGTGTCATGTCACAATTGGAGAGCCCCTAATATGCTTAAACAGTTGAAATCTCACCAATAGTGACCTCATTTTGGAAAACTAGACCCACAAAGAATTTATATAGATGTGTGGTGAGCACCTTAAAACCCCAGATGATTCACATAAGTTAATAACATTGAGCCATGAAAAAACAAAAATAAAATTTTCTCAACAAAATGTTTTTTTAGCCAAAAATTGTTGTGCAATTCTCCTGAGTACTCCAATACCCAGTATGTGGTTGAAAACTACTTTTGATGCAAAGTGCAAAGATCAGAAGAGATTAAGCATCATATTGGAGTTCAGATTTTTCTGGACTGTTTTAATGGTGCCATGTCACATTGGTAGAGTCCCTGAGATGTCAGAACAGCAGAACCCCCCATAAATGACCCCATTTTACAAACGAAACCTCTCAATGAATTCACCTAGGGGTGCAGTGATCATATTGACACCACAAATGTGTCACAGAATTTTATATCATTGGGTAGTGAAGAAAAAATAATTTTTACCACCAAAATTTTAGCCCCAGATTATACATTTTCACGCTGGGAAATGGGTACAAAAGACACCAAAATTTGTCCCACTATTTCTGCTGAATGTAGAAATGCCCATTATGTGGCTGTACAGTACTGCTTAGCCACACAGCGATACTCAGGAGAAAGGGAGCGCTATTTACCTCCTGGAGCGCAGATTTTGCAAGAATAGTTTGCAAACATCATATACAAAGTCCCTATTTGCTAGAAAAGCACAATATTCACTCAAGTGACCCCATTTAGGGAATTATTCCCCTTTTGGAGTTTATCTGCTGGTGTAGTGAATATTTTGACTCCATGGGTGTTGTCCAGAAACAAGCAGTAGTGTACGTTGCTGAATGAAAAATTGCAAACTGCCATTGCAGTGCCCAGTATGTTGTAGCCACCAGTATGTTTGTAGTGCCCAGTTTGATGTGCTGTTCAGCTCATGCTTCTGGAGACACACACTCGTAAATTAGGCGGGCTGTCATCGCTATAGAAATGCCCAACATGTGGATGCTAAATATGGTTTAGACACACTATGGTGCTCAGAAGGGAGAGGGGCATTTGGATTTGGGAGTGCAGAATTTGCTGAATTACTTTTGGAGTGCGAGGAGTTAAAACTCTTTTACAGAGCCTTTGTACTACCAGTAACTTGGAGGCCCTCATATTTCCATGGACAGATGACGGACCTGAGTGGGGGCTTTTTTTGTGGATTAAGTTGAAGCTTTTGTTGGAACATTTTACATAACATTAGGGATCACATTTATCCAGCACTCTACGCTGAACACTTACATCAGGGTTTACATTTAAATTACAAGTGACATGATTCAGATGAAACTCCCAAAGGATCCATTCACTATAGTGAGGCAGCAGAGTTAGTCTGGACTCCGTCTGGTCTCTGTTCAGCAGTGTCCTTCTTTTCAGAAATGCACAAAACTGTGTCCGATGGCACTTTATGCAATCCCAAAAAGACGGACATCGCCGGATCATAGGTCAGACAGCATCCACAGTGCTCTATCTGCTCACTATAGGGAATCTTCCGCCACAGGTTCTGTCTGAATCACATATTTCAGAGATTTACACGGAAACCATGGTGTAAGCGCTCAACGCAGAGCGCAGGATAAATGTGCGCCAAGCCTTACTGCGATTATTGAATAGAACAGAATGAACAAATCAGCAGCAGGTGAGAATTGATTTTATTTATTTTTTACACTGTTCCTCATGCGGTATAAGTGATTAGGTGACTTTATTCTTCCGCGTGGTGCGATTACAGCAATACCAGATTTATAGTTGTTTTGTTTGACTGCTGCCAAAAAATGCTTTTTATTGTGCATCAGCATATTTAGATAGCTATAATTTTTCATATATTAGCTGACAGAGCACGTGAGGGCTTGTTTTTTGAGGGACAAGTTGTCGTTTTTATTGGTACCATTTTCGGTCACATGACGTTTTTTGGTCACTTTCTATTCCGATTTTTGGGAAGCAGGATGAACAAAAACCAGCAATTCAGGAATTGATTTTTTTTATGCCGTTACACGTGATAAAATTGATAAGGCAGCTTTATTCTTTGCGTCAGTACGATTACTGCAATACCACATTTAAATAGTTTTTTATGTTTTGGTTCTTACGCAATAAAAATAATTTCATAGAAAAAAATATTTTTGCATCTCTTTACTGTCAGAGCTATAACTTTATTTTGATGCAGCTGTATGACGGCTTGTTTTTTTCAGAACAAGATGACGTTTTCAGAGATACTATTTTTATTTACATCATATTTTTTTAGCGAGATAGTTTTTTTAGGGCGTGTCTTTCCAGACCAAATATGTGTACTTATTTTGTTTATTTTTATTTTTACATAAATGTATTTATTGGAATAATATATTTTTTTGTTCTTTATTTTGGGATTTTCTTTATATTTTTACAATTTTTATTACCTTTTTTTTTACTTTTTACATTGTGCCAGGATGGGACATATAACTTTATATGGACAGATCGCTGATCTAATACATACTTCTGCAAGGATGGCTCTAATCATGGAGGCAGCATGGAGACCATGAAGGAGCTGAAGAGTTCCCATGCAGAGACTGGAATAATCTGTCAACGTGACCATAATAAGCCATACACTCCACAGAGGTGGCCTTTATTGAAGAGTAGGCAAAAAAAGCCTTTACTACCACACAAAAATTGTAAGGCTCATTTTGAGTTTACCAAAAGACATGTGGGAGACTGCCCAAATGTATGGAGGAAGGTGCTGTGGTCAGATGAGACCAAAATTGAACTTTTAGGCCACAAAAGGTAAACTCCATGTCTGGTGCCAAACCAACACAGCTCATCACCCCAAGAACACCATCTCCACAGGAAAACATGGTGGTGGCAGTATCATGCTGTGGGGATGTTTTTTGGCAGCAGGGACATGGAAAATAGTATGAGTCATGGGGAAGATAGATGGTGCAAAATACAGTGATATTTTTGAGCAAAAACTGTTTTAATCTGTCAGTGATTTGAAGCTGGGACAAAGGTTTACCTTCCAACAAGACAATGACCCAAAGCATACTGCTAAAGCAACTAAAGCAACACTCGAGTGGTTTTAAGGGGAAACGTGTAAATGTTTTGGAGTGGCCTAGTCAAAGCCAGACCTTAATCCAATTGAGGTTCTGTGGTCAGACGTGAGATTGCTGTTCACCAGAGGAAACCATATGACTTGAA
>JARQOD010000008.1:48109724-48168984 GCA_033576555.1 Oophaga sylvatica
ATTTTGGAAACTAGACCCCACAAAGAATTTATATAGATGTGTGGTGAGCACCTTAAAACCCCAGATGATTCACATAAGTTAATAACATTGAGCCATGAAAAAACAAAAATAAATTTTCTCAACAAAATGTTTTTTTAGCCAAAAATTGTTGTGCAATTTCTCCTGAGTACTCCAATACCCAGTATGTGGTTGAAAACTACTTTTGATGCAAAGTGCAAAGATCAGAAGAGATTAAGCATCATATTGGAGTTCAGATTTTTCTGGACTGTTTTAATGGTGCCATGTCACATTGGTAGAGTCCCTGAGATGTCAGAACAGCAGAACCCCCCCATAAATGACCCCATTTTACAAACGAAACCTCTCAATGAATTCACCTAGGGGTGCAGTGATCATATTGACACCACAAATGTGTCACAGAATTTTATATCATTGGGTAGTGAAGAAAAAATAATTTTTACCACCAAAATTTTAGCCCCAGATTATACATTTTCACGCTGGGAAATGGGTACAAAAGACACCAAAATTTGTCCCACTATTTCTGCTGAATGTAGAAATGCCCATTATGTGGCTGTACAGTACTGCTTAGCCACACAGCGATACTCAGGAGAAAGGGAGCGCTATTTACCTCCTGGAGCGCAGATTTTGCAAGAATAGTTTGCAAACATCATATACAAAGTCCCTATTTGCTAGAAAAGCACAATATTCACTCAAGTGACCCCATTTAGGGAATTATTCCCCTTTTGGAGTTTATCTGCTGGTGTAGTGAATATTTTGACTCCATGGGTGTTGTCCAGAAACAAGCAGTAGTGTACGTTGCTGAATGAAAATTGCAAACTGCCATTGCAGTGCCCAGTATGTTGTAGCCACCAGTATGTTGTAGTGCCCAGTTTGATGTGCTGTTCAGCTCATGCTTCTGGAGACACACACTCGTAAATTAGGCGGGCTGTCATCGCTATAGAAATGCCCAACATGTGGATGCTAAATATGGTTTAGACACACTATGGTGCTCAGAAGGGAGAGGGGCATTTGGATTTGGGAGTGCAGAATTTGCTGAATTACTTTTGGAGTGCGAGGAGTTAAAACTCTTTTACAGAGCCTTTGTACTACCAGTAACTTGGAGGCCCTCATATTTCCATGGACAGATGACGGACCTGAGTGGGGGCTTTTTTTGTGGATTAAGTTGAAGCTTTTGTTGGAACATTTTACATAACATTAGGGATCACATTTATCCAGCACTCTACGCTGAACACTTACATCAGGGTTTACATTTAAATCTACAAGTGACATGATTCAGATGAAACTCCCAAAGGATCCATTCACTATAGTGAGGCAGCAGAGTTAGTCTGGACTCCGTCTGGTCTCTGTTCAGCAGTGTCCTTCTTTTCAGAAATGCACAAAACTGTGTCCGATGGCACTTTTATGCAATCCCAAAAAGACGGACATCGCCGGATCATAGGTCAGACAGCATCCACAGTGCCTCTATCTGCCTCACTATAGGGAATCTTCCGCCACAGGTTCTGTCTGAATCACATATTTCAGAGATTTACACGGAAACCATGGTGTAAGCGCTCAACGCAGAGCGCAGGATAAATGTGCGCCAAGCCTTACTGCGATTATTGAATAGAACAGAATGAACAAATCAGCAGCAGGTGAAGAATTGATTTTATTTATTTTTTACACTGTTCCTCATGCGGTATAAGTGATTAGGTGACTTTATTCTTCCGCGTGGTGCGATTACAGCAATACCAGATTTATAGTTGTTTTTGTTTGACTGCTGCCAAAAAATGCTTTTTATTGTGCATCAGCATATTTAGATAGCTATAATTTTTCATATATTAGCTGACAGAGCCACGTGAGGGCTTGTTTTTTGAGGGACAAGTTGTCGTTTTTATTGGTACCATTTTCGGTCACATGACGTTTTTTGGTCACTTTCTATTCCGATTTTTGGGAAGCAGGATGAACAAAAACCAGCAATTCAGGAATTGATTTTTTTTATGCCGTTACACGTGATAAAATTGATAAGGCAGCTTTATTCTTTGCGTCAGTACGATTACTGCAATACCACATTTAAATAGTTTTTTATGTTTTGGTTCTTACGCAATAAAAATAATTTCATAGAAAAAAATATTTTTGCATCTCTTTACTGTCAGAGCTATAACTTTATTTTGATGCAGCTGTATGACGGCTTGTTTTTTTCAGAACAAGATGACGTTTTCAGAGATACTATTTTTATTTACATTCATATTTTTTTAGCGAGATAGTTTTTTTAGGGCGTGTCTTTCCAGACCAAATATGTGTACTTATTTTGTTTATTTTTATTTTTACATAAATGTATTTATTGGAATAATATATTTTTTTGTTCTTTATTTTGGGATTTTCTTTATATTTTTACAATTTTTATTACCTTTTTTTTTACTTTTTACATTGTGCCAGGATGGGACATATAACTTTATATGGACAGATCGCTGATCTAATACATACTTCTGCAAGGATGGCTCTAATCATGGAGGCAGCATGGAGACCATGAAGGAGCTGAAGAGTTCCCATGCAGAGACTGGAATATCTGTCAACGTGACCATAATAAGCCATACACTCCACAGAGGTGGCCTTTATTGAAGAGTAGGCAAAAAAAGCCTTTACTACCACACAAAAATTGTAAGGCTCATTTTGAGTTTACCAAAAGACATGTGGGAGACTGCCCAAATGTATGGAGGAAGGTGCTGTGGTCAGATGAGACCAAAATTGAACTTTTAGGCCACAAAAGGTAAACTCCATGTCTGGTGCCAAACCAACACAGCTCATCACCCCAAGAACACCATCTCCACAGGAAAACATGGTGGTGGCAGTATCATGCTGTGGGGATGTTTTTTGGCAGCAGGGACATGGAAAATAGTATGAGTCATGGGGAAGATAGATGGTGCAAAATACAGTGATATTTTTGAGCAAAAACTGTTTTAATCTGTCAGTGATTTGAAGCTGGGACAAAGGTTTACCTTCCAACAAGACAATGACCCAAAGCATACTGCTAAAGCAACTAAAGCAACACTCGAGTGGTTTAAGGGGAAACGTGTAAATGTTTTGGAGTGGCCTAGTCAAAGCCCAGACCTTAATCCAATTGAGGTTCTGTGGTCAGACGTGAAGATTGCTGTTCACCAGAGGAAACCATATGACTTGAAGGAGTTAGAGCGGTTTTGCCTTGTGGAATGGGCAAAAATCTCAGTGGTAAGATTTGGAAAGCTCAAATAGACTTATACAAAGCGACTTCAGCTGTAATAGCCGCAAAGGGAGGCCCTACAGCAGGGGTCTCAAACTGCATTCCTCGAGGGCCGCAAACCGTGCGTGTTTCCAAGATTTCCTTAGCATTGCACTAGGTGCTGGAATCATTATCTGTGCAGGTGATTAAATTATCACCTGTGCAATACAAGGAAATCCTGAAAACATGACCTGTTTGCGGCCCTTGAGGAATGCAGTTTGAGACCTCTGCTCTACAGAGTACTGACTTTAGGAAGGTGAATAGTTACGCACACTGAAGTTTTCAGTTATTTTGTCCTATTTGTTGTTTGCTTCACAAAAAAATAAAACCAAATGGTCACAGTTGTAGGCATGTTTTTTACGTGAACTGATGCAAGCCCTCAAAAAAACAGTGAAATTCCAGGTTGTGAGGTAGCAAAACACAAAAAATGCCAAGGAGGGGGGTGGGTGAATACTTTCGCAAGCCAAATGTAAATCCCATCCACTTTGCTGGAACTGTTAGATGTTGTGCTTATTACACAGTGAAAATACACTTCAAAAATTTATTGTAGGAACTTAACCTGCAAAAAAAAAAACAAAGAAAAAAAAAAACGAAGACAAAAATACAAAAAGTCTCAAGACCCATTTAACAAGCTTTAAAATGTGCACTAGGGTACTGGAGTGAAATTGTGAAAAAATGTTAGCACATTTGAAAAGTCGCAGATAATGAGTTAGGTTAAAACATCTGTATAACCAAGACCACGATCAGAATGGGAAACAAAAAATATACAAAACCAAGTGATCAAAAAAAAGCACACAATAATAATGAAAAAGACGCAAATAAAACTCACAAGTAAAACCATTTTTACTTTAGAAATAAAGGAGGAAAAGCAGTGATGAACCCCCTTTTTGTCCAAAGCTGTACATACGTGTATATTTCAGTGTCAATGATTGTACTTTAATGTTTGTGATCAACAGCAATGTGAGTTTTATTCCTGGTCATTTTTATTTTTTACTTTTGTGACAATTTCTCATTGACGATTCTCCTATCTATAGTATAATACTGTAATATTGAGCCAAGTCTTTTTAAATTGAAACAATTACGGTAGTAGTTTTATTTGCAGTTCTAGCTAAGAATATTAATTCAGGCACATAATACAAAATTAAAAAAAAAAATTGTAGATATGTATTTGAGGTATAAGTATAGGCTAATGCATTGCTACATTTTAATTTCTTGATAGAATAGATTGTGCAGTCATTCCATATATACACCACTAGATGGCAGTGTCTGACCACTAAATCGCTAACTGTTCAGTTCACCTGACACTAAATTCACCTAAAGAAGCCCGTGATGTATGAGCGCTCCGAATTGTGACCTGGCTTTTACCCGAGGCAATGTTAAAGGACCACTAAACCTAAAATACAATGTTTATAAAATATACTGCCAATATCATTCGCACGATATTTCTGTAAATGTATCTAGATCTTCTCGAAAATGGAAATTTTGGAAAAAAGTAGGACACATATTTGTCATTGCTACATTGAAGAATAATGCAGTGAACTGGGGTTGTATTAAGAGTTTTTGGATACCCAGACAGCGAGAAGAAAGGTGAAAAAAATCCAAGTTTTTCTGACTTTTTGTGATTTACCTGTCGCGAACACAGTACCCAAGAGGTTGCAGTATGTCCCCATGTAACTGCATTATTCCCAAACCATTGCAGCTACTCAACCTGTGGTGATGCCAAAGTCATAGTTTAGCCCCATCCTTACTGATAACAGGGAACAATAGGAAACATTCCATTAAATAAGATAAGATTTCAGTCCTGCATGATGCCTTGATAAATAAAGGTCAGTTAAACATATAGGAAAGCATGACCCCAGATGAGTGGTTCTAGTATTGGTGGAATGTCATGTACTTGAAACATATACAAATAAATGAAAGAATCCATGAGCATTGGATTTATATACAGACTGTAAGTGAAGCGGTTATAATTAGGAAACCTTTCACGCTAGGTTTGGATTGTAGAGGACAGTATCAGTGTCCCAATAAAGTACAATAACTAAATGTCAGTAGCTGAAACTGACTGATTGACAAGATGCTTATACTAACAGATATTAAAACCAGTGTCAAAAAAGGAGCAATCGTTACATCATCTAATGCTGTATACATAGTACATATAGCTAGATATGTGTATATACATGAAAATATACATATACACTGCTCAAAAAATAAAGGGAACACTTAAAAAACACAATGTGACTCCAAGTCAATCACACTCTTCTGTGACATCAACCTGTCTCGTTATGAAGCAACACTGATTGTGATGTGAATCAATTTGTCCTGCTGTTTTGCAAATGGAACAGACAACAGGTAGAAATGATAGGAAATTAGCAAGACAGCCCCGATAAAGGAGTGGTTCTGAAGGGGATGACCACAGACCATTTCTTTGTTCTCATCCTTTTTGGCTGTTGTTTTGGTCACTTTTGCATTTTGTTATAGCTCTCACCCCTAGAGGTACAGTAGCATGAGGTGGTGTCTACTGTACAACCCACAGAAGTTGATCAGGTAGTGCAGCTCATCCAGGATGGCACATCAATGCGAGCTGTGGCAAGAAGAGTGTCTGTCAGCACAGTGTCCAGAGCATGGATCAGATACCAGGAGACATGCCAGTATACCAGGAGATGTGGAAGGGGCAGTAGGAGGACTGCTAACTCCAGGTACAGGAAGAGCAGTACCAGAGCCCTGCAAAATGACTTCCAGGAGGCAACTAACATCCATGTGTCTGCTAAAAATGTCACAAACAGACTCAATGAGGGTGGCATTAGGGCTGGATGTCCATAAGTGGGTGTTGTGCTTACAGTTCAACACTGTACAGGACGATTGGCATTTGCCAGTGAACACAAAGATTGGCAGATTTGACATTGGCGCCTTGTGTTCTTCACAGAAGAGAGCAGGTTCACACTGAGCACGAGACAGACATGAGAGTCTGGATACAACGTGGAGCACGTTCTGCAGCCTGCAACATCCTCAGCATGACCGGTTTGGCAGTGGGTCAGTAATGCTGAGGGGAGGCATTTCTTTGGAGGGTCGCACTGCTCTCCATGTGCTAGCTAGAGGCACCCTGACTGCCATTAGGTACCGGGATAAGATCCTCAGAACCATTGTAAGACTATATGCAGGTGCATCAGGCCCTGGGTTCTTTATGATGCATGACAATGCTACGCCTCATGTAGCTGAAGTGTGTCAGCAGTCCCTGTATGATGAAGGCATGAAGGCATTGATGCTATGGACTGGCCTGCCCTTTCCCCAGACCTGAATCCAATCGAGCACATCTGGGACATCATGTCTCGTTCCATCCACCAAAGCCACGTTGCACCACAGACTGTCCAGGAGTTGACTGATGTTATAATCCAGGTCTGGGAGGAGATCCCTCAGGAGAACATCTGTCGCCTCATCAATAGCATGCCCAGGCATTGTATGGAGGTCATACAGGCACGTGGAGGCCGCATACACTATTGAGCATCATTTCCTTGTCTTGAGGAATTTCCACTGAAGTTGGATCAGCCTGTAGTTTGATTTTCCACTTTAAGTATCATTCCAAATCCAGACCTCCATGAAATATTAATTCTAACTTACATTGATCATTTATATATTTTATTGTTCACAAGGCATTCCACTGAATAAAGATTTGCAACTGAATATTTAATTCAGTGATATCTAGGATGTGGTATTTTAGTGTTCCTTTTAGTTTTTTTGAGCAGTGTATATACACACACTGCATATGCGCATTTTAATCTTCTACACACGTGGTCAAAATCGTTGGTACCTCTCGTTTAAGGACAGAAAAACCCGCAATGGTGACAGAAATAACTTGAATCTGACAAAAGTAATAATAAAATATCTATGAAAATTAACAAATGAAAGTCAGACATAGCTTTTTAACTATGCTTACACAGAATTTTTAAAAAAAATAAAACTCATGCCTCCTTATGAAGTGAGATACGAAATGTGCGTTGGGGCAACTGGACTTCCAATGGCTATTTGTAAGTTTCTCCTGCATTTACTGCTTGATATTTGCACATTTGGCACATGGGGCCTTTCTAAACTATTGTTGACCACCTGGTGATACTTATATATTAGGTCCACATGTATGCTCTCCAGTTTGCAGGCAATTTAGGACTGCTTCATCTTTATTGTACCTTTTTATATGAGTGCCTTGGAAAAATTTGCATTTTTGCACATATGATTTTTGACATGTAAAATTCTTTCTGCATATTTTGTGTTTTACATCTGCTTACTAGATATATGTGGCTTTTTTGTACAGGTCCTTCTCAAAAAATTAGCATATAGTGCAAAATGTCATTATTTTCCATAATGTAATGATTACAATTAAACTTTCATATATTTTAGATTCATTACACACCAACTGAAATTTGTCAGGTCTTTTATTGTTTTAATACTGATGATTTTGGCATACAGCTCCTGATAACCAAAAAACCTGTCTCAAAAAATTAGCATATCAAGAAAAGGTTCTCTAAACGACCTATTACCCTAATCTTCTGAATCAACTAATTAACTCTAAACACATGCAAAAGCTTCCTGAGGCTTTTAAAAACTCCCTGCCTGCTTCATTACTCAAAACCCCCATCATGGGTAAGACTAGCGACCTGACTGATGTCAAGAAGGCCATCATTGACACCCTCAAGCAAGAGGGTAAGACCCAGAAAGAAATTTCTCAACAAATAGGCTGTTCCAGAGTGCTGTATCAAGGCACCTCAATGGGAAGTCTGTTGGAAGGAAACAATGTGGCAGAAAACGCTGTACAACGAGAAGAGGTGACCGGACCCTGAGGAAGATTGTGGAGAAGGACCGATTCCAGACCTTGGGGGACCTGAGGAAGCAGTGGACTGAGTCTGGTGTAGAAACATCCAGAGCCACCGTGCACAGGCATGTGCAGGAAATGGGCTACAGGTGCCGCATTCCCCAGGTAAAGCCACTTCTGAACCATAAACAGCGGCAGAAGCGCCTGACCTGGGCTACAGAGAAGCAGCACTGGACTGTTGCTAAGTGGTCCCAAGTACTTTTTTCTGATGAAAGAAAATTTTGCATGTCATTCGGAAATCAAGGTGCCAGAGTCTGGAGGAAGACTGGGGAGAAGGAAATGCCAAAATGCCTGAAGTCCAGTGTCAAATACCCACAGTCAGTGATGGTGTGGGGTGCCATGTCAGCTGCTGGTGTTGGTCCACTGGGTTTCATCAAGGGCAGGCTTCCATCGGCTGAAATGCTTTATGGAGATGAAGATTTCATTTTTCAGCACGACCTGGCACCTGCTCACAGTGCCAAAAACACTGGTAAATGGTTTACTGACCATGGTATTACTGTGCTCAATTGGCCTGCCAACTCTCCTGACCTGAACCCCATAGAGAATCTGTGGGATATTGTGAAGAGAAAGTTGAGAGACGCAGGACCCAACACTCTGGATGAGCTTAAGGCCGCTATCGAAGCATCCTGGGCCTCCATAACACCTCAGCAGTGTCACAGGCTGAAAGTTTAATTGTAATCATTACATTATGGAAAATAATGAAATTTTGCACTATATGCTAATTTTTTGAGAAGGACCTGTATTTGTATGTGACCACTTGGGCATAATATTTATATTAAGTCTACATTGGAATCTTGTCAGAAGTTATTTGCAAGGATTTAATGTCATCATTTTTGCACTAGTGCCTTTTTGAAATTTGCACATTTGCACATATACAGTTATTTATTTATTGGCACCTTGCATTTCTTTGAGGAGCTATAGCATTATTCTGCCAGTGTTTTGTCCTTTTGTGTGGAACGGTAGCCTCTGTTTAATCATGGATTTTATTATTGCTTTTGAATAAAAATTGATGTTTTTTGGATTATACTCTAGTTTGGTTGGTTTGTGTTCAGTAACATTGTGAGTTCTCAGTCCAAATGTAATATATTTTGTGGACTAAATTGTGTATAGTTAAATGTTAGTAGGGAGGAAAGCATGAGGTTATTGGGGGACCTTGCATCTGACCAGAATGCTCGGTCATAGAGCGGTGTCCCACTCCTTCATTATATGTTTTGCTGTTTTTATTGCCTTACTTGGTTAATTGGTTAATCTGACAGAGCAGTGGGCAGGATATTAATTTTGGGCAACAATCAGCAAAAGGTGCTCTGAAATTGGTGCTGTAAGGGTGGAGTGTAGCTGGTGAAGTTGCAGGACATGTATGGAAAACCTTTGACGACCCGCATCCTATAAATTTATAGTGCATATACTGCTAGAAGATGCTGGTAATATTAGGTTTGGACAATTTATTTTCAAGTGGATTATTCTACCTTTGTATATGAATCCATATGGTGGCATGCACTGAGCAGTCCTGGAGCTTTAGGAACGCCGTGTGCCACTGTATAGGCTTCATGCATACGACTTTACCATGTGCATGAAGTCCTATAACTCCAGGAAGCTGCTTAGTGTCTCCTCGCTGCTTTCAGCAATTCATCGCATTCCTATAATTCAGCACTTTGTTTCTCTAATGTAATCATGACAAATTGAGAAGATTTATATTTTAGAATTTACAAAATTTCATTTACAGAGCATAAAATATTTATCGTTAGTGAGAGAAGTTGGGAGAGTTTCAGCTGCCGTCTCTGGGAGCGTTTAGTCTGCCATCGCCATGAACATCATACAATAGAATCTGAAAAATAATCCATTAATTTTGCGTATGGTAGAAAATGATGCTCAGATAATGAAGACCTCTTATTTTTCAATCCTTGTTTCTATGGTAATTAAATGATTCTTTTTTGGATATCCATACAAATTTTTCCTTGACGATATTATTTACATTTAGGAATTGTGAAACAGTGAGAGTATGGGTGTTGAATGGGGTGTACATTTCACCTAGATACTGTGCTGACTGGTATAAGGGAAATGTATGGCTGTGTAAACCTAGTGGTAGAGAAAGGTCACTACACCTTACATTCATTACACACTTGCAGCTCAGGCCTGAAACTACTCAGGTGTTAATTAGGAGACCAGAAGTAGGTGTCTGCGAACACAGTCAGAGAGCTCGCTTAGTCTGGACACAGGAGGGGTCCAGGCACAGAAGGTGTCTCCAGGAGTTTGAGCTATCTCAGTCTGGGTGCTCGATGTACCCCGGACACAGGAGTAGTCTCTGTGAGAATCCATGCGGATAGCTGCTGAATAGGAGGGGAGCTCTCTCAAGTCTGGACGTTGAAGGTGCCTTCAGACACAAGGAGGAGACTCTGTGAACCTCCATGCTGGTAAATACTGAACATATGTGTTGTTTTGGCCCCGGCTGTTAGAGTCGGGACCTGGATAGATAGGGAAATCTATCTAAGTGTAATTAGTGGCTGGACAAGCCCAGGTCTTATGTTTATGATTTGTTTTTATCTGTTTGCTGTGGACTTTAATAAAGCTGGTTGCGGCCAGTTTTCATCAGAAATGCTGTCTGAATGAACTGTTTCTGTGCCACTTCGTCTACCCGGACGGCGATCTCAGAGCTATATCCCCTGAAAAGCTTACAATTGGCGGAGAATGCTGGGGCAGCACAGTGGCTGATACAATTGGTGCTGGAATGTGTGTGCAGCACAATGGCTTAGAGACAGCAATAAAGGTGAAGTCTGTTGAAGCAGCAGCAGAGAAAAAAAAAAAGTGTGTCAGCAAAAACGTCTGTTGGAGCAGTCTGAAAGAGACAGTAGCCCTAATAGAGTTTGCAAAAGAAAAAAAAAAAAAAAAAAGTGTGTCTGCACAGCAAAGCTGAACTTGTTGTGGAAAAGACTGTGGAGTGTGCAGCAGCAAGGGAAAGGTCTGTTGGAGCAGTCTTAAAGAGACAGTGGCCCTAATAGAGTTTGCAGAGGAAAAAAAAAAAGTGTCTGCACAGCAGAGCTGAATTTTCTGTGGAAAAGACTGTGGAGTGTGTATGTCTTGAGTGAAGACTGCCGTTGTTGAGACAGAGAAGTCTGACAGCATGGATGACAGCATGGAGGCGCTGTTTGAATAAATGGCGCAAGTTAATGTGCAACATAAGACTGCCGTGGTTGAGACAGATAAGTCCGGCAGTATGTAGGAGCTCGTTGAGTACCTGGTCCAGGCCCAGCGGAGCATGCAGCAGAGCATGGAGCGGCAGCGCCTGCAGCACCAGCAGCGCATGCAGCAGGCCCAGCAGCAATTCCTGCAGCAGCAGCAGGAGAATAACCGGTTGTTTTTTGAGCAGGTGGCAGCACTACAAAAGACTTGCAGCGCATTGTCCCAAAGTAATGTTGCAAAGTCACCTGCATTGTCTGCTGTAAAGAAGGCGGTAAGACGGTCCCTGAAAAAGATGACACCTCGTGATGATGTGGAGGTATATCTCACTAGGTTTGAGAGACTGGCAGAGAAGGAGAATCTGCCCCTATCTGAATGGGCCATGATGGTCGCACCCTATCTGATTGGAGAGCCCCAAAGGGCCTATGCTGACCTGAGCGAGCAGGACAGCCAAGACTATGCCAAGCTGAAAGCGGAGATTCTTACCCGGCTGGGTGTTACGGTGACAGCCCGTGCCAGGGGAGTTCATGACTGGAGATGCAGTTGGGAGTCTGCAGTCAGCAAACCCGATTATGGAGTTGGAAAGGTGATAGTGAACCGCTACATCCGAGCATGTCCTCCTGAGGTACAGCCAGAGGTCGGACAAGGAGACCACCAGGACGCCAATCGTCTGGTCAGCCTGATGGAGAAGGCCTTCGCCAGCAAAGACTGTCTCCGTGACCAGCCGTCTGAGAGGTCGTCACTTCAGAGTTCCCGGACGCTGAACTCTCGCGGTAAGAGCGTTCCAGCTGTTGGGGACATGGGGTATGCTGATAAGCGGGTTCAGGCCCGAGGGGACATGTGGGTGGAAAAGTGTGATGGACAGTGTTGGAGATGTCGTGAAATTGCAGCCAACTGTCCAATAGAGGGGGAGCCTATGTATTGTGATGTTGGCAGATCCCTCTCTCTCTGCGCAGAACCTGTGTGTGTGTCCACCTCAGCCGAAGAGACTGGACCACAGGTGTCCCCGGTGGTTGTAAATGACTGCCCAGCACAGGCCCTCTTGGACTCAGAGAGTCCAGTGACTTCCGTATGTGACAGCCTGATTGATAGGGACTTCTTCCCTGATAAGCACCTGAGTGTGGTGTGCGTCCATGGAGACACCAAAGTCTACCCAGAGACTGTCGTGGACTTGATCCCCAAACGCGGGGAGGTTTCATGTGAAGTGGGGGTAGTGAAGAACCTGGTGCAACCCGTTATATTGGGTAATGACTTTCCCCGATCTAAGGATCTCTGGGGGAAAAATGTTTCTGATGGACAGTGTGATGAAGCTCCTATTGAGGGTGCGCAGTCCCGAGGGGCGGAACACAATGCTAGTGGGCCGTTAAACTTATGTGATAATGATGATGATGATGATGATAATGATGCTGATCATGATAATGATGCTGATAATGATAATGATGATGATCATGATAGTGATGATGATACTGATCATAATCATGATAATGATATTGATAATGATGATGACTGTGAAAAAGATGAAATTCCTTTGCAGGTGATGTTGGGAGACGAGGATGGTGGTTCTCGGGAACCGAGTGTCCCTGACTTACCTGTGTCCTGTGACAATTTTGAGAGTGAGCAGTGGCGAGACCCCTCTCTTAAAACGGCACAGGAAAATATAAGTGTTCTAAATGAGGTTTCCCAAGAGCCTGGCTCTGAGGAGAGGTTACCTCATGTTGCCATAAACACTCACCTGTTGTATAGGGACACTGAAGTCCAGGGAGAGGTCGTGAGCCAGCTCCTAGTACCTGAGCTATATAGAAGTATAGTGCTGGGGTTGTCACATAGTCACATACTTGAGGGACCAGATGGTGAAGTTAATGTTGTGGATGACATGTTAACTAAGGTTCCAGATCAAGATGTGAATGAGAATGAATTGTATAACCCTGACAGTGAGCAGGATGTGAATGAAAATGAAGTGTATAACCCTGAAAGTGAGCAGGATGTGAATGAGAATGAATTGTATAGCCCTGACAGTGAGCCGGATGTGAATGAAAACAAAGTGTATAACCCTGAAAGTGAGCCGGATGTGGCTGAGAAAAAGGGGTCAGACAGGGATAGTGGTAGTGATAGTGAATCATCTGATGACAATAGAGCAACCAGTGCAAGTGAGGAAGGCATGGTAGCAGAGGAGGTTGAGAGTCCTGAGAAGAAAGCTGATGCTGACCTTGCAGCCGGACAGAAGATGGCATCTGAAGATGTTTTACAGTTGGCCGGTTCCCTGGCGAAGACTAGGGTGAAAGGAGGAGAGCTGAGCTTTAAAGGCAGGACTCTGAGACTGAACACAGCACAAGTAGATGCTGTTGAGGATGAGAAGTTATCAATGTATGGTGTGGAGCTGCATCATGCCCAGGACTCTGGAGGTAATGCTGCAGAGGTGGAAAAAGCCATGGAAGTGGTGGTCACCAAGCCAGATGCCTCATCAGAGGCTGAGGTCTCGGGTGAAGCTGTGAGGAACAAGACTGAAGATATGGGGACTGACTCTGTCCAGGAATCTGTTTCTGCCGAAGACAGCGGCGTGGACGGGTTGCGGTCCGGATCAGTAGCTGCGGCTCGTGAAGCTCAGGCTGGAAGTTCGGCGCCCAGGGCCCCAGCAGTGTTCCTGAGTGATACCAAGGATCTGGATAAATCACAAGATGAGATTTTGAGACATCAGGCTGGCGTTGGTGAGCTCAAGCGCACTTTCATGGAGTCTACATCGGAGCCACGTCCCAACAAATGGGAAAAGCGGTGTGTCACTCCGTTGCCGCTGCAGACACACGGGAGCTCAGATGGGATGCAGAAAGTGGTGGAAGAGAAGAATCCGGCGGGTTCTGAGTATACAGATGCAGCTATCAAGGAGAACTTGAAAGCTGGAATTAATGGAGATATTGGAGACCATAATGATGTGAATGAAGAAGTAGAATGTAAGACTGACGGTAGGGCTTCTGAGCATGTCCTACCAGAAGAGCCTGAAGAAGGGGCTGAAGACATAAAGGACGTCCAACAGGTACAAGATGAATTGATTACTTCTCAGAAAAAACTCCAAACTGTGATGAAGGAGCGTGATGAGAGCCATGAGCATCTTCTGGAGAAGCTCAATGAAGTAAAGAAGGTTCAAGGGGAACTGGAGAAAAGTGAAAAACCCCCTATACCTCCTGTGATAGTTGGTGACACATGGTCAGTGCACCAGGGACAGGAGGTACGTGAGTTTCTGAGGAAGAGTCAGCAGAAGTGTTCTGATGTGCCGGGTCGTACTTCTCTGGCCAGGCGCTATATCGAAACTGAGCCCGGCCCTAAGGTCAAGATGAAACCGTGCAGGATACCCGAGGCCCGCAGAGAGCATAGGCCTGGGAGGGTACAGGGTAGTGCGGATGCTTCAGATGAAGAGAAAGCTGATGTTGGCTATGGCTCAGGTGAAGATACAGATGACAGTAGTGAAGATGAAGCTGATGAGGGCCATGACTGGTCCAGAGTTCACTGTCTCTTTTGGATTGTTGACCAGCCCTCCAGTCTGGATGACCAGCCCTCCGGTCTGGAGAAAAGGGGGGGGATATGTGAGACAGTGAGAGTATGGGTGTTGAATGGGGTGTACATTTCACCTAGATACTGTGCTGACTGGTATAAGGGAAATGTATGGCTGTGTAAACCTAGTGGTAGAGAAAGGTCACTACACCTTACATTCATTACACACTTGCAGCTCAGGCCTGAAACTACTCAGGTGTTAATTAGGAGACCAGAAGTAGGTGTCTGCGAACACAGTCAGAGAGCTCGCTTAGTCTGGACACAGGAGGGGTCCAGGCACAGAAGGTGTCTCCAGGAGTTTGAGCTATCTCAGTCTGGGTGCTCGATGTACCCCGGACACAGGAGTAGTCTCTGTGAGAATCCATGCGGATAGCTGCTGAATAGGAGGGGAGCTCTCTCAAGTCTGGACGTTGAAGGTGCCTTCAGACACAAGGAGGAGACTCTGTGAACCTCCATGCTGGTAAATACTGAACATATGTGTTGTTTTGGCCCCGGCTGTTAGAGTCGGGACCCGGATAGATAGGGAAATCTATCTAAGTGTAATTAGTGGCTGGACAAGCCCAGGTCTTATGTTTATGATTTGTTTTTATCTGTTTGCTGTGGACTTTAATAAAGCTGGTTGCGGCCAGTTTTCATCAGAAATGCTGTCTGAATGAACTGTTTCTGTGCCACTTCGTCTACCCGGACGGCGATCTCAGAGCTATATCCCCTGAAAAGCTTACAGAATATAAATGGAAATCAATAATTGGGCCAAAGGTAGGCAAAGGCTACAATCAGAATAAAAAACACAACCTCAAGCTGGAATGGACTCCCACCATAAACTCATAATGATGATGTTTAGATAAAAAAAGAAACCATTTCAGAAATGTTTGTACAAACACATGCAATTCATGGGATTTTTTAGAAGTCTGGAAAACATCTGAAATAAATTGTGTAAGGGAAACTTAAAGGTGCCATTTTTTAGTCTAAACAGTACATCCATAAGTGGCACGTACTTATAGCCATAGAATCACAGATTGAATAGAAATACTTGAAACTGAACGTCTATGATATGGAAACCATACATGCCAGATCTGTGGCTTGTGGCAGCTGGGCTTCCAAGTGACGCCAATTGGTAGATCCCATGAATGGCAGTAAAAGAGGAGGTGCCACTTACCATAATTTGTTACCTGTTTTAAATGCTATTTGTTACACTCCTGTCCCGGCCGGGACAGACTCTGCTCCCTTCCCTGCTGGCTGTCGCCCTCTGCTGTGCTCCACATCAGGATTTGCAGATTGCCCAGCATCATCTCTCTAGACCCCATAAGACCCAATTAGAGACACATCTGTGTCTTGGTATTGAAACACTAAAGTTACCAAACCTCTGTGATCCTGCATAACCTCAGTCTTGCTGGTTAATCCTTAGCTAGCCACCTCCTGGATTAGCCCATCGCATGCAGAAAGATAAACTGTTATTGGAATTCGTTTAAGCTGTGTATTAATTTTTGCAAATATGCCTGTGGGTCTTCTGCCTTTCTCAAAGTGCTGCTCCAGACTTTCCATTTCCCTCTTCACCTGCCATAATGTTCTTGCCGTTCCAGACTGTCCATGGCTTCATTCTTCCACGTGCCCTCCAGCTGTCTGCAGCTACATCCTAAGTCCATATGACTATCCCGACCTGCGCTCCATGAATCCACCTCACCAGGTGAGACTAACATTGCTGTTCTCCTGAACCTGGCATTGTTTTTCTATTGTCCTTGTGAATCTCCATTTCCGAGATACGGCCCCCACTTCACTGTATGTAAATCTAATTATTTTTTAGTCACGTGGGTGTGGTCCTTAACTCTTCTCTATGGGAGTCTTTTTAAGCACTGCACCCGTTTAGCTAAAAAGACTAGATTTACATACAGTGAAGAGGGGGCCTAGAGGCACAGGAATCCAAAATAACAAGTCAAGATTCGGGAGAACAGAGGCATTTACATCAGGTAAAAAACTCATTAAATATTGCAAGTGCCAGATCTGCCTTAACCCCTTAATGACCAAGCCATTTTGTAGGTTAAAGACCAGGCCAATTTTTACAATTCTGACCACTGTCTCTTTATGAGGTTATAACTCTGGAACGCTTCTACGGATCTTGGCGATTCTGAGACTGTTTTCTCGTGACATATTGTACTTCATGATAGTGGTAACATTTCTTCAATATAACTTGCGTTTATTTATGAAAAAAACGGAAATATGGCAAAAATTTTGACAATTTTGCAATTTTCAAACTTTTAATTTTTATGCCATTAAATCAGAGAGATATGTCACAAAAATTAGTTAATAAATAACATTTCCCACATGTCTACTTTACATCAGCACAATTTTGGAACCAACATTTTTTTTTGTTAGGAAGTTATAAGTGTTAAAAGTTGACCAGCGATTTCTCATTTTTCCAACAAAATTTACAAAACCATTTTTTTTAGGGACCACCTCATATTTGAAGTGAATTTGAGGGGTCAATATGACAGAAAATACCCAAAAGTGACACTATTCTAAAAACTACACCCCTCAACGTGTTCAAAGCCACATTCAAAAAGTTTATTAACCCTTTAGGTACTTCACAATAATTGAAGCAATGTGGAAGGAAAAAATGAACATTTAACTTTTTTTCCCAAAATTTTTCTTTCGACACAATTTTTTTAAATTTTGTCAAGGGTATCAGGAGAAAATGAACCACAATATTTGTTGTACAATTTCTCCTCAGTACACCGATACCCCATGTGTGGGGGTAAACCACTATTTGGGCGCATGGCAGAGCTCGGAAGGGAAGCAGCGCCATTTGACTTTTTTGGCTGGAATTGAGATTGGACGCCATGTCGCATTTGGAGAGTCCCTGTGTGCCTAAACAGTGGAAACCCCCCACAAGTGACCCCATTTTGGAAACTGGACCCCCAAGGAACTTATCTAAATGTGTTGTGAGAGCTTTTAACCCCCAAGGGCTTCACAGAAGGTTATAACGTAGAGTCGTAAAATTAAAAAATCATATTTTTTCCACAAAAATGATCTTTTCATCCCAATTTTTATTTTCCAAAGGATAACAGGACCCCAAAAGTTATTGTGCAATTAGTCCTGAGTACGCTGATACCCCATATGTGGGGGTAAACCACTATTTGGGCGCATGGCAGAGCTCGGAAGGGAAGCAGCGCCATTTGACTTTTTTGGCTGGAATTGAGATTGGACGCCATGTCGCATTTGGAGAGTCCCTGTGTGCCTAAACAGTGGAAACCCCCCACAAGTGACCCCATTTTGGAAACTAGACCCCCCAAGGAACTTACCTAAATGTGTTGTGAGAGCTTTTAACCCCCAAGCGCTTCACAGAAGGTTATAACGTAGAGCCGTAAATTAAAAAATCATATTTTTTCCACAAAAATGATCTTTTCACCCCAATTTTTATTTTCCAAAGGATAAAAGGACCCCAAAAGTTATTGTGCAATTAGTCCTGAGTACGCTGATACCCCATATGTGGGGGTAAACCACTATTTGGGCGCATGGCAGAGCTCGGAAGGGAAGCAGCGCCATTTGACTTTTTTAGCTGGAATTAAGATTGGACGCCATGTCGTATTTGGAGAGCCCCTGTGTGCCTAAACAGTAGAAACCCCCACAAGTGACTCCATTTTGGAAACTAGACCCCCCAAGGAACTTATCTAGATGTGTGGTGAGCACTTTGAACCCCCAAGTGCTTCACAGAAGTTTATAACGTAGAGCCGTGAAAATAAAAAAATCATATTTTTTTCCACAAAAATAATCTTTTTGCCCCAAATTTTTATTTTTATAAGGGTTACAGGAGAAATAGGACCCCAAAAGCTATTGTGCAATTTGTCCTGAGTACGCTGATATCCCATATGTGGGGGGGAACCACTATTTTGACGCATGGCAGAGATCGGAAGGGAAGGAGCACCGTTTTTAAATGCAGACTTTGATGGAATGGTCTGCGGGTGTCATGTCGCGCTTGGAGAGCCCCTGATGTGCCTAAACAGTAGAAACCCCCCACAAATGACCCCATTTTGCAAACTAGACCCCCAAGGAACTTATCTAGATGTGTGGTCAGCACTTTGAACCCTCAAGGGCTTCACAGAAGTTTATAACGTAGAGCCGTGAAAATAAAAAAATCATATTTTTTTCCACAAAAATGACCTTTTTGCCCCCAAATTTTTATTTTTCTAAGGGTAACAGGAGAAATAGGACCCCAAAAGCTATTGTGCATTTTGTCCTGAGTACGCTGATACCCCATATGTGGGGGGGAACCACTGTGATCGCCTTACTGCGATCTTTGGGAGGCACAATGAACAAATCCACAAAAGGTGAAGAATTGGTTTTCTTTTTTACGCCGTTCCTCGTGCGGTATTAGTGATTAGGCGACTTTATTCCTCGGATCGGTGCGATTACAGCGATACCAGATTTACATCCTTTTTTCATGTTTAGCTTCTGTCACACTCTAAAAGATGCTTTTTTTTTAAATAATTTTTTGTAAGAAATTTTTGCATCGCCGTATTTTGAGAGCTATAATTTTTCCATATTTTGGCCGACAGAGTTATCTGTGGGCTTATTTTTTGCGGGACAAGCTGACGTATTTATTGGTACCATATTCGGGCACATAACGTTTTTTGATCGCTTCCTATTCCGATTTTTGTGGAAGCAGAATGAACAAAAACCAGCAATTCAGGAATTGTTTTTTTTTTTTTTTTCCTCCGTTCCGCGTGTGGTAAAATTGATAAAGCAGCTTCATTCTTCGGGTCACTATGATTACAGCGATACCTCATTTTATATATTTTTTATGTTTTGACGTTTTTTACACAATAAAAAATTTTATAGAAAAAATAATTATTTTTGCATCAGTTTATTCCGCGAGCTATAACTTTTTTATTTTTTCGCTGATGATGCTGTATAGTGGCTTGTTTTTTGCGGGACAAGATGACGTTTTCAGCGGTACCATGATTATTTATATCTGACTTTTTGATCGCGTGTTATTGCACTTTTTCCAAGCGGTATGATGATACCGCTTGGAAAAAGTATAATTTACTACTTTTTTGTGTTTTTTTTTATGGCTTTCACTGAAGGGGTTAACTAGGGTTATGCTTTTATAGATGGGATTTTTACGGACGTGGCGATACCTAACATGTGTATTTTTTTTGTTTTTTATTTTTTTTATTACATAAAAATGTGTATTTTTTAGGGGATTTTTTTAAATTATTTTTTAATATTTTTTTTACAATTTTTTTTAAAAAATGATTTTTTTTAACTTGTCCCTTTATGGGACTTTCACTTTTTTTACTTTTTATTGCAGTTACAATGCATTGCAATGCTCAAGCATTGCAATGCATTGTACCTATGATGAAAGCTGCTGTGACATGATCACAGCAGCTTCCTCTAGGTAGATGACCCGGAGGTTGTCATGACAACCCCCGGGTCATCTAGGCAGAGATCGGGCCCTGCAAATACATTGCAGGGTGCCGATCTGAGGTAGAGGGAGCTGGATCGCAGCAGTCAGGGGGTTAACAGCCAGAGGCGGTGGGGGCTCCGCTCCTGGCTGTCAGTGCAGGAAGCCTGGCCACTGCAGCGCCGGCTCCTGCACTGATCGCGCTGGGGAAGCTGAAATTTCAGCTTCTCCTGCACGATCGCTGCTGTGTTTGGTCAGTCAGATTGACTGACCAATCACAGCGCTGTGGGTGCGGGGACCGACGGCAAAGGTCCCCGCACCGCTTGCCGTGCCTGTCAGCTGTCTATGACAGCTGTCGGCACTGATCTACCACTGCGTGTTTACACGCAGTGGTAGATCAAAGGCATGACGTGCACAGTCCGTCCTGGTGCCGGAACTGGCACCTTGCCATGACGGACTGTGCACGTCAGTGGACATTAAGGGGTTAAGAAACCACTAAAAAAGGAGGTAAATATACACTGCTCAAAAAATAAAGGGAACACTTAAACAACAGAATATAATTCCAAGTAAATCAAACTTCTATGAAATCAAACTGTCCTCTTAGGAAGCAACACTGATTGACAATCAATTTCACATGCTGTTGTGCAAATGGAATAGACAACAGATGGAAATTATTGGCATTTATTAAGACACACTCAATAAAGGAGTGGTTCTGCAGGTGGGGACCACAGACCACATCTCAGTACCAATGCTTTCTGGCTGATGTTTTGGTCACTTTTGAATGTTGGTTGTGCTTTCACACTCATGGTAGCATGAGACGGACTCTACAACCCACACAAGTGGCTCAGGTAGTGCAGCTCATCCAGGATGGCACATCAATGCGAGCTGTGGCAAGAAGGTTTGCTATGTCTTTCAGTGTAGTGTCCAGAGGCTGGAGGCGCTACCAGGAGACAGACCATTACACCAGGAGACGTGGAGGGGGCCATAGAGGGCAACAACCCAGCAGCAGGACCGCTACCTCTGCCTTTGTGCAAGGAGGAACAGGACGAGCACTGCCAGAGCCCTGCAAAATGACCTCCAGCAGGCCATAAATGCGCATGTGTCTGCAGAGTTAGAAACCGACTCCATGAGGATGGTCTGAGTGCCTGACGTCCGCAGATGGGGGTTGTGCTCACAGCCTAACACCGTGCTGGACGCTTGGCATTTGCCACAGAACACCAGGATTGGCAAATTCGCCACTGGCGCCCTGTGTTCTTCACAGATGAAAGCAGGTTCACACTGAGCACATGTGACAGACGTGACAGAGTCTGGAGATGCCGTGGAGAGCGATCTGCTGCTTTAAACATCCTTCAGCATGACCGGTTTGGCAGTGGGTCAGTAATGGTGTGGGTGGTATTTCTTTGGAGGGTCGCACAGCCCTCCATGTACTTACCAGAGGTAGCCTGACTGCCATTAGGTACCGAGATGAGATCCTCAGACCCCTTGTGAGACCATATGCTGGTGTGGTTGGCCCTGGGTTCCTCCTAATGCAGGACAATGCCAGACCTCATGTAGCTGGAGTGTGTCAGCAGTTCCTGCAAGATGATGGCATTGAAGCTATGGACTGGCCCGCCCATTCCCCAGACCTGAATCCGATTGAGCGCATCTGGGACAGCATGTCTCACTCCATCCACCAACATCACGTTGCACCACAGACTGTCCTGGAGTTGGCGGATGCTTTAGTCCAGGTCTGGGAGGAGATCCCTCTGGAGACCATCCGCTGCCTCATCAGGAGCATGCCCAGGCATTGTAGGGAGGTCATACAGGCACGTGGAGGCCACACACACTACTGAGCATCATTTTGACTTGTTTTAAGGACATTACATTCCACTTTAATTTTGTGGGTGACTCCAAATCCAGGCCTCCATTGGTTAATAAATTTGATTTCCATTGATGATTTTTGTGTGACTTTGTTGTCAGCACATTCAACTTTGTATAGAACACAGTATTCAGTGAGAATATTTCATTCATTCAGATCTAGGATGTGTTATTTGAGTGTTCCCTTTATTTTTTGAGCAGTGTATATTTCTGTAACTTCTCTTGATTTCACAGACAAAAAGTATACACAAAATTGATAGAAATATCAGATAAACCTGACCTTTCAGGGCACATAGCAATCTATTACTACCACAGCATGCACACATATAGAGCCAAGCACTGAGATCTGTTCACTCCTAGGCCCCATGTCTAACCAGTCTAATTTCTCTAACAGGCCATCTTATGTACTTCATAAAATAGATGAATAATCCCTGCTTTACTAATATATAAACTAGTATAATAAAATAGTAGGACCTAAATATTCATGATAACATATGCTTTTCATATGCTGCTCAGTTTAATGAAGGTAATCCACCTAATGCCATCATTTCTGGCTTCAAGATGTGCTCTGATGTATAGGACCTCTCCCGTATACGACAGTTTTTCCTTCAAAATTAAACCACTATGAAAAAATGACTGAGAAAGAGAGACTGCTTGGAAAAACTCAAGTACCAAATGTCATTACATCTGAGCAGAAAAATATCTATCTCTTGGTTACAATGCAGCTGTTCTTAAGTAAAAATGAGGAGATGAATCTATTAAGAGAGGCCACAGCTGCTGCTGTTGCTCTTCCCTAAGGAAACCCAAAAATACGCTAGCAAACCAGTATACCGCACTCATAGATTAAACTTTTTTCTTTAGACTATCTTGAAAACAATTAGGTTTGAAAAGTGTAAAATGTTGTTACTTTGTATCTGGAGAGTGAAATGCCACTGGTCAGTAATTGAGAAAACAGCCAAAGAATTGAGGAAAGTCTGCAATGACAATCTTTTCTCAATCTATAATACTATACTCGAGAGCTTGGTCTCCTACTAGGAGTAATGGATGCGGGGTACCAGACTATTAAGGTGTAACTGTACATTCTTGGAATCTTGTCAGAAGTTATGATGATCTGTGGGGGTTTGAGTTTTGAGACCCCATTGATTGCTAAGCATTCAGCCAAGCACTGCTCTCCCTAGACAAATTAATAGACTTTCTACTGAGCTTATCTCCAGTTTCGGAGCAGAACAGAACTTGGCCAAGCACTTCTGCCTTCTGTTTCAACGAATGCTGGGGAGTTTCAGCATCTCAACCGCCAACAATCAAAACATCTGACAGTTATCTATTTTATGTCAAATGTTTTCTAAACATGTAGGATCTTTTGAAGTTATGTACAGAAGGAAATAAAAAGCTACGGAGATTGGTGGTATAGAATGCCCAAAACCTTGTCAACTTTACAGAAGGAGAGCCCTCAATAAATGATGGGAGAGGGTTAGGGTTAGTCCTATTCCTAAATAAATGATCTACAGGCAGCTTGTGTAACACATAGTATCTAAATAGTACAAATTTATTATACTGAACTAGACAGGAATAGAAATAGATAGGAATTCAAGAGATATTCACTTACTCGTAAACTGTCGTCCAACCGTTCTCATTGCTTTTGGTTGCCAGGAGCCCTGTATTTCCATGGTATGTCATTAATGCTAGGTTATATCCTTGAGCAGATATCCTTTTCAGCACTCCATTGTTGCTGATCGTTAGCCAGTAGACTTGTCCCCCAGGTACAACCAGCCACAAAGGTATGCCCCCAGCATCACGTCGTATATGAACCAAATTTCCATTACTACTGGTAATATAGATTACATCCCCATCACCATTGTATGTAAAGTTGTATACGTAGTCCCTAGTTATCAGATTTAAAGTGTGGAGATGGGTCCCATTGGTACTGAACTGATACAATTCTTGGTCTGCTGGAGAGGCAACCTCATACATATTCATGGCATTCAGATGAGGCTTGTTCTTAGTGACTGCTCGAATGCGTATGTTGCCAAGATCAGCTATGTACAGTGTGCCATCTGGAGAAACAGCTAACGATGAAGGCGCTTTCAGTCTGGCATCTTTTGCAAATCCACCGTCACCTATGGGACAAATAATATTAACAGTATTAATCTGCAAATTGCGGAATCTAATTTTTATTACTGAAAGTCCCTAAACATAAGAAATTTAATATTCACAGTCCGTTTTAAAAAGCATTACATTGAATGGTATAATTTGAAATGTGAATCAGCAAAGATTAGCATTATTATGCATTTATCTCAGCAATACTCATTTTTGAAGATTCAATGCCCTGCTGGTTTAAAAATTGTTTGTTTGTTTTTTCCTAGTTTCACGTACGGTGCCAGGACATCTGCTATATTTCCCTACACAGCAATCTCCTCAATGTATTACTGCCATTGAATGTAAATAGAGACTTGTTTGTGAGCGTTAGCAAAATGGACTACCACTCTTGGATTATGATATTGAAAAGATTCCTAATATTTATAAAAAGTTTTTATGCTTTATATAGGCTACAAATAATAGATCCTGATCAGTGGGATTCCACTTTTTGATATGTCACTGATCGCTCAAAACACCGCTCTGAAATGTACAACTCCTATAGCAGCATGCACACAGAGCAGTGTACAGGATCAGTAATAAGTTTATGGATCCATACATCTGTTCTCATAGAGTGCTGTATGGACCCATAGAGTTTCTATCATATTTATAGTGATAGTATTAGCATAAACACTAATCATATTATCCAATTCCAAACACTTTATTGTATTGACCTAAGGGGCATTCTCAAGTAGTCTCTTAACCCCTTCCCGACCTGTGACGCCACGTAGGCATCATGAAAACATGTGCCTTCCCGACCTATGACGCCACATAGGCGTCATGGCGGGATTGCATTCCTGCGAGTCGGGTGACCGGGATTACTGAAATGTCACCCAACCTGCAGGTAAGTGAGGACCTATAGTTGACCCCAGGAGGGGTGGCTTTGCCCCCCCGTGGCTACAATCACTCTGATTGGCTGTTGAAAGTGAAACAGCCAATCAGAGCAATTGTACTATTTCACCAATGAAATTTGGTGAAATATTACAATCCAGCCATGGCCGATGCTGCAATATCATCGGCCATTGGCTAGAGTGAGGTCCCCGCCTGCTGCCCTGCTGCTGCCACCGACTGACGGCCGCGGTCTGCCGCCGCCGTCAGTATTGGCTCCCATCTGCTGCCCTCCGCCGTATGATTCCACCCATCCGCCCCCTCTGGTACCTCCCGGTGTCCCTCCGTCTCCTGGCCTCCCCCCACAGGCACCGCCATCTTCTTCCGGCTAAAAATTGGCGGGCGCATGTGTAGTGCGCCCACCGAGATCTGCCGGCCGGCACCTGGCAACAATAGGAAGATTTTTCCTATTGGTTCATTTTGGTCACTGTGATAGACCCTATCACAGTGATCAAAATAAAAAAATGGTAAATACCCCCCTTTATCACACCCCCAGTTAGGGAAAAATAATGAAATAAAGAAAATATATTTATTTCCATTTTCCCATTAGGGTTACAGTTAGGCTAAAGTGAGTTGGGTTAAAGTTAGGGTTAGGGTTGGAATTAGGGTTAGGTTTGGGATTAGGGTTAGGGGTGTATTGGGGTTAGGGTTGGGATTAGAATTGAGGGGTTTCCACTGTTTAGGCACATCAGGGACTCTCCAAACGCAACATGGCGCCACCATTGATTCCAGCAAATTTTGCGTTCAAAAAGTTAAACGGTGCTCCCTACCTTTCGAGCCCTGATGTGTGCCCAAACAGTGGTTTACCCCAACATATGGGGCATCAGCGTACTCAGTAAAAATTGCACAACTTTGGGGGTCTAATTTCTCCTGTTACCCTTGGGAAAATAAAAAATTGGAGGCTAAAAAAATCACTTTTGTGAAAAAAAAATATTTTTTATTTTCCCAGCTCTGCATTATAAACTCCTGTGAAGCACTTATGAGTTCAAAGTGCTTACCGCTCATCTAGATAAGCCCCTTGGGGGGTCTAGTTTCCAAAATCGAGTCACTTGTGGGGGTTTTTACTGCTTAGGCACATCAAGGGCTCTGCAAATGCAACATGACGCCCGCAGACCATTCCATCAAAGTCTGCATTCCTAAACGGCACTACTTTCCTTTCGAGCCCCGACGTGGTCAAACAGTGGTTCCCCCACATTTGGGGTACTAGGGTACTCAGGACAAATTGTACAACAACTTTTTGGGCCCAATTTTTCCTGTTTGTGAAATTAAAAAAAAAATAAAAAATTGCGGACTAAAAAATCATTGTGGAAAAAAAATGATTTTTTATTTTCATGGCTCTGTGCTATAAACTTTAGTGAAACACTTGGGTATTCAAAGTTCTCACAACACATCTAGATAAGTTCCTTGGGGGTTCTAGTTTCCAAAATAGGGTCACTTGTGGGGGAGCTCCAATGTTTAGGCACACAGGGGCTCTCCATACGCGACATGATGTCCGCTAACGATTGTAGCTAATTTTCCATTCAAAAAGTCAAATAGCGCTCCTTCCCTTCCGAGCCCTGCTGTGCGGCAAAACAGTGGTTTTTGAGCACATATGAGGTATTGGTGTACTCAGGATAAATTGCCCAACAAATTTTAGAATCCATTTTATCCTGTTACCCAAATGGAAAAATTGATGCTAAAAGAACATTTTTGTTGGAAAAATTAAAATGTCCATTTTTTCCTTCCACTTTGCTTTAGTTCCTGTGAAGCACCTGAAGGGTTAATAATCTTCTTGAATGTAGTTTTGAGTAGCTTGAGGGGTGCAGTTTTTAGAATGGTGTCACTTTTGGGTATGTTCTGCCATATAGACACCGTGTCAGCAGCTACAACTAAGGCTGCATCCACCCTCCTATTACCTAGTATACCTGACTACAATATAGCCTCTTGCAACTGACGAAGGTCTTTTGTATGGACCGAAACGTTTTGTAATGCTACTGTTTGGGATTGAATAAAATCACCTACAATCTTTACACTAAGTTGAGTGCCGGGTTCTATTTTTATATTCAAATGTGAGGTGGTCTCTAAAAAAAAAATGGTTTTGTAAATTTTGTTGTAAAAATAAGAAATCACTGGTCAACTTTTAACCCTTATAACTTCCTAACAAAAATAAATTTTGTTTCCAAAATTGTACTGATGTAAAGTAGACATGTAGGAAATGTTATTTATTAACTATTTTGTGTCACATAACTCTGGTTTAACAGAATAAAAATTCAAAATTTGAAAATTGCAAAATTTTCAAAATTTTTGGCAAATTTCCAATTTTTTCACAAATAAACGCATAAATTGTCAACCTAAATTTACCACTAACATGAAGCCCAGTATGTCACAAAAAAACATTCTCAGAATCGCTAGGATCCGTTGAAGCGTTCCTGAGTTATTACCTCATAAAAGGACACTGGTCAGAATTGCAAAAAATGGCCAGGTCATTAAGGTCAAAATAGGCTTGGTCATGAAGGGGTTAAGCAATTCAGAGAAATGCAATCTCCTTATAGTTTATTAACTTTCTGGCAGGGCGGGCTTTACTCCTGTAGTGACAGCTCTGGTATCAGAACTGTAGTCTTAGTAGAGCTATAAAACCCAGCACTAATTCTGCTACCTATAACACATTCAGCTATCACTGATCTATTTTGTAGTAGTTTACATTGTTATACCTGCATGTACACATAGAGATAACAAGGCATTTGAACAAGCACACAGGTCCAGACAGGGAGAGAAGAGAGAGCCGTTTTTAGGAGACTTGTTGTGAAAGCTACTGGCTGGTGATTTATAATTGCATCTCTTCAGAAGATGAGAGGGAGAGAGAGGGAGGTGAGCAGATAATTGCTGTATAGAAATCAATGGGCTGGAGAGAGCTGGCTGGAATGGCAAGAGTTAACCCATGCCCTGGAATGTAACTACTGCCCACGCGCGCGCCACACACACACAGCCAGTGTTTGGAGGCCAGGATCCATAAAAATAGCTGCAAACTATAAAAGATAAAATGTATCATTACAGGAAAATGTTAGTAGACAGAAAAGAGCAAGTCAATTGAAAACTTGCTTATTTTCATGCTGTCTAAAGCTATTTAGGAACTTGAGATAACCCCTTTAAGGCCCTTTTACATGGAACCACTATGAACATTGAACATTTGTAACAGCTCAAATCTGCTCATAGGACTGTGTAACCATGGCAGCAATTTGTAGCCAAAAGAGCAAACATTCTTTAGGCTCACATAAAATATGGGATCTGCTAAGCCCTCTATGCACATTAGATTATTGTTAGCCAAACCCGCCGATATCAACGGGTTCAGCAACAAGCTACTGTGTATAGTGGTGCTGGCCAACTGTTTGTTCGGGGAGACATTTATTGGACATGTCAGATTTCGACTGCCAATGGTATTGTTCGTCCACATATAAGCTGCCACTAAAAATTTCTCATAGAGAACGCGTGGCCATGAGAGTAAGAAAAGTGCCACTATGTCTTCATGTCTGTCAAATGTTACAGCATAGAAGGTGATGTTCTGGGTCATGCAGCGAAGGAGTTAAACATAATTTTTTACACAGTCTGCAGTTATGTTTCTTTGACAAATTTCTTTAAGACAGAATGATCTCAGATAAAGGTATGAGAAGTAACAGTGGGAGCCTATCTCAAACCATGAAGGCCACATTTAGAATAGTTAACTGTGCTTTTTTTTAGCTATGTGGAATTTATAATAATGGACAGGTATCTGCAAAGTAGAGGCAGTCGTAAGACCCATAGACATGAATGGCAGAGAGCGATCAATTGGATGCAACTCGTTCATGCTGCAATTTTTTACTTGGCCCGGCTAAAATGGCAATACCGCCTGTCAGCTGAAGCTAATAACTATTAAAGAATTGTCCCTATAAAGGGTTTAACTAAAATTAACAAAAATAATTATATGGACAACTCCATTAACCATTGGTCTTAGCAAATAATGAACTTTCATCGATTACAAGTTTATGCTTAAAACATACAACTCTGCCCTTCACCTCTCCAAACAAACCTATTTCAACAACCTCATCACCTCACTATCCAATAACCCCAAATGTTTCTTTGACAATTTTCACTCCCTACTGAACCCAAAAGTGCAGGCTCCAACCACAGATCTCCACGCTGACGATCTGGCCAATTATTTCAAGGAAAAATTGACCACATCCGACAGGAAATTATCTCCCAATCCCCTCATACCATGCACTGTCCTCCCTCCCCCACTGCATCCAGCTCACTCTCTGATTTTGAACCAGACACAGAAGAAGAAGTAATCAGGCTCCTTGCATCTTCTCGCCCTACCACTTGCATCAGTGACCCCATTCCGTCACATCTCCTCCAGTCCCTTTCCCCTGCTGTCACCTCTCACCTGACAAAAATATTCAACCTCTCTCTCTCTTCCGGTATCTTTCCCTCCTCATTTAAGCATGCCATCCTACAGCCATTACTTAAACAACCATCCCTCGACCAAAACTGGGCCTCTAACTATAGACCTGTCTCTAATCTTCCCTTCATCTCTAAACTCCTGGAACACCTGGTCCACACCCGTCTTATCCGCTATCTCTCAGATAACTCTCTTCTCGACCCTCTTCAATCTGGTTTCCGCTCTTTACACTCTACTGAAACTGCCCTCACTAAAATCTCTAATGATCTACTGACTGCTAAAGCTAATGGTCACTCACTACTCCATGCTAATTCTCTTGGATCTCCCCGCAACATTCGACACTGTGGACCATCAGCTCCTCCTCACTATGCTGCACTCCATCGGCCTCAAGGACACCGTTCTCTCCTGGTTCTCCTCCTATCTCTCGGACCGTTCCCAAAATATACTCATCCATCTAATCAAACAGATACCCAAAAACAATTATGGACTAAGAGCAATTATAAAAAGTAGATTTTATTGTTACAAAAAGTAATTAAAAAATCAATCAAATTTTAATACAAATGTATAATACATGAAACAAGGGAAAGGCCACATCTAGATATCACATGGTAGTAAGGAAGGTGTCGCAAATTCAATAGAAAATTTGTTATATATCAATGCACATAAGCATAAATCAGGGATATAAGGCGAATATATATGGTAATACCACTGATGATAATAATTCTACTTTATTGAGGATAATTTACACAGATATGATGTTCATCAAGCTTGTAAGTCAAATTTAATTATCCTAGGAGTATGTAATTATTCAGATATATCAATAAAGTGCATAGTGCATTGTATTCAACCATATGAGATCAAAATATCATCAGAATATGATTAATATAACCACCAGAAATGAATGATCCCACATAAGAACAATATGTATCCAAAGAGTAAAGTGCCTAGTGCAAATTAGTCCAAAATTGGACCTATAGTTTGGTAAATCATATACAGATACATATATGTAACTTATGTCAAATCAGAGTAAATATACAGCCAGTAGTTTACATATCCCCTATGGCATCAACACATATAGTCCGACATGCAAATATGCCATCCAAAGCAGGTAATCCCATATATGAATAGTATATGTCACAAATTAAAGTGCATAGTGCAATTGATCTTATTTAATCCAAAATATAGGCATATAATTGATTTATCATATCATATGGAGGCAGGTATAGATGGCTATGTCAAACGAAATAGAATATACAGCCAGTATTTTACATGTCCTCCCCAATAGGTGGTGTTAATACATATCCACCATAGTGGATGATATCAGCGCATGTAAGGCAACATACAATAAATCAAAAGAAAGTGCATGAAAAATAGGACACCCAAACTTACAAAATGTGAGCAGCAGGACCCCAACATGCGTTTCGCAATAGTGCTTCCTGGGGGGGTGTGACTGCCCCTATTGAACAAACAATCAGTAGATTTGGTTTCCAGAACCATCTCTATGCTGATGACATCCAATTAAATACTTCTTCTCCTGATATCATGCCTGCCTTTTTAGAAAACACCAGTTATTGACTTACTGCTGTCTCTAACATCATGTCCTCCCTCTATCTAAAACTGAACCTGTCAAAAACGGAACTCCTCATGTTTCCTCTCTCTACTAACCTACCTTTGCCCGACATTGTCATCTCCGTGTGTGGTTCCACCATTACTCCCCAGCAACATGCCCGCTGTCTTGGGGTCATACTCGATTCCAAGCTTTCATTCACCCCCCACATCCAATTACTGGCTCACTCTTGTTATCTCCACCTCAAAAATATCTCTAGAATTCGACCTTTCTTACTTTCGACTCTGCAAAAACTCTTACTGTTTCTCTTATTCACTCTCGTCTGGACTATTGTAACTCTCTACTAATCGGTCTCCCTCTTACCAAACTCTCCCCTCTCCAATCTGTCTTGAATGCTGCAGCCAGAATCATATTCCTCACCAATCGTTATACTGATGCCTCTAACTTGTGCCAGTCATTACACTGGTTACCCATCCATTCCAGTACCCAGTACAAACTTATTACCCTCACCCACAAAACACTCCATGGCTCAGCACTACCCTACATCTCCTCCCTTGTCTCAGCCTACCATCCTACCCGTGCCCTCCGTTCTGCTAATGACCTGAGGTTAGCATCCTCAATAATCAGAACCTCCCACTCCCGTCTTCAAGACTTTTCACGTGCTGTGCCAATTCTTTGGAATGCACTACCCAGGCTAATACGATTAATCCCCAATCTCCACAGTTTTAAGCCTGCCCTAAAAACGCATTTGTTCAGACTGGCATACCGCCTCAACGCATTAACCTAACTATCCCTGTTGGCTCATTCCAAAAATTTTCTACCATAATCAGGTACCTCGTATTCTGTTCTCACCCACTTTATGCATTTAATAGCCCTCTGTGTCTGTACTATTACATACTTTGGCTGTTAACTGGTTCATGCAGAATTACATGAACACCCGATTCTTACAGTATGGCTGGTCCGAACAATGGAAGCAATTATTACCATCCATCTTTTGTGTCTCCCTTTTTCCTCATAGATTGTAAGCTTGTGAGCAGGGCCCTCATTCCTCTTGGTATCTACTTTGATCTGTGTTTATTGTTATGCTGTAATGTCTATTGTCTGTACAAGTCCCCTCTATAATGTAAAGTGCTGCGGAATATGTTGGCGCTATAGAAATAAAATTATTATTATTATTATTAACTGTGTCTGACAACCGTGGTATTCACTTTATCAACTACGGCTATTGGATAACTAATTTTAATTCCATGGTGTATGATGTTTAACGATATGTGCTTGGTGTTTTCATTATATCCTTTCTTTACTGCAATTTGCTATGAGTACTAACAATTCAATTTATCAAGCAGGCATTAGCACGATTGATGGGAATTAGTCTGGATGGGATCTTATAGGACTAAATACCGCACATGTTCGCACTATGTAGGGCAGAGATGTTTTTTCATTTTAATTTTAATCTCATTCGTAATACACCACCAGGGGTGTTTTTATTTGCCTTGTGCAGCTTTTTTATATATGTCTTTGCATATGTATCCCTTTGCCTAGATGCCCTATAGGTGTGAATAGCGCAGGTAACAATATCTACATTTTTCATCTTTCTTATAGAGTGTTAGCTCTTATGATCAAGAAATATTCAGTCTCTTTCTTTCCTGTAAAGTGTTAGCTTTTATAGTCAGAGGGGTCCACTCTCCCTCTTTCTCCTATAGAGTGTCAGCTCTTATGGTCAGTGTGGTCTTTTCTCTCATATAAAGTGTAAGATCGGGGTCGTCTCTCTTCTATAGAGTGTTAGCTATTATGGTCAGAGGGGTCCACTCTCCCTCTTTCTCCTATAGAGTGTTAGCTCTTATGATCAGCAATATTCTGTCTCTTTCTCTTCTGTAAAGTGTTAGCTCTTATGATTAGAGTGGCCTTTTCTCTCATATAAAGTGTATTCTCAGGGTCCTCTCTCTCATATAGAGTGTTAGCTCTTATGATTAGCAATGTTCTCTTTCCTTCTCACTTGTTAAGTGTAAGCCCTCATGGTCAGAGAGGTTCTCTTTCTTTTCTCTCTCCCACATGTATTTACAGAGCAAATCTATTTCCCGTATTGAAATTTGTGCACATTTGCTGCAAATCAAATTTTTGGGGAAAATTCAGCAGAATCTGCAAATTTGAATTTGTAAAGATCCATTCATCTCTCTTCTTTACTAATAAGGTACCATTTCATATTGATTAAAAAACAAATATTTGGTCTTACCTGAAAAACAGTCACAATTGGGGTCAATTTTGCAGTCACAATCCGTGGGGGCTCCAACTAATGTGGAGATCTCTCCATTTGTGGTGACTTGCTGTATTCTGTTGATCTTCCTTTCATCTGTTTCAGCAATGTAGAGAACTCCATTGTGGGAAACGGCAATGGCACGTGCAGATTCTAAGGTGGAATGTATTGCTACTTTGCTGACGAGAAAGTAGTCTATCCCAGGAACCTGGCAATGTATAGGTCTACCGGCAATAATTCTCACTTGGTTATTATCAGAGATCTGGAGTACAATGTTATTGTCCAAGACATATAACGAGTTATCCATTGGGTTGACTGCGAGATCGGTCGGCCATTCTAGTCGAACCTGCAAGGAATAAGCCGTATGAATCCAATATTTCATGAGAGCTCAACATGAATGCAACAAGTGATGAAATCTGCAGATTGATGGCAACTCATCACATTGTATATTCTTTATAATGACTTTCTTAATTTACAAACTTAAAAAAATGCTTAGAAAACTGCTTATATGGGAACTGACTCGATTCAATGGCAAAGTGATTAATAAAAATCAATATATAATTATTGCTATGAAGAGGATCCTCCCTGTAAAAATATAAAAAGTCAATAGGTTTTAAAAAACCCTCATTTTTACATGACCCATTTCACACCTGAGAGGGTTTCCCTCATCAGCAACCTTATCTACCAGTTGGAGCAATTGTTTGGTCATCCCATTGAATTTCTGCTAAACTGTAATGCTTCATTTCCCCTTTGGTGGCGCTGCAAGAAAATTAAACACTTGCCTTTAAGTTTTCCCCCATATGAAAGCTAATCGCTAAAAATGTAAAAATGCCTGCAGTGGGATATCTTGGTATCAGTTTAAGGTCAAAGGACTTCTCTAAGGGCAGGTGCAGATGACCATGTTATCAGTCTGAGTGCGATCCAACAAAACATCGGACTGCACACGGACCAATAATACTGCATGCATTCGTGCACTTGTCCAATTTTTTCCTCATACAGAGACTGTCTGAGGCCTGTTTCACACGTCCAGTTATTTCCCGTACCAGAAAAATCGGTACCGGAGATATCCGTGTCCGTGTGTACATGTGGCACATCCGTGTGGCACATGCGTGCCGCCCGTGTGCCGCATCAGTACCACACGGACAGCCGCAGGGGAAGAAGCCGCTACAGTAAGCGCTGTTCCCCTGCTTGTGATGCTAAAGTCAGCTGTCATTATTCTCCCTGCTTTGCCGGCAACAGAGGTGTAGTTGTGGCAAGTGGGGTTAATAAGGGGTTCATGTCACCTTTCTATTGTAAGGTGACATTAAGCCTGGCTTAGTAATCCTATAGTAAGTAAAGTGGGAAGAACCCGACAAAGCTCCAGAATGGGCACATCTAATAGATGCGCCTTTTCTGGGCAGCTGCTGTTTTTAGGCTGGAGGGGCCATATTAATGGCCCTTTCCTGCCTGAGAATAGCAGCCCACACCTGTATAGTTTTGCCAGGTTGGTTCAAAAAATAAGAGGGATCCCTCGTCGGTTTGTTTTTCATTTAGTCTGTTTTTCATTTAGCGCTGTTGCCGGCAGAGCAGGGAGAATAATGACAGCTGGCTTCAGCACCACAAGTAGGGGGACAGCAGCTTACAGTAGCTGCTTCTTCCCCGGCGGCCATCAGTGCGTACGGAGGACAGTGTGAACTGTTCTCCGTGTGCACATATGCCGCAATTTTGCAGACCGTGCTGCCGGAGAAAAATGGACATGTCTACGTGTTTTGCAAACGGACACACAGTTCGTGAAAACACGTTGACATCTGCATAGACCCATTCATTTGAATGGGTCTACCTGTGTCAGTGTCTCCGGTACGTGAGAAAACTGTCACCACACGTACCTGAGCCACTGAAATGTGAATGAGGCCTGAGGAAAATATTGCTGTATGTCTGGGTTTGATCTCATTATCAGATCGCACTCGGCCATGCAAGTCAATGAGAGTGCATGAATATAATCTGACTACACTTGGATGACATCTGAATGCAGTCTGATTTCCTCAAATGAAGATGAAGAAATTTTGTTCTCCTTCTTCTCCTCACAGTGTGCTACAATTCTTTCATCCGAGAGAATCGGATGACACTATGCTGACACTATGCTGACACTCCGATAAAACACTTATCAGTGTTTGATCAGATCGCCGTTAGCATAAACATCTCAATTCTCTGGGATGAGAGAATTTCGCCCTAACAAAAAGTAATTATCCACAGCAGACAACTGGTGTAATATTCACAGTATCTAAAACTGAGTTTCCAGACAGGAAAACAACAGTGGACAAAGGTTTCCTAATCATACAATATCAGCAATGTGCCCTGGATTGTGGAGTCTCCATATTTAGTTTGGGCTTGACACGGTAGCAAGTTTCCGGTGTCAGCAGGTGATGAGTACTACATGCAAAGGGGGCTAGCTTGTTTCAACAGTTAAGCCTAGCTTTTAGCTATAGAAATGAGCCGGCTAGCCAGTCATCATGTGCTGACACTTTAAACTATTTTCTATGTTGAATCGAAGTCATAGGAGCTGAGACCTGATCTATTTTCTTGAGATCAGGGTACCGTTATAATTCGAGTAAATGAGCAAGTTGATTTTCTTACAAATTTTTAACGCATGTAGAAGGAGAAGTTATTAAAACTTGCATTTTTTTTACACCAGTTGTTAATACAAAAAAGGCTTGTGTGAGAAGCGCCAACATCAAGAGGTTCTGTAAGGGCTTGTGATCCAGTTTCATGAGGACTGTGGGTCTCTATCCTAGAGAGGTGGACCGCTTGCTTGACTACAGCATTGTACGTAACTAGAATCTCTATGACTGGATTGTGATATAGTCTTGTTCTATGGGTAAATATTTAAAAAGCACTACCTTCAAAGTTTTTATCCTCCTAAAATATTCATCATATTTTATGGCACCATGTACTTACTGTTAGGGTCTGCAGAACGCACCAAATATAAGATGTGGAGAGGTGCGTTCGCAGCCCGGGGTCCACCGTGCAGGCGGAGCCTGCTGCTAGTAAAATGGCGCAAGAAGCGAACTCTGTTATCCCGCAGTCGCCAAAATAAACGCCGTAACGCGCTGTGGCAATATGTGTGAACTCTGTTATTTCACAGAGCCGCTAGAAGGAGTGCCGCAGCGCTATATGGCGATGTGTGCGAACTCACTTAACACAACTGAGTCGCAAAATAAACACGCTAGGGCGCAGTCTAGCGTTGAAAGCGAACCCTGTTACGTCACAGAGCCGCTGAGACAAACTTCTGTGTCCTTTCAGGCACCCAGGTACACAGTGAACAGCTAAGTGAACATAGAACATGATCATGCGCTAATGTCCTCGCGGGAGTCACCTGCAATCTATGGCGTCTGAATGCCAGACCCTGAATACGGCAATCAAACTCCTCACTGGTTAAGCCGGCAATCTAGGGCATCTAGGACACTGACCCTGACCAGCTAGCATACCAAACTCCTCACCGATTAAGTCGGTATTCTAGGGGCTTATTTCAGCCGGGCCCTAACCACACACACGCATGACCACACTGGCGCTAAGCATATAACGATTGATATTAGCGCATGGCGGCCCAGCCATGTCACCCTTTTATAGCAACAGCTACAGGACCTGCCAGAAACAAGGACCAATGAGAAACTGTTCCAAACACATGTAGTTTCAGGACCTTCCTGGCGGACCAATAGGAGCTGCTGCAGTACCTGAACATGTGACCCCTGATCTCCAATGAGAGATCTTACCCTGGGCATGCTCAGAAGGGGAAACGCAGGACTTCTCCCCAAAGACGTCTGCTCCAGCACTGGCTATAATAGCAGATCCAGGAGAGGCAGCAGCAAGTCTCTGCACAGTACTGGAATGGGCAAGACGCTGGGACCGACGTCTCTGCTGAGCAGGCTCCACTGCGGCTGGAGATGAATGGAGGACCGCAGCGGGACTGGTTCGAGACTCCCCTTGTGCAGCAGCGGGAACTCGAACCCTAACATTACCCCCATCCTAGGGCCCCCCCTTCTTTGGGCCTCGCTGCGCTCAAAGGCAGCGATGAGCTGCGGAGCGTGAACATGCTCGGCAGGCTCCCAGGACATATCCTCAGGCCCATAACCCCTCCAATCCACCAAATAAATTTTTTTGCCTCGTACTACCTTGCACCCAACAATGGCGTTCACCTCATGATTGTCGGTAGATGAACCCGACGTCCCGTCAGATGACTCGGAAAACCGGGAAATGGCCACGGGTTTCAGGAGGGACACGTGAAAGGTGTCAGTGATACCAAGGCGAGGCGGAAGGGCTAGGCGGTAAACCACCGGGTTCACCTGCTCAAGAACTTTAAAGGGGCCTAAAAAGCGAGGTGCCAACTTGGTGGACTCTACACGTAGCCTGATGTTTCGGGCAGAAAGCCACACTAGGTCACCCGGAGCAAAAGTAGGAGTGGGGCGCCGATGGGCATCGGCCGAAGACCTCATCCTCTCTTTGGAGGCCTGAATGGCATCCTGGGAGCGGTCCCAAATGTCCCGTGCCTCCACAGCTCAGTCTGCCACCCTGGAATCGGCGGAAGACACGGGCATGGGCACTGGTACCCACGGATGCTGACCGTAGTTCAGGAGGAATGGGGTCTGTCCGGTGGAGTCGTCTCGGGATGGTATGCAGAGGAGAGATTCAACTCAATGCTGAGTAAACGACACAGCTCTCTCCAGAACCGAGACGCAAACTGGGGACCTCGATTACTGACAATTTTGTCTGGCATACCGTGTAGGCGGAAAATATGCCTAATGAATAATGCTGCCAAGGCCCGTGCAGACGGTAACCGTGGTAACGGCACTAAGCGCACCATTTTGGAGAAGTGGTCGGTTATCACCCAGATGATGGTGCAGCCACGAGACTTGGGTAAGCCCACCACAAAATCCATCCCGACCATCTCCCAAGGCCTGTCTGCCACCGGTAAAGTGAAAAGTAGCCCAGCTGACCGTATTCCCTGACGTCACGGGCCATCTGCGGCCACCAGTATGTCCTCGCCAGCAACTCAGAAGTCCTTTTTGACCCAAAATGTCCACCCACCTTGGACGAATGTGCCCAAGAGAGTACTTCCGGTGGCAAATTAGTGGGCACAAAAGTCTTGCCCGGAGGCACAGACTCAAGCAAAACCGGAGCCACCGTTCTTAGGCTCTCTGTGGGAACAATAAGCCGAAGCTCCTCCTCCACCTCCTCAGAGGACGCCACGGAGCGAGATAGAGCGTCTGCGCGAATGTTCTTCTCACCGGAGAGGAAATGGAGGGTGAAATGGAACTGGGAGAAGAACAAGGACCATCTGGCCTGACGGGAATTTATCCACTGGGCTGTCTGCAAATACACCAAGTTCTTGTGGTCCATGAATACTTGGAAGGGGAAGCGAGCCCCCTCCTGAAGATGTCTCCACTGGGAGAAGGCCAACTTCATAGCCAGTAACTCCCTGTCCCCGATGGAATAATTCCTTTCTGCTGGTGTAAAGGTCTTGGAAAAGAAGAAGCAGGGATGCTTCCGACCCTGGGCATCCTTTTGAAAAAGGACTGCTCCAGCACCAACAGAAGAGGCATCCACCTCTAAGATAAACGGTTTATCGACATCGGCGCGATGTAAGATGGGAGCACTGGCGAAATGCTACTTGATGGAGGAGAACGCCTTAGTGACCTCCTCAGACCAAAACTTGGGATTAGCTCCCTTCTTGGTGAGGGCTACCAAAGAATCTACCAAAGTAGAGAAGTGGGGAATGAATTGGCGATAGTAGTTAATGAACCCCATAAAGCGCTGCACTGCCTTAAGGGAGTGGGGTTCTTGCCAATCCATCACAGCCTGTAGTTTGGTAGGATCCATAGCCAATCCCTGGGTGGAGATGATATAGCCCAGGAAAGGTAGAGACTCCTGCTCAAACATGCACTTCTCCAACTTCGCACATAGGGAATTTGCTCGCAAGAGGTCGAAGACCTTGCATACATCTCTCCGGTGGGAGGCCATATCTGGAGAAAAGATAAGAATGTCATCCAGATAGACTACCACCGAGGTGGTCAACATATCCCGGAAGATGTCGTTCACAAAGTCTTGGAAGACAGCTGGGGCATTACAGAGCCCAAAGGGCATTACCAGATATTCATAATGCCCATCCCTGGTGTTAAATGCCGTCTTCCATTCGTCCCCCTCACGGATGCGAATCAGGTTATACGCACCCCGCAGGTCTAGCTTAGTAAATACCCTTGCTCCCCGAAGCCTGTCAAAGAGCTCAGAGATTAGCGGCAAAGGATACTTATTTTTCACGGTGATAGCGTTGAGACCCCTATAATCAATGCACGGACGTAATTCTCTGTTCTTCTTCTGCACAAAGAAGAACCCCGCTCCCGCTGGTGACACTGACTTCCTAATGAATCCCCTTGCCAAGTTCTCCTGAATATACTGGGACATGGCCTCTGTCTCAGGAAGAGAGAGGGGATAAACCCTTCCTCTAGGAGGCTCAGCTCCAGGCAAGAGGTCGATAGGACAGTCATAGGGGCAATGAGGCGGAAGACTCTCCGCAGCCTTCTTCGAGAAAACGTCGGCATAAGACCAATAGACCTTGGGAAGAGGAGAGAGGTCTATGGGTATCTCAGTGGTGTTGACCTGCATGCTGTCCCTAATGCATCTGCCTTTACATAAATTCTCCCTGAAGACCACTCAATATGGGGAGAGTGGTGGCAGAGCCAGGGTAATCCCAACAAAATCACATCTATACCCTCAGGGAGGATAAAAAATGATATATTCTCCTGATGGGAAGGAGACATAGACAAGGTGAGTGGGACAGACTGATGGGTGATTTGTGTGGGCAGAATTGCTCCGTTCAACACCCGTACCGATACTGGTTCAGTCAGCAACACCAAAGGCATGGTGTGGCGAGAAGCAAAGGAGGACGACATAAAATTCCCCTCTGCCCAGAATCCACACACAGCTTGACAGGTAGGGTGGTAGAACCGTGGGTAATTATCCCCTTGAGGAGCACCTTAGGGGCAAAACTCATGGCGTCCAGTGACCCTGTTCCTACGGTTACTGGGCGCGACCGTTTATTCAGCCGCTGTGGACATCGGTTGGCAAAATGTCCCTGCTGCTGGCAAATATAACAAATCGGGGATGGACGAGTGACCCGAGATTTAGATCCTGCAGGAGCAACCTCCTGAAGGTCGGGCGCCTGAACAGGCGACTCCAGAGGGGTGGTGAAGGTAGGAGCCAACCGGTCACTCTGCCTACACTGGGCACGCTGTAGCCTCTGCTCGTGGAAACTGAGGTCGACGCGGGTGGAAATAGCGATAAGCTTCTCCAGTATGGCAGGAATCTCCCTGGTAGCCAAGGCGTCTTTCACATGACCCGCCAGTCCTCTCCAGAACACGGGAATGAGGACTTTATCTGGCCACTCTAATTCCGAGTCCAGAGTCCGAAATTGGACAGCAAAATGGCTGACCAAAGCCGAACCCTGGGTACTTGCCAGCAGTTGGAGAGCCGTATCGTGGGTGACCTGAGGTCCTAGAAAAACCTTTTTCAGAGCCTCCAGAAAACGAGAAGTGCTCTGCACCACACGGTTGTCGCGCTCCCACAGCGGCGTTGCCCACTCCAACACTCTGCCCGACAGAAGAGCTATCACAAAGCCCACTTGTGCCCGATCCGTGGGGAAACGTGCAGCCAGAAGCTCGAGGTGTATGGAGCACTGACTTACGAATCCCCGACAATGCTTGCTGTCACCAGCAAACTTGTCTGGAAGCGGGAGGTGTGACAATGTAGGGACAGAGGTGGCAGAGGACAAACTGGCTGCAGCTACGCTAGCAGCCTGAACAGCGACTGCGGTAACATCCACAGCTGAGGTTGTGCGCTCAAAGCCGCTAACCTACCCTCCAGCTGCTGGATGTACAGCTGTAAACGTTGTTCATCTGCCATTTTACTAGCCAGACCCTGGCGCTAATATTATGTTAGGGTCTGCGGAACGCACCAAATATACGATGTGGAGAGGTGCGTTCGCAGCCCGGGGTCCACTGTGCAGGCGGAGCCTGCTGCTAGTAAAATGGCGCAAGAAGCGAACTCTTATCCCGCGGAGTCGCCAAAATAAATGCCGTAACGCTTTGTGGCAATATGTGCGAACTCTGTTAATCCACAGAGCCGCTAGAAGGAGTGCCGCAGCGCTATATGGCGATGAGTGCGAACTCACTTAACACAACTGAGTCGCAAAATAAACACGCTAAGGCGCAGTCTAGCGTTGAAAGCGAACCCTGTTACGTCACAGAGCCGCTGAGACAAACTTCTGTGTCCTTTCAGGCACGCAGGTACACAGTGAACAGCTAAGCGAACATAGAACGTGATCATGCGCTAATGTCCTCGCGGGAGTCACCCGCAATCTATGGCATCTGAACGCCAGACCCTGAATACGGCAATCAAACTCCTCACTGGTTATGCCGGCAATCTAGGGCATCTAGGACACCAACGCTGACCAGCTAGCATACCAAACTCTCACCGATTAAGTCGGTATTCTAGGGGCTTATTTCAGCCGGGCCCTAACCACACACACGCATGACCACACTGGCGCTAAGCATATAACGATTGATATTAGCGCATGGCGGCCCAGCTATGTCACCCTTTTATAGCAACAGCTACAGGACCTGCCAGAAACAAGGACCAATGAGAAACTGTTCCAAACACATGTAGTTTCAGGACCTTCCTGGGGGACCAATAGGAGCTGCTGCAGTACCTTAACATGTGACCCCTGATCTCCAATGAGAGATCTTACCCTGGGTATGCTCAGAAGGGGAAACGCAGGACTTCTCCCCAAAGACATCTGCTCCAGCACTGGCTATAATAGCAGATCCAGGAGAGGCAGCAGCAAGTCTCTGCACAGTACTGGAATGGGCAAGACGCTGGGACCGACGTCTCTGCTGAGCAGGCTCCACTGGAGATGAATGGAGGACCGCAGCGGGACTGGTTCGAGACTCCCCTTGTGCAGCAGTGGGAACTCGAACCCTAACACTTACAATTGCTCATTTTGCCATTCTACTTAATTCTTTTTTTCCTTTAAGTCAATGACATTACATGATTCTGAATCCTTCTAAGCTCTATGTAGAAACAGAGAGACTCCTTTCCCTGCATGAGTTATCATTAGAACTACAATTCTACATCACTGCAAAGTCCCTGGCAGCCCTGCTCCAACTCATGCCAGCTGCTCCTCTTCTCTTTCCTGTCAGGGACTTTATATTCATTTAGTTCTAATGATGTCTCATGGAGGGAAAAGATTCTTCCTGTTTCTACATAAAGTTAAGAAGGATTTAGCTAGTCTGTTTTTAATCACATGACGTCATAGGAGAAGAAATAATTGGGTAGAAGGGCAAAATGAGCAATTGTAAGTACACAGTGCTGTATAATATGATGACTGCAATATATTAAGAAGATGAAGACTTTGATGGGAGGAGGAGGGCTTCTTTAATATAAACGATGGCTATATTGTGGCTCTTGCCATACACTGCATTGCAATAGCTTCTCCTAATTTCTAGTATGAGTACTCAGGTTTTATTTTTTTTTATATCCATCTTTTTTTGTTTCTTCTTGATACATTTGAAAACTGGGCAGGAGATTCCCTGTAGTCTAAAATTCTCCATCAATGTTCCCAAGGAAAAAATTAACAATGTTGAACTGTCAGTAAGTGTACAAATTGTCATTGCAACACGTGTCACGTACTGCGGTGCCTTCTTTTCTGATTCATTGGAAAATACAGCAAATCCTTCAATCAGAGCCTATCTTCATTTCTAAGACATTCTTACTTCAACACTGCATGGTAAAATGCTTCATAGCAGCTCTGGATCCCAAGCAATCAACCAGCAATCACTGCCTTCATCACTTTGTGCTAATTTCATAAAAGCAGCCTGTAAATTTATCAATCATCCAATCCGTAAGTACACGTCCTTTATCAGTGAGCAGCGGCTGCAGATTCACATTTCCTACACAGCGTACATCTCATTTCTGTATGAACAGACAATGTCAGCTTAGTCCGCTCTAAACATACCTTTGACCTCTAAACGTAGCTCTACATTATTAGTCGAAACATTTGCAAACACGGTGAATTTATTCTTTCTGCACTAAGAGTTTGCATAGCCCAAAGAAAACAAAGGCATGTGAACGATGTATACATAGGAAGGACTTCTAACATATGGGGAGAGTTCCGTGTCCTTCACGGCTTTACCAAAGGTTCCATTCTACCTTATATAATGTGGACCAGATTTACAAAGGGGCCTAGTTGTAATAGAAAATATGAATTGAGCTTTCCAAAATGTGCTCCTATCAATCTCTATTTAATAGTTATTCTGCTTTAAAATGCAATTCTCATTGTTTGCTATATCTGCAGCAGATACGATATTACGTATATTACGGTCCTGTAGATCTGCATCACATTTCATCTTTGCATCATAGGAAGTTGTCTCATAAGGTTCGGTTAGTGAGAAGTCACCTACATTTCCATTATTAAAATGGTTCCCCAGCCTTAGAAAACAAATCTGCATCACTCTACATGACTGCAGACTTGTGAATCCTCGCAGAGGATCCTCAAAGATGCGCACTGTGCGCTGTGGGGATCCTCCGGTGCTGGAGCTGGGAGAATGCGATTTGCACATTCCGACTAAACATATCTGGCCTCGCTCAATACACTTGCAATGAGCGAAGCCATGTACGTCTAGTCGGCATGTGACCCCATGTATGCAGACACAAACTTGCGGTCATGCACCCGCCTCCACACCGCTGTGAAGATTTGCAAGTCTGCAGTCATATAGAGTGATTGCAGACATGTACACTAAAGCCGGACGACCACTTTAACCTAGGAAACTGTATTTCATCAAGTACATTTTCGCATATAGATGTATAAAAATGGTTTGCACATGGACATAAAAAACAGACACATAGATGGCACACAGATAATGTGGATGAAAATCATCCGAGTTTTCTGGACGAAACTTGGACGACTTTTCATATGCTCATATGACCCTAGCCTAATGGATACAAACATACTAGTGATTTGGGGTGCAATGGTGATTTCAAAGAGAATAAAGTCCATAAAGCTGTTTTATTTGAAAAAAAAATTGGGAAAAAAAAATCACAAAAAACATTGCAGTTAGATACTGAAAATGCTCAGTCTACTATTTGGGGATTTATAGCTCTCAGTAACTTGACCTTAACCTGGTTGGTATAGTTCTATATATGTAGAATTTCTCATTAGGCAAAGAACGGGCTCATGAATAAAATTGTATTATGACTGCACAACCCCCAAATGCTCCCGTAATGTGGCACTGGTAGACCTACTGTATATATAACGCTGTGCGCCTCAGATTTCATGTTGAGGCATAGAGAGATTTTCTATTTTGGATTCTGTTTGATACTGCCAGAAAATAAAATGTCATGCTCCATCAAATACTGTGTTACAAAACTTTTTTCCCTGTTAGCATCACTTGCAAAAGGGGAAAATGTCTCCATAATACGGTACCGTATAGAGCAGGGATGTCAAAGTCAAACACACCGAGGGCCAAAAAAACAAATTTGCTACAAGCCGAGGGCCGGACTGACGCCGGCCCTGCTACCGGTGCATTGTGGGAAATGTAGTGTTGGTGATGGCGCTCCAGGTTTTTATGGGCCCCGGGCGAAAGAGCCTCAGTGGGCCCCTTTAACACAGACCACGATTCATGATGCACAGATACAGCAGAGAAATATGGGTACAGTACAATGCCAACTACTTCTCTTCTTACATTACATGAGTGATATCTATTGTAAATTGTACAATAGCTCAAAAACCGCCAAATCCTCACAGCGCACAGTACAGACTGGACAGTACAGTCCTCCATACAATATTATGGGCACCACAGTCTCCCCCTCATCACCCATATAATACCCCATGCAGGATGTCACCCCCCATATAATGCTCCATACAGAATACTGGACCCAATATAATGCTCCATACAGGATACTGGATCCAATATAATGCTCCATACAGGATACTGGTCCCCATATAATGCTCCATACAGGATACTGGTCCCCATATAATGCTCCATACAAAATATGGAGCTCTCCTCTGCGCTGTACTGCGTTCTGCACTGTTACAGCTCAGGAAAGGGCGCTGTGGAAAGACTCCCCATTATCATCATCATTGCCTCCCCATCATCATCATGGCCTCCCCATTATCATCAATGCCTGCCCATCATCATCATCTCCTCCCCATCATCATCAATGCCTGCCCATCATCATCTTCTCCCCATCATCAATGCCTGCCCATTATCATCAATGCCTGCCCATTATCATCATCTTCTCCCCATCATCATCAATGCCTCCCCATTATCAGCAATGCCTGCCCATTATCATCTTCTCCCCATCATCATCATCAATGCCTCCCCATTATCAGCAATGCCTGCCCATTATCATCATCATCTCCCCATCATCACCAATGCCTCCCCATTATCAGCAATGCCTGCCCATTATCATCTTCTCCCCATCATCATCATCAATGCCTCCCCATTATCAGCAATGCCTGCCCATTATCATCTTCTCCCCATCATCATCATCAATGCCTCCCCATTATCAGCAATGCCTGCCCATCATCACACACAGACAGCACACAAGCACTCTCTCACATACTTATACACACACACACACACCACACACACACACACAAAGCACCGCACTACATACACACAGACACACACAGAGACATACACACACACGTCTTACCTGTCCGAAGTCCGCGCGCTCTGTGCCACGCCGGCCGCTGAATGATGACGTCATTCAGCGGCCTGCTGTGAGAGGAAGCGCCGGCGCCCCCTGGAGCCCGGAGCTGCGGCAGCGGAGGCACGGGAGAGGTAAGTATTGTGCCAGCTGATGCCGGGGCCCTGAGCAAGCGGGGGGGCCCAGTGGCGGCGCTGACACCGCTCTCCTCCGCTAACGGGCGGGGGGGTGCCAGACTGCGAGTGGGCCCCCCGCCTGCTCAGGGCCCCGGCACTTGCCCGGGTGTGCCGGGTGCTGACGCCGGCCCTGGTTGGTGCGTGCAAAACACCAGCAGGCGGCTGTGGCCTGCGGGCCGGATATAATAGTAATTAAATATCATCCAGGGGGCCATAGATAATCAATTCCTTGCCTTGACTTTGACATATGGGGTATAGAGGCACCATATGGAGGATTGCAGAGTCCCTACATAGTCTCAATGTATAAATTTTTGCCATGTGCAGGATGCCTAAAAAGTGTAATGTACACAGTACGACATGGCAGTGTATTTTACAATAAACTGTGAAAATAATTGTGCTACGACCGGACGGTGTGACTGTCACTCTCGTGATTGCTTCTTGAACTGTGATAAAACACTAGATTGTGTCGAGACTATGTATGCTCCAAAGGGGTCATCCATTGAGTGAATTTTTTAAAGTATTTTTTTTATGCACCTTAATGATCCCCTGCTACCGCCTTGATCTGCCACTGTCTGGTACTCTGGTTGTAGTGATGATCAAACAAAGGTCCGGGCAGCATCAGCATGGGTGTGGTGCGCGATTGGTGAGGTTAGTATGGATTCTTCTTTTAAAGCCCAAATAAGCAACCCCTTTAATGGTTCAGGTGATGGTGTAATAAATGTCTCTGGTAACATACTGAATGTTGAGCAAGAACTTATTTAACCCCAAATTCTTAAATTGGTCATGTCACTATTTGCCTATTATCGTGTCTTACTGTGGTGTGTGCCGACTTCAGGGATGTTTTTTAAGGTCACGGCTTACTCTGTCTATGAAGTTCTATCTCATGCAGGTGAACATGTATTTAAGGGCAAAAGTACTTTGATTTTTCATGATCGCGCTATAGTCCTTTATATTTTTCCAGTAAAAGGGAAAACACATTAGAAAATGGTTTTCTCTAAAAGTAAATCTCAGGAGTTTTCATCTAATTGAATGTCTGCAAACAAAGGGTGGCAGACAGGATGCTTTCATGGACGAGGTTGGCTGCTCATGATATTTTGAATCCTGGATAAGCAGATCTTCATTCATGCTGTGTGTTTGCCCTTTTGGCATGCAGGCACTGGGAATAACTCCGAATATACACTTTTGTCTCATGTCAGGCATAAAATATTCAAGGCAGAGGCAGGCAGCTCTAAATGGATGAGCTCAGCTGAATCACTCGCTCTAACTGCTGTAGATCATTTTTAATTAATTGTGACTAAGGTTCTATTGAACAGGAGTATATTAGCTAACAGCTGCCCGACAATAAACTGAAGAAACAAATGCACTTCCTACCTCGCTTACAACAATGGTAAAAGTGAGAGGTCTTATTACTTACCAGATTCCCTAATTACTATTCTGTATATCAGGCTACAGTCAAAGAAGACTCCTCTGTAGGCTGGGGTTATGTGCCATACAAGTCACTGTGTATTGACTGACTGATCAGTAACCTATATAATAAAACAGTGGTTGAATCCCTTCACGACATCCACAGTACATGTAAGCTGCAGTGTGAGGCGCGTTCCTGCAAACCGTCATACATGTGCAGTAGGACGATCGCGTTGTCTCACTCAGAGGCGGGCGATCATCAGCAAGTGTCAGCTATATGTTATAGCTGACACCCTGTAGAAACACCCACAATCGGTGCTAGCGTAGATCGCTGGTGTTTAACCCTTCTGCTACCCGTGTCAATAGTGACAGCGACATCTAGCAGCATAGCAGAGGGAGGGAGCTCCCTTTCTGCTCCGATAGTCACAATGCGATATTAATGGTCTACATGATTAACTCGGGCCAAAAGATGGCCGCTGAGTCACTCAAGTTTGATGGCTCTGGTGGAAGATTCCATAAAAGAAGGCAGATGGAGCCACTGGATGCCATATGGCCAAGAGTTTGACGGTGTCTGTCTTTTAGGCGTGCATAAAAGCATGGTCGGCCACAGTTTTGAGTACTTTTGAAAAGAAGGACAGCACTGAACAGAGGCCAGACAGAGTCCACAGTAACACTGCAGCCTCATTGTAGTGACCGGATCTATTAGGGCTGTCATCTGAATCACGTCATTCAGAGATTTTGATGGAAACCCCAATGTATGTGCTCAGCATAGAGAGCAGGATAAATGTGATAAAAAATGTAATATAAAATGTTCTCATTAAAAGCTTCAACTCAATCCACAAAAAAGCAAATCCCCACTCAGGTCCGTTATCTGTTAACAAAAACATGGGGGCTTTCATGTTACTGGTAGCAAAAAGGTTCTGGAAAAGCAAAATGGCTCCATCCAAAAGAAATCCTACAAATTCTGCGCTCCCAAATCCAAATGTTCCCCTCTTTTCTGAGCCTCGTGTTTTGTCAGCACGGAGAAACATCCACTCTGACTACATTGTATAACCTGATGAATTACACATAGGGAAGAATATGTCGAGAGGTGGTCATGACAGAAGGCCACCATGGCTTTGTTTCTGTTATTGGATGGCAGTCAGGCACTTCTTATGCCCCCATCCCTGTCGAACTATAAGGACCGGTGTCAGATGCCTTTGAGTGTATTTACTGCATTTCGGTGAGACCATTCTTTTTTTCTCTCATTTGAATATGGAGATGTGGCACAAGTCATACTTTAGTGTATTATTATGGAGATATTAACTGTGGTTTGTGTATACCCACTATATTTAATGCATTATAGGTAACTTATATCCAATACCTTATTTGAGGCAACATTTAAGCCTGTGAGAACAGTCAAGACGTTTGGTTTTTGTCTTGTGTTTTTTCAATGTTGTTAGTAGTCTTTACAATTTAATGCTACAATAAATGTTAAGTTTTATTTCCCATTTTTTGCTATATTTACATGTTGAAGCATTACAGAGTTACTTCATAAAGTGGTACTGGTCTGAATTGGAAAATTTGGCCTGGTCAGGAAGGTGAAAACAGGCTTTGGGGCGAAGGGGTTCAAATATTTTTCTTTTCTTCACAGATTGGTGTTATTGGATAGTGTTTGTTAAAACAAGCACTTTTGTGATTTACTTTATATTAAAATTTTGACCTCTGCCCTTTCTGGGATTTGTGTCCAGTGCATGGTCCCACCATTGACTGACAGCCCTCTCTTTATGCACATTTACAAAGAAAGCTCTCAGTCACTGATAGGACCACACACCGGACTGAAAATCTAAGAAAGACAGGAGGTTTCAATTAATTGCAAAGGAAATTATATCACTATTGTAAAAGAAACCTGGGTGGTTTCGAAATGCATCTAGTGTTTTTTTTCCACATGTTGCCAGTTTTTATTGGAGACACCCAACTGTCATTTGTTGCTCACCAGTCCACTCAGATTAAAGAAGATTGGAGCATCGGTTCCTTGATCCTGTGAATAATCATCCTGTTACCTGATCCTGTGAATAATCATCCTGTTACCTGATCCTGTGAATAATCATCCTGACTTGATTGCAGCAACTCATCATTGAATCTTGGCTTTCACAGGAATAGATGCTGCTCTCATCTGTACCATATCAAGATAGCACCGGTATAATCCTCTGAGATTTGTTGTGGATTGTCGGGACTGCCTAGACATATTGTGGACTGTCAAGACTTTTACATGCACATATTCTTTTCAGGTTTGCTGCAGATTGTCGAGTCTGCCTGTACATATTATTGTGATTCTCAATGAAAAACTTCAATATCTATATATCTATATTATTGTGGAGTGCAGATATCTTACTTTACCAATCTGGCTCTGTGTTATCTTCAGTGGATTCATCATTATGAAAACAGCATCAAGACCTGAATGGGACACGCTGAGTGCAGATTACATTGGCAGTGTTATTTATAAGACATTTACTAGTCGTGTCTCCCACTGGCATTTATAAAGTGAATATTTTATTTGTTTATTATTTTATATTACTTTGTTTAATATTAATAATATCTTCCACATGGTCCCAGTGTATTTTTTTTTATATTAGTAGCATTTGTGATTATGTTTATGATTATTGTATGTATGTGTTTATTAAAATGATTTTTAGGTGGATTTACATGAGTCAGTTTCTTTTGATTTATATATGCTAATACTATTGTACTCTGTTGGAATTCAGTGTTTTACTAGTGCACTGTGATCCATTAGTCATTATTGCTATTTTCATATGGTTCACCCCTTCTATATCAGGTGTAAATGAATGTTATAACACAGGTTATACTGAATCTTTTCTCACAAAGCTATACATCAATCTGTTCTGCTCTCCCTGCTGTACACACGGTGCCTGCAGATTGGACTGCATTTTTTTTTTATAAAAACAGAGGTTCCTTTTAAACATTTTAATACATTTGATGAATGCTTTAAGAAAAAAACAAACAAACCTGCCAGAGGAAAAAAATTGCACCAACCATACTTGAAAAAAATCCACCATCCAAGACATTTTTTTTATTCTCATTAGGGATGAGATAATGTGCTCGGTGATACTCGAATATCACTTGAGAATCTGGGTGCTCGGCGAGCATTAGCCGATGATTGAATTTGAAACTTGAATCACTGACCCACTTATTTGGCATCTGTTACTCAGCCAATAAGCATGCAGAGATTGCCTGTGAGTCACTGTAATGCCATAGTCTCCTTGGTAGTGGCATTTCTGTGATTGGCTGGCCATGTGACATCATCAGGGGTTATAAAAGGACGGGCGCCATCAGGCTCGACACACTTACGCCATTGCACAGCTCTGTGACTGTTGTTATTGGAGAGAGAGAGTGCTTCTTCAGGTATGTGTGTGCAGTTTAATGAATCAGAGTCCTGTAGTGTTGACACTGGTGCTGAAGCTGAACCATCACACTAACAGTCCTTGTAAAGGCTAATTTTGTGATTTGCTGTTTGTATCAGTATACATTCTGCATTTAGCCTAGGGAGGGAGAGAGAGTTTCAGGAGCAGGGAGAGTGGCTGAATACAGTCTCTAGGCAAGATTAGAGCTTTGCAGTTGTTGCTAAATATATAGCTGTGGCAGTTTACTTCATTTTTTCATTTTTTTCGGGGGTGAAAAAATCAAATATAATGTTGTCCAGAGAGTATTACATGATTTTTGGTACATTTCTGTGTTATATAACACTCCCAAAAAGCATTGAAACATTTTTTGGAATTCAATTACTTATCCATAGAGTATTACATGCTTTGTGGTAGATTTCAATGATATATAACACTAAAAAAAAGTTAAAAAAATTTTCTGTGTTCAATTACCCATCCAAAGAGTATTTCATTATGTGTGGGTGACAAAGATGACAGAATCATGCAAGACTCCAAAGGGAGTGATTGGAAAAATATTGGAGCCAGAGGAAGCTAGGGCAGCAGTGTAGGTGGGAGGAGACTGTGGTCTGGAACTAGATGCTTTCACAGTAACTACCAAGGCCCAAACCCAGGCCACAGTCTTCAACTCTGGGGTTCTTGTGTACTGTGGATGGGAGAGCCAGGATCCAGGAACTGGTGAGCAGACTGCGGAACCTATGCTGGTTGGAAGAGACAAAGAGGCAAGCCAGGACTAGGGATGAAGAAATGCTAGTGGGAGCATTAGCTGCAAGGTACTGACAGTTGGCATCCCTGGGTGAGGTTATGTACGAGCATGCAGTGGGGATGGAGGGCCATGGAAGAGTTCATATCTCATTCAGCCATCCGGCAGTAGAGACGGAACACTTGCTTTGAAGGATGCAAGAGCTGACGATTGGAATTAGGGTCACGTTCCCCAATATGGATGGGAAACAGTGCTCGTATGTGGTGGGTGTGTTCTGAGAAGGGACAGGAGAGACTCTTCGAAGCGTCTCTTCGAAGGGGCTACTATCACCCCAAGAGATCGGACTGTCCTTGGGGGTTCTCCACTTCCTATGAAGGAGCAGGCAATGGTTCAGATGGTACGGGGTGCTGTTGCACATTTTTATATGTCTGGGGCCCGCACTACTGGAAGTCAAGTCACTTACAGCCCAGGCACCTGGGAATCGAGATCCTGGATGCAGGCGGAGGCAATCCCCCAACCACTGAGGAAGGAGGAGAAGAAGCGGACACCTGAAAAGGATTACTATATTAACTTCCTTATAGTTTTTTCCTGGCTATGCACTTTGTGCAAAGCCTTTATGAGTGTAGATGTACAGCGACTACACTTTAAAAAATATTTGAATGAGGCCTGCCAATTGTTGCCTTTCAGGTATCTATGGATGACCCTCCTTATAATTTTTCCCTGGCTTTGCACTTTCTGCAAAGCCTTTATGAGTGTAGAAGTACAAAAACTACACTTTCAAAATATTTGCATTCAATTTTTTTTCTAGATTAATTTAATCATCCATACAGTTGAACATGCTTATTGGTATGTAAAAATCCAAAAAAGCGTTGAAAAATATTTCTGGATTCAATTAGTCATCCATAAAGTATTACTTGCTGTCACGCGGTCTTATGATATGTGTACGATGTCAGTAAACTATTCTTAAAAGAACAACACTCTATACAACATATAGATTAGCAACATCAGCATGTAAATATAGAATAGATTTACCTGACACGATATCCGTTGAACTCAGGGTTAATCTTGAGGACTTGATACACTGTCACAGGAAAGAGGAGGACCGGGGGTCTAACCTGACCCTAAACTGGGGTCCTAACTAATCCCTCACCTTGGAGGTACTGATAATGGTTCAGAGGTCCAAGTCTCCAGCCTAACCCTGTCTCCTATCAGACCCTGAACCCTGTAATCAGTCCTAAGAAGGATTCTGATTACCACCAAAGGGATATGGGCTGATCTCTGCTAAATACACAGATTAGACATATAAGACAGACTGGAGAAAACACAGACTTGCATACACACTCAAACACAGAAGGAACATAAATGATCTGGGATATTAAACTCTAAGCAAGGTGAGCTTAAAACAACTAAGGAGCTCTTTAACTTAAGTCTATACAGATACAATCCTATCTGTGGTCTGCATGAAGAATTTCACTGGCAACTCCCAACACAGACAACCAGAGATTTAAAGGAAACCAATCAACAAATAATTAATTGCAGCCGGGAGAAACTGCACCCAGTCCAGAACTGAGCACAGACAGAATTAACTCCCTAACTGCCAAACACAAAGAAACAGCAACTCAGCTGTGAGAAGTCAGAATGTGCAACCGCAACGATCTTCGTGGCGATGCACACATGACAGTACCCCCCTTCTACGAGGGGCCTCCGGACCCTCAGGGCCAGGTTTGCCCGGGTGAGTTCTGTGGAAGGTCCGCACCAAACGATCTGCGTTAATGTCAGACGCAGGAACCCACGTCCTCTCCTCTGGACCATACCCCTTCCAATGCACCAAGTACTGAAGGGACCGGCGATTCAGACGTGAGTCAATGATCTTTGACACTTGAAACTCCAAGTTACCATTGACCAGCACAAGAGGAGGAGGTAGAGGTGATGGTATGACTGGTGCCACGTACCTCTTAAGTAATGACTTGTGGAACACATTGTGGATTTTAAACGTAGGAGGGAGGTCCAGACGAAATGCCACAGGATTAATTATGGAACTGATCCTGTACGGCCCGATGAATCTGGGGCCCAGCTTCCAGGAGGGAACTTTAAGTTTTATATTCCTGGTAGACAACCATACCAGATCGTTCACATTAAGATCTGGACCAGAAACTCTCCTCCTATCAGCCATACGTTTATAACGGTTCCCCATAGCACTCAGATTATTCAATACACCTCTCCACACTGAAGCAAGTGACGACGAGAAACGCTCCTCCTCAGGAACTCCAGAAGGGCCCCCCCCATTGAATGTACAAAACTGGGGATGAAAACCATATGCCCCAAAAAACGGGGACTTACCAGTGGACTCGCTCCGCCTGTTGTTAAGAGCGAACTCTGCCAGAGGCAAGAAAGAAGACCAGTCCTCCTGGTTCTCTGAGACAAAACACCGAAGATAAGTCTCTAGGCTTTGATTCAGACGCTCTGTCTGACCATTGGTCTGCGGATGAAAAGCCGAGGAAAATGACAATTGCATCCCCGACGTAAACAAAATGCCCTCCAAAACTTGGACACAAACTGAGACCCCCTATCTGACACCACATCAGAAGGCAACCCATGAAGTCTCACAATCTCCCCAATGAACACCTGCGCCAGAGTTTTAGCATTAGGGAGGGCAGGAAGAGCAATGAAATGTGCCATCTTACTGAACCTGTCAACAACCACCAGTATGACAGTCTTCCCTGACGACTGAGGAAGGTCCGTGATGAAGTCCATAGACAAATGAGTCCATGGACGCTCCGGAAGTTTCAAGGGTAAGAGGGTCCCAGACGGACGGGTATGAGGGGTCTTAGAGCGAGCACAAACCCCACAGGACGCGACAAAAGTTAAAACATCTTTATTAACGTTAGGCCACCAAAACCGGCGAGAAAGGAGATCTAAAGTAGCCTTACTCCCTGGATGTCCTGCTAAAGCAGAATTATGATGTGCCTCAATAACCTTTTGTCTCAACTGATTTGGGACAAACAGTCTCCCTGGAGGTCCTGCAGGGGCGTCCCCCTGAGCCTCTAACACCTCCTCCTCAAGCTCAGAACATACAGCCGACACTACCACCCCCTCCTGAAGGATAGGAATCGGGTCATCCATTTTCCCGGCCCCTGGGAAACTGCGAGACAAGGCATCCGCCTTAACATTCTTAGATCCAGGGCGATAAGTGACAACAAAATTAAACCTGGTAAAAAACAACGACCATCGAGCTTGTCTGGAATTCAGACGCTTAGCAGATTCCAAATACAGCAGGTTCTTGTGATCAGTAATGACGGTGACCGGGTGGACTGCCCCTCCAAAAAGTGACGCCATTCTTCAAAAGCCAACTTAATGGCCAAAAGTTCCCTATTGCCGATATCATAATTCCTTTCGGCGGACGACAATTTTTTAGAAAAGAAAGTGCACGGATGCCATTTACCAGGGGACGGACCCTGGGACAATATTGCACCCACCCCTACGTCAGACGCGTCCACCTCCACAACGAACGGCTGTGATGCATCTGGTTGGATGAGAACGGGTGCCGAAGCAAAACATTTTTTCAAAGAGGAAAAAGCTTGGCAAGCTTTGTCCGACCATTTAGAAAAATCCGTCCCTTTTCTTGTCATGTCAGTGAGAGGTTTGACAACAGATGAGAAATTACAAATAAATTTCCGGTAGTAGTTAGCAAACCCCAGAAAACGCTGCAGAGCCTTAAGATCCTCTGGCTGATCCCATTCAAGCACTGCTCTCACCTTTTCAGGGTCCATACGGAAACCGGAGGCTGACACCAAGAAACCCAAAAACTGAAGTTCCTGTACGGCGAATACACACTTTTCCAGTTTGGCGTATAGTTTATTGTCTCGCAAGATCTGCAACACCTGTCTCACATGCTCCTGGTGAGACACAAGATCTGGTGAGTAAATTAAAATGTCATCCAAATATACGACCACAAACAGCCCCACCAGATGACGAAAAATGTCATTAACAAAATGTTGGAATACTGCTGGTGCAGTAGTCAGACCAAAAGGCATGACAAGGTTCTCATAATGTCCCTCCGGCGTGTTAAACGCCGTTTTCCACTCATCCCCCCCTTTTATCCTAATCAAATTATACGCCCCCTGAGATCCAATTTAGAGAACCATTTGGCGCCAACAATTTGATTGAAGAGATCAGGAATCAGAGGGAGTGGATACGGATCTCGAACAGTAATCCGATTAAGTTCGCGGAAATCCAAGCAAGGGCGTAGGCCTCCATCTTTTTTCTTCACAAAGAAGAACCCCGGGCCACTGGGGAAGATGAAGGTCTAATATGCCCTTTGGCCAGACTTTCCGAAATATAATCTTTCATAGCCTGCCTCTCAGGACCAGAAAGGTTATATAACCTAGCTTTAGGTAACTTAGCATCAGGAAGTAAATTAATAGAGCAGTCATACACGCGATGAGGAGGCAACTCCTGACACCCCTCCTCAGAGAACACATCCCCAAAGTCCTCCAAAAAAGGAGGCAAAGTACTAGGCACGACCGCACTGATGACTGTGTTCATGCAGTTACTTTTGCAAAACTCCCCCCATTGGCTTATATCTCTGGACTGCCAATTAATCACAGGGTTATGTTTAACCAACCAAGGAAGTCCCAACACAATAGGAGTAGGTAGACCCTCCAACACATAACAAGATAATAGTTCCCTATGTATTGCCCCTACCCGAAGGTCAATGTTATGAACCTCATGAACAAAGCTACCTTGGCCGAGAGGCCTGGCGTCAATGGAGAATATAGGGATCGGTTTGACCAATACACTCAGATGCATACCTTGAGCCTGAGCAAACTGAGCGTCAACCAGATTAGCCCCGGACCCACTATCAAGAAGAACAGAAAATCTCTCCACTCTCGTACCAACCACCACCTCCACTGGTACAAGGAACTGAGAAGAACTAGCGGACGAAATACATACTCCCAGGTTGTCGTCCACCACACAACCTGGGATTAACAGTTTTCCGGCGACTTTTTGCTCAACAAGGCACGGGATGGACATCCCCCAACAAAATGTCCCTCTTTCCCGCAGAAGAAACACCTTCTAGTCCTGCGGCGTACCGCCAATCCCCTCCTACGAAATGATGTCCCTCCCAACTGCATAGGCTCCTCCGAACAGACAAGGGGAACCTCAACATAAGGGACTTTAGTAGTAGGTGGAGTAACAACAGGGGGCGGAGTTACCTCGCACCTCTCCCGGAGCCGTCTATCAGTACGGATAGCTAGGGCCATAGCAGCCTCCAGTGATGGAGGAGAATCATACTGAGCCAAAACGTCCTTTAATTTGTCAGAAAGCCCATGACAAAACTGGCTTCTAAGAGCTGGGTCATTCCACTGAGTATCTGTGGCCCATCTACGGAACTCAGAAGCAAATTCCTCCGCCGGACGATCTCCCTGCTGTATCTTACGTAATTTTGTCTCAGCAAGAGAGACCCGATCTGGGTCATCATATACCAAACCCAGGGCAGTAAAAAATCGATCTACTGACTGTAGAGCCGGGGATCCCGGAGGAAGGGAGAAGGCCCAGGATTGAGGGTCCCCTTGTAGGAGCGAGATAACAATTCCCACTCTCTGCTCTTCACTCCCTGATGATCGAGGCCGAAGCCGAAAATACAATTTACATGCTTCCCTGAAGGTAAAAAATTTGTCTCGCCCACCAGTGAACCTGTCCGGGAGAGCTACTTTAGGTTCAAATCTGGTTTGCTCCGAGGGAGACAAAACTTTGGACTTAATGTCCGTCAGCTCCATGGATAATCCCTGCAACTGCAGAGCCAGCTGGGCTACTGGATCCATGGCAACTGGGAATAATTTTATGGGCCAGTGAAAATGTCACGCGGTCTTATGATATGTGTACGATGTCAGTAAACTATTCTTAAAAGAACAACACTCTATACAACATATAGATTAGCAACATCAGCATGTAAATATAGAATAGATTTACCTGACACGATATCCGTTGAACTCAGGGTTAATCTTGAGGACTTGATACACTGTCACAGGAAAGAGGAGGACCGGGGGTCTAACCTGACCCTAAACTGGGGTCCTAACTAATCCCTCACCTTGGAGGTACTGATAATGGTTCAGAGGTCCAAGTCTCCAGCCTAACCCTGTCTCCTATCAGACCCTGAACCCTGTAATCAGTCCTAAGAAGGATTCTGATTACCACCAAAGGGATATGGGCTGATCTCTGCTAAATACACAGATTAGACATATAAGACAGACTGGAGAAAACACAGACTTGCATACACACTCAAACACAGAAGGAACATAAATGATCTGGGATATTAAACTCTAAGCAAGGTGAGCTTAAAACAACTAAGGAGCTCTTTAACTTAAGTCTATACAGATACAATCCTATCTGTGGTCTGCATGAAGAATTTCACTGGCAACTCCCAACACAGACAACCAGAGATTTAAAGGAAACCAATCAACAAATAATTAATTGCAGCCGGGAGAAACTGCACCCAGTCCCAGAACTGAGCACAGACAGAATTAACTCCCTAACTGCCAAACACAAAGAAACAGCAACTCAGCTGTGAGAAGTCAGAATGTGCAACCGCGACGATCTTCGTGGCGATGCACACATGACACTTGCTTTCTGCTAAATTTCGTTGTTATAAAACAGTCTAAGAAAGTGTTGAAAAATATTCTGGATTCAATTTCTCACCCATGGAGTGTTATGTGCTTTGCGGTTCATTTTGGAATTACATAACACTCTAAAAAAGCATTAAGAAATATTTATAGATTCAATTAGTCATCTATAAAGTATTATGTGCTTTCTGTTACATTTCGGTGGTATATAACCCCTCCAAAAAAACGTTCAAATTTTTTCAGTATTCAATTACTCATCCATAGAATATTACATGCTTTGGGGACATTTCTGTGCTATATAACACTCAAAAAAGCGTTAACGGGCAATTAGGAAGAGCAGAGTTTAAAACAAGAATGCTGCATCTAATTGATGTGCCACTTTTTGGGGGGGTGAGGGCTGGTCTTTTGGGTTGGAAAGGGGGGCTAATGTTCATGGGCCTTTCCAGCCCATTAATATCAGCCAGTAGCTGTCTTCTTATTCTTGAAAAATTATTAAAAATAGGATAATAATTATATTTAAATAACGGCTAAGCAGAAGCTGTGAGCTGAAATTTTTAGACTGGATGCTTCATGGTTATTGGTCCATTCCCAGGGCTAATAAACCAGCTCACAGTTGTCTTTCTTTCCCTTAGCTTGTTTATTAATAATGGGGACCCCACACAAATTTTTTTTATTTTTTAAAATGTATTTTCCTAAATACATGTACAGTAAACTACCACACAAAGCACTGATCATATATCTCACTGACATATTCTATGTATTCTATCTAATATTATTCATCTATTCTATTCTGATGGTTTGGCTGCGAATTTTCTGTACTTGGCAGATGAAAGCCCAATT
>JARQOD010000008.1:48169084-48205598 GCA_033576555.1 Oophaga sylvatica
GTGACATTGGACAGTACATTTCGTATTACAACTACTAATTACATTGACATAATTCTATCACCGGTTACTTTCCCATAAAACCGGTTCTGAAACTTACATCTTTCATATAGAGACTCAATTTGCTTGGTATTTGTGAATTCCTATTTGTTTCATGCATATTACAATCATACATGTCGGAATCAAGATTTTCACTTAAGGAATGGCTTTTTTTATGGCCAGGTACCTACTCACAACAGGTAATGTAAATATCTGACGTCATTTCAAAAAAGATTGATATGACTTTAGTAGAGCACGTTGATTTTCATTAATTCATAAAAGTGTTGACAAGTCAGAAGATATTGACGGCCCTCAAGGTCTGTGAAACTATCTATTTAATCCTGGTGGTGACCTCATGTAAATTGGGTTTATCCATCCAGTAACATCACATTACTTTAAAACTGTTTTTTTTCCAAGTGTAAACATTATTTTCACTGCTAAATGGGGTTCAGTGGGCCCACCTAAAGGAAATCATTCTGCAATCCCACGCTCCATCTATACAGAAAGTTTATTGGCCATTTTTACTTGTATCATAAACTTTGATTCATTGTCCCGAAATCAAACTTTTGTTAAAATCTAGTGGACCATTGGCTCCTGTTATTTTCCCAGAACCTGGATCCTTCAGAAGATCCTCTTATTCTCTAGTGAGTCGGTCAGATGTATTTTAAAGAGCTTAAACATCAGAAAATTAACATAACTTTTACAGCGATTGCTGCTTTTTAACCCCTCAAATGCTACTGTCAATCACTTTTAGTAGTGTTTAACCTGTGTGATTCAATCTGGGCACCCATTCCTGGCTCCCATCAGCTGCCCCATAAAGTGAACACAAGGTATTGATGAGTTGCCATGCCAAATTCATGGGAGATTGTAATTTCATATATATATTTATATATATACAGTACAGACCAAAAGTTTGTACACACCATCTCATTTAAAGATTTTTCTGTATTTTCATGACTATGAAAATTGTACATTCACACTGAAGGCATCAAAACTATGAATTAACACATGTGGAATTATATACTTAACAAAGAAGTGTGAAACAACTGAAAATATGTCTTATATTCTAGGTTCATCAAAGTAGCCACCTTTGGCTTTGATGACTGCTTTGCACACTCTTGGCATTCTCTTGATGAGCTTCAAGAGGTAGTCCCTGGAAATAGTCTTCCAACAATCTTGAAGGAGTTACCAGAGATGCTTAGCACTTGTTGGCCCTTTGCCTTCACTCTGCGGTCCAGCTGACCCCAAACCTTCTCGATTGGGTTCAGGTCTGGTGACTGTGGAGGTCAGGTCATCTGGCGTAGCACTCCATCACTCTCCTTCTTGGTCAAATAGCCCTTACACAGCCTGGAGGTGTGTTTGGGGTCATTGTCCTGTTGAAAAATAAATGATGGTCCAACTAAATGCAAACCGGATGGAATAGCATGCCGCTTCAAGATGCTGTGGTAGCCATGCTGGTTCAGTATGCCTTCAATTTTGAATAAATCCCCAACAGTGTCACCAGCAAAGCACCCCCACACCATCACACCTTCTCCTCCATGCTTTACGGTGGGAACCAGGCATGTAGAGTCCATCCGTTCACCTTTTCTGCATTGCACAAAGACACGGTGGTTGGAACCAATGATCTCAAATTTCGACTTATCAGACCAAAGCACAAATTTCCACTGGTCTAATGTCCATTCCTTGTATTCTTTAGCCCAAACAAGTCTCTTCTGCTTGTTGCCTGTCCTTAGCAGTGGTTTCCTAGCAGCTATTTTACCATGAAGGCCTGCTGCACAAAGTCTCCTCTTAACAGTTGTTGTAGAGATGTGTCTGCTGCTAGAACTCTTTGTGGCGTTGACCTGGTCTCTAATCTGAGCTGCTGTAAACCTGCAATTTCTGAGGCTGGTGACTCGGATAAACTTATCCTCAGAAGCAGAGGTGACTCTTGGTCTTCCTTTCATGGGACGGTCCTCATGTGAGCCAGTTTCCTTGTAGAGCTTCATGGTTTTGCAACTGCACTTGGGGACACTTTCAAAGTTTTCCCAATTTTTTCGGACTGACTGACCTTCATTTCTTAAAGTAATGATGGCCACTCGTTTTTCTTTACTTAGTTGCTTTTTTCTTGCCATAATACAAATTCTAACAGTCTATTCAGTAGGACTATCAGCTGTGTATCCACCAGACTTCTGCACAACACAACTGATGGTCCCAACCCATTTATAAGGCCAGAAATCACACTTATTAAACCTGACAGGACACACCTGTGAAGTGAAAACCATTCCCGGTGACTACCTCTTGAAGCTCATCAAGAGAATGCCAAGAGTGTGCAAAGCAGTCACCAAAGCAAAAGGTGGCTACTTTGATGAACCTAGAATATAAGACATAATTTCAGTTGTTACACACTTTTTTGTTAAGTATATAATTCCACATGTGTTAATTCATAGTTTTGATGCCTTCAGTGTGAATGTACAATTTTCATAGTCATGAAAATACAGAAAAATCTTGAAATGAGAAGGTGTGTCCAAACTTTTGGTCTGTACTGTATATATATATATATATATATATACAGTGGGTTCGGAAAGTATTCAGACCCCTTTAAATTTTTCACTCTTTGTTTCATAGCAGCCATTTGGTAAATGCAAAAAAAGTTTTATTTTTTTCTCATTAATGTACACTCTGCACCCCATCTTTACTGAAAAAAAAACAGAAATGTAGGAATTTTTGAAAATTTATTAAAATAGAAAAACTGAAATATCACATGGTCATAAGTATTCAGACCCTTGTTCAGTATTGAGTTGAAGCACCCTTTTGAGCTAGCACAGCCATGAGTCTTCTTGGGAATGATGCAACAAGTTTTTCACACCTGGATTTGGGGATCCTCTCTGCCATTCTTCCATGCAGATCCTCTCAAGTTCCGACAGGTTGGATGGTGAACGTTGGTGGACAGCCATTTTCAGGTCTCTCCAGAGATGTTTCATTGGGTTTAGGTCAGGGCTTTGGCTGGGCCAGTCAATAATGGTCACAGAGTTGTTCTGAAGCCACTCCTTTGTTATTTTAGCTGTGTGCTTGGGGTCATTGTCTTGTTGGAAGGTGACCCTTTGGCCAAGTCTGAGGTCCAGAGCACACTGGAAGAGGTTTTCATCCAAGATATCTCTGTACTTCGCCACATTAATGTTTACTTCAATTGCAACCAGTCATCCTGTCCCTGCAGCTGAAAAACACTCCCATAGCATGATGCTGCCACCACCATGTTTGACTGTTGAGATTGTACTGGGCAGGTGTTGAGCAGTGCCTGGCTTTCTCCACACATACCGCTTAGAATTATCACCAAAAAGTTCTATCTTTGTCTCATCAGACCAGAGAATCTTATTTCTCATAGTCTGGTGGTCCCAAACTTCTTCCATTTAAGGATTATGGAGGCCACTGTGCTCTTATGAACCTTGAGTACTGCAGAATTTTTTTTGTAACCTTGGCCAGATGTGTGCCTTGCCACAATTCTGTCTCTGAGCTCCTTGGCCAGTTCCTTTGACCTCGTGATTCTCATTTCGTCTGACATACATTGTAAGCTATGAGGTCTTATATAGACAGGTGTGTGCCTTTACAGATCAAGTCCTATCAGTTTAATTAAACACAGCTGGACTCCAATGAAGGAGTAGAACCATCTCAAGGAGGATCACAAGGAAATGGGCAGCATGTGACGTAAATATGAGTGTCTGAGCAAAGGGTCTCAATACTTATGAATATGTAATGTTTCAGTTTTTCTTCTTTAGTAAATTTGCAAACATTTCTACATTTCTGTTTTTTATCAGTCAAGATGGGGTGCAGAGTATACATTAATGAGGAAAAAAAATATTTTTTTTGCATTTACCAAATTGCTGCAATGAAACAAAGTGTGAAAAATCTAAAAGGGTTTGAATACTTTCCAAACCCACTATATATACATACACACACAGATATATATCGATCTATCTATATTAACTCTTCTTAAAAAAATAGCCACCAAACAAGCAGCCATGTAGCAAATGTTAATTCAATGGGAATGGTCTGGTCTCTCTGTGACTGTCACGCTGTATAGCAGATATATATATGTGATGACAATAATCTATATCAAAAGGGCAACATACTATATAACATGTGCATAGCTATATGATAACATAGATTTACCTGACAGAAAGTCCAGTGGGTCAAAACGGAATCCGTTATACGCTGTCTCCGGCTAGAGGGTGACCGGGGTCTAAGCTGACCCTAACTGGGGTCCTAACTAATCCCTCAACCTGGAGGTACTGTTAAAGGTACAGAGGTCCAGGCCACCAGCGTAAACCCTGTCTCCTATCAATCCCTGCCAACTGTATTCTAGTCCTAAGAAGGACCCTGAATACCACCAAAGGGAATGACCAGGTAACGGTTAATGAACAGAAAGACATACAAGAAAGATAAGAAATAAAGTAAATAAAGTCTTACATACAACACTCACACACAGTAGGAACACCATAGGTCTCAGAGATAAACTATAAGCTGTAAGAGTAAAAACAACTAAGGAGCTCTTAGCTTAAGTATTCCCAGAACCGATCCAGTCTGCTAAACTATATGAATGCTTTCACCGGCCTCCAACACCCAGACTGGCAGGAATATAAAGGAAACTAATTAGAACATAATCCAAAGCAGCCGGGCGAGGCTGAACCTAGTCTTAGCAAAGAACTAGGTAAAATTAACTCTCTCATTACCAAACACAAAGAAACAGCAGCTCAGCTGTGAGAAGTCAGAATGTGCAATCGCGACGATCTTCGTGGCGATGCACCCATGACAGTACCCCCCCTTCTACGAGGGGCCTCCGGACCCTCATGACCAGGTCTGTCCGGGTAAGTTGTGTGAAAGGTCCGAACCAATCGATCTGCGTTATCATCAGACGCAGGGACCCACGTCCTCTCCTCAGGACCATACCCCCTCCAATGAACTTCCACGTTATCATTGATTACCACTGAAGGAGGAGGTAGAGGTGACGGTATGACTGGTGCCACATACTTTTTAAGTAATGACTTGTGAAACACATTATGAATTTTAAACGTAGGAGGGAGGTCCAGACGAAATGCCACAGGATTAATTATGGAACTGATCCTGTATGGCCCGATGAATCTGGGACCCAACCTCCAGGAGGGAACTTTAAGTTTTATATTCCTGGTAGACAACCACACCAGATCGTTCACCCTCAGATCTAGACCAGAAACTCTCCTCCTATCAGCCATCCGTTTGTAAGGGTTCTCCGTAACCTTCAGTCTTAAGCGATCTGGAACTATCAGTCTCCCTGGAAGTCCCACAGGGGCGTCCCCCTGAGCCCCCAATACCTCCCCCTCAAGCTCAGAGCATACAGCTGACACTACAACTCCCTCCTGAGGAATAGGAACCGGATCATCAGTCTTCCCGACCCCTGGGAAAGTACGAGATAAGGCATCAGGAAGCAACTTTATTGAGCAGTCATATGTGCGATGAGGAGGTAACTCTTTACACCCCTCCTCTGAGAACTTCTCCCAAAAGTCCTCCAGAAAAGGAGGCAAAGTCCTAGGCACAACCGCACCGATGACCGTGCTCATGCAGTTATTCTTGCAAAATTCACCCCACTGGCTTATCTTTCTGGATTGCCAATCAATCACTGGGTTATGTTTAGCCAACCAAGGAAGTCCCAACACAATAGGAGCAGGCAGACCCTCCAACACATAACAAGACAATTGCTCTTTATGTATTGCCCCTACTCGAAGATCTATGTTATGAACAGCTTGTACCAAGCTACCTTGACCAAGAGGTCTAGAATCAATAGAGAGTATAGGGACCGGTTTGGCCAATACACTCAGTTGCATACCATGCACCTGGGCAAACCGAGTGTCCACCAGATTAGCCCCGGACCCACTATCAAGAAAAACAGAAATCCTCTCAGTTCTAGTACCAATCACCACCTCCGCAGGCACGAGAAACTGAGAGGGATTTGGGGACGAAATACACACTCCCAGGTTAACTCCTTGGTTCAAAGAGGTCCGGGATGGACACCCCCCAACAAAATGTCCCTCTCTCCCGCAAAAGAAACACCTTCTAGTCTTGCGGCGCACCGCTGATTCCCTCCTACAAAATGATGTCCCTCCCAACTGCATGGGTTCCTCAGAACAGACCAGAGGAACCTCAGTATAAGGGACTTTAGTAGTAGGTGGAGTCATCACGGGGGGCGGAGTTACCTCGCGTCTTCCCCGAAGACGTCTATCAATGCGAATAGCGAGGGCCATAGCAGCCTCCAGTGATGGAGGAGAATCATACTGAGCCAACACATCTTTTAATTTGTCAGACAACCCTTGACAAAACTGGCTCCTAAGAGCAGGGTCATTCCACTGAGTATCTGTTGCCCATCTACGGAACTCAGAAGAATATTCCTCCGCTGGACGATTTCCTTGCCGTATTTTACGTAACCTTGTTTCAGCAAGGGAGACTCGATCCGGATCATCATATACCAGACCCAGGGCAGTAAAAAATCGATCCACTGACTGGAGATCTGGGGAGCCTGGAGGAATAGAGAACGCCCAAGATTGAGGATCCCCTTGTAAGAGCGAGATAACAATTCCCACCCTCTGCTCTTCACTCCCAGATGACCGAGGCCGCAGCCGAAAGTACAATTTACATGCCTCCGGAAAGTAAAAAATTTGTCCCGCCCACCAGTGAACCTGTCCGGGAGAGCAACCTTAGGTTCAGATCTGGTTTGCTCCGGGGGGGACAAAACCTTGGACTTAATGTCTGCCAACTCCATGGACAATCCCTGCAACTGCCGGGCCAGCTGGGCTACTGGATCCATGATAGCTGGGGAGAATCTTTAGTATGGCCGGTGAAAATGTCAGAATGTGCAATCGCGACGATCTTCGTGGCGATGCACCCATGACAGTGACTTGCAAAGAAAACTTCCTTTAATTACATCTCTGGAGATCTAGAGAGCGTCAGTAAGTTTGTAATTCATTTGTATAAGTAAGTGAGTGTCGTTCTTACATTTAAGAAGTAATTATCAAATTAATGGGTTATTAATTGACAAAACAAGATGTAATTGAATCTCTCATTGACTTTACAATCACATTCCCCTTTTACATATATGTTTAGCTGTCCACATTGATCCGGCTTCTCCTCAGCTCCGAGTTGTCTCTAATATGGTTAAACCTGATAAATACTGTTTGTTGTAGAGAGAAGGATGTCACATATGTGACCCATATGTCTGACATACTTACAAACTGCACTACCTACAAATTAAAATGACTTCAGGATGTGTGACTATATAGGTCCATACTTAAATAAATCCAACAACCCAATTTTTTCCATCTTTTATCTAATTAAATAAAAACTCCACAATGCGGGATGTTGAATGTAATGGACACAACAACCTCATTTTTATCATAAATCAAACATAACATGTACCATCAGAAAAACATGAATTATCTATCAATAGGCATACATAATTTACCCAATAGAAAGGAAGGGGGAATTGAAGGTTTAGACCATCTTTTTTTAACCGCAACAAACAGCTCCTCCATGCTGCCCCCAGTCACACCACACCGGTTCAAGGGCACCTGGCTGAGTGTTGTCCATACCAAAATGTCCTGCTGAGACCTAGCCTAGTAGGGACCTGTTTACAATTTTGTAAGAACCTTTAAACACAGAGGAGTCACCCATCCTGGCACTGGGCTCCCCCCATTCTTTTGTGCAATCAACCTCTTTCAAAGCCCCCTTCTTTTCTGACAACTGCCATGACAAATTAATCAAACCTTTCTTTTTTTCAACTGTCAAATAATAATCCTATTAAGTGGGAGGGTGGGATGTTCTGGGTACAAAGGCCACAGCTGAAGATACAGACATCCCATTAGTGACTCCTCCTTTTATACCATCTATATGAAACCCTCCTCCCATCCAATCCAGTAAGTGCAAAACTGATGTGTCCTATTACTCCTTCCTCCAAAATTCCATTCAAACTACACTTCCCCCTTTAACCACTTAAGGTACTGCCACACTAAACAATCCCGCTAGCGATCACGATAACGACGCATACTAATGAGATCGCTAGCGGGATTGTTTCTATATCGCTAAATGCGGCCACATTTAGCGATATAGTTAACGACGCTATCCCGTTAGCGATCTTCTTAACGACTTTAGCGGTACAAAAGTACCGCTAAATCGCTAAGAAAAGGTGCCACACAGCGATAAGATACTTACCCAGCGGGAGCGCCGACGAGAAAATAGGGTCCGGAACGATTCCAGCGACGAGCGAGATCACAGCAGGAAGCTCGTCGCTGGCAGCTGCCGCACACAACAACATCGCTAACGGGATCGCTAAATAGTGACGTTTTTTAGCGATCCCGTTAGCGATATTGTTTAGTGTGGCATACCCTTTAGTATTAAGTCATGGGGCCTTCTCTTGAGCCCCGGGGGCGTACAGTCTGAGCCATTGCTTTACAGTAAGTTATTTCATTTTATGAAGATAATACGAGTTTCCTTATTCACAATGATAAAAGGTAATCTGTGCTTAACATTACTGTGATATAACTTCTACTAACCTAGAGACTACATTGTACACTATTTTCTGGAATGGATGCTAGGCATTGTCTGTCCGCCTTATAGATATCATTCAATTCCAAGGGAGATTAATGGATTCAGAAACGCCTGAATTTTATCACCTCGGCCCACTATATACTCGCTGTCAGACTGCAGGGTCTACAATGGACTATAGATGTGTTTCCGAATGCTTCTATGTCAAGTACAACGCTCTCAATCAAATTACCTATTAGTACAGTCAAGACTTTAATCTTACACTGTGTTTTCCATTAAGAGTATAGTAATAGCACAGTGTAAGGACCCACTAGATATATTGAATCATTAAGGCCTACATATGAATACCAAGGGTATTATCAGAACCGCTCACACATATACAATACAAAAAAAAGTTGGGACGTTTGTGGTGGTCCTCAAATTATGGTTAAGTGACATATCTGCCTCTGTGGATATATATGGGAGTCAATTATAATTATTACATCTGTATCTGTGGCTAAGGCCGGGATCACACTTGCGAGAGACTCGCACTATTACCGTTCAAGTCTCTCGGATCAACACCCGGTGCTGCCACCGGCACTCGGACCAGAGCGTGCGACTGCATGTATTTCTATGAATGTGCATGCTCCGGTCCGAGTGCCGGCAGCAGTGCCATGTATTGAGGTGTGAGAGACTCGCACTAGAATCGTGCGAGTCTCTTGCAAGTGTGATCCCGGCCTAATGCTTTTGATGGGATTCATCTCCTTTCTAACATGATCCTCTTTTGAAATCCTGTTGTTTTGCACAGTATAGATTTTTAATTGTGTTCAGTAAAATATTTTTTTGTATTTTATATGTGTGAGTGGTTCTGTGAGATCATTTGATTTTCATATGTAGGAATTAATGTTGGAGTAATCCACTCCACTATCTTTGTTTGTATATTGATGGAGAGACTTATACTATCATGTCCCTAGCCAAAACTAACACCCATAAATTCTGTCTGAATATTTGTGTAGTCATAAATTGCATCATGTAGCTCCTGGGTGCATATAATGCAGATTTACAACCTTAGGCCTCCATTAGAAGACCATGAAACAAAGTCTGGCGATTTATGGACTGGTTGCAGGTCTCCTGACCTGAACTTGAAAGCCTCATGATATTGTTGAGTTGGGAGCGGTAGACTCATAACCAGTCTAGATTTCATAGTCCACAAACGAACCATGTTTCACTGACAATTCAATTCATCCCTAGGTACTATACATTTTTTCCATGTTGAAGACCTGGTTTTAGACATAAGATTTCAATAGATCATTGCTAAGAATATGAAATTTCACACAATGATGCGTCTCAGACTTTTACATATTCAATTGACTTCACTTCTACTGTATAACAATAAGAGATAACGCTTCATAACAGATTGCAAGTAAAAATAAGTAGTTAACAACATCTGTCCATATGATTCAGCCTTATTGTCCTAGGACCCCAAAATTCTGCACTCTGTGCTCTATCTGCTCTATGCGTGTGCATACCGTAGCCTGCTGCATTTCACTGCTATTTTGCAGATGCTGAGTGAAACAGAGCTTTAAAGTGTAACTGTCATTTTAATTTTATCTCAAATTAATAGTACACATGAAAATAAGCAACTCTGTAATATATCTTATCAGAGAAATCTGCTTCTTTCTCTGTCAGAATTGATCAGTTCTCAATTGTGAGGTCAAATCTGTAGTCAGTGAAGACTTTCCCATTATTGAGATAGGAGATGTCAACTGCTACTGATGAGATTCAACTTTTACTCACACTGACGTCACATTGACACATGGTATGGTTTTAATACTAGAGGTTAGGACTATCCAGGTTTGGGTTCACCTTGACGCTGGTGGGATATCTTTTACGCTTTTCTTTTTCAGAAAAGGTGATTACTAGGTACCCTACATTACTTATATGCACTATTGCTTTTACTTATTTACTTAAAGCAGGGTACAGGTCCTTCTCAAAAAATTAGCATATAGTGCTAAATTTCATTATTTTCCATAATGTAATGATTACAATTAAACTTTCATATATTTTAGATTCATTACACACCAACTGAAATTTGTCAGGTCTTTTATTGTTTTAATACTGATGATTTTGGCATACAACTCCTGATAACCCAAAAAACCTGTCTCAAAAAATTAGCATATCAAGAAAAGGTTCTCTAAACGACCTATAACCCTAATCTTCTGAATCAACTAATTAACTCTAAACACATGCAAAAGATTCCTGAGGCTTTTAAAAACTCCCTGCCTGGTTCATTACTCAAAACCCCCATCATGGGTAAGACTAGCGACCTTACTGATGTCAAGAAGGCCATCATTGACACCCTCAAGCAAGAGGGTAAGACCCAGAAAGAAATTTCTCAACAAATAGGCTGTTCCCAGAGTGCTGTATCAAGGCACCTCAATGGGAAGTCTGTTGGAAGGAAACAATGTGGCAGAAAACGCTGTACAACGAGAAGAGGTGACCGGACCCTGAGGAAGATTGTGGAGAAGGACCGATTCCAGACCTTGGGGGACCTGAGGAAGCAGTGGACTGAGTCTGGTGTAGAAACATCCAGAGCCACCGTGCACAGGCGTGTGCAGGAAATGGGCTACAGGTGCCGCATTCCCCAGGTAAAGCCACTTTTGAACCATAAACCGGCAGAAGAGCCTGACCTGGGCTACAGAGAAGCAGCACTGGACTGTTGCTAAGTGGTCCCAAGTACTTTTTTCTGATGAAAGCAAATTTTGCATGTCATTCGGAAATCAAGGTGCCAGAGTCTGGAGGAAGACTGGGGAGAAGGAAATGCCAAAATGCCTGAAGTCCAGTGTCAAGTACCCACAGTCAGTGATGGTGTGGGGTGCCATGTCAGCTGCTGGTGTTGGTCCACTGTGTTTCATCAAGGGCAGGGTCAATGCAGCTAGCTATCAGGAGATTTTGGAGCACTTCATGCTTCCATCGGCTGAAATGCTTTATGGAGATGAAGATTTCATTTTTCAGCACGACCTGGCACCTGCTCACAGTGCCAAAACCACTGGTAAATGGTTTACTGACCATGGTATTACTGTGCTCAATTGGCCTGCCAACTCTCCTGACCTGAACCCCATAGAGAATCTGTGGGATATTGTGAAGAGAAAGTTGAGAGACGCAAGACCCAACACTCTGGATGAGCTTAAGGCCACTATCGAAGCATCCTGGGCCTCCATAACACCTCAGCAGTGTCACAGGCTGATTGCCTCCATGCCACGCCGCATTGAAGCAGTCATTTCTGCAAAAGGATTCCCGACCAAGTATTGAGTGCATAACTGAACTTTATTATTTGATGTTTTTTTTGTTTGTTTTTAAAAAACACTTTTATTTTATTGGATGGTTGAAATATGTTAATTTTTTGAGACAGGTTTTTTGGGTTATCAGGAGTTGTATGCCAAAATCATCAGTATTAAAACAATAAAAGACCTGACAAATTTCAGTTGGTGTGTAATGAATCTAAAATATATGAAAGTTTAATTGTAATCATTACATTATGGAAAATAATGAAATTTAGCACTACATGCTAATTTTTTGAGAAGGACCTGTATATGTTAATTTTGTTTCTGTCTTGGTTTTTGTCTGTTTAATGGCAAGTGTGAACATGCACCTATTTTGCATGCATGTCACCTTAAACTCCAGTTAATTTTTTTAGTTAAGTGATGATATTCTCTGTAGATAGGAGAGGGTGCTCAGTCTCTATCTCATTCCGCCTCTCATCTACATAGAAATGCATTCAGAGGTCACTGATTCATTGTGTCTTTAATAAAATATATATCAAACTGGAGGCTGTGAACATTTACATAATCAGTCTAATATCATTTCATATTATCTGCTATAATAATATAAGAGATTGCCAAATAATGGTCTGCGCACACTTTGCAGTTTTGTCGTGTTTTTTTCTGTGCAGATTTGTCACAAAACCTGAAACATGTCCTAGTATCAGAAAGGTGAATGAGAATCCTGAAGTCTCATACACACGATTATTTGTGAGTTGCAGATTTGGTTTCCTGTTTAATTCTGCAGCTCGTCAATTCTGTCAGTGTTCTTGCTGCAGATTTTATATACACTAAGGGTAGTATTATTATTTATTATTATAGCGGCATTTATTCCATGGCACTTTACATTTGAAAAGAGGTATAAATAACCAAAACAAATACAATTATCTTGAACAAAACAAGTCACTGACTGGTACAGGAGGTGAGAGGACTCTGCTTGTGAGGGCTCACAGTCTACACGGGATGGGTGAGGATACAATAGGTGAGGGTAGAGCTGGTTGTGCAGTGGTTTGGTGGATCTGTGGTTACTACAGGTTGTATGCTTGTCTGAAGAGGTAGGTCTTCAGGTTCCTTTTGAAGATTTCCACAGTAAGTGAGAGTCTGATATGTTGGGGTAGAAAGTTCCAGAGTTGGGGGGGATGTACGGGAGAAATCTTGTATGCATTGGTAGGAAGAGGAGACAGGAGGGGAGTAGAGAAGGAGATCTTGTGAGGATTGAAGTTTGCGAGCAGATAAATACCGGGAGACTAGGTCATAGATGTATGGAGAGACAGGTTGTGGTTGGCTTTCAATGTCATGGTTAGGGTTTTGAACTGAAGTCTCTGGGGAGCTAGTGAAGGGATTGACAGACAGGAGAGGGTGGAGAATAACAGGGGGACATATGGATTAGTCATGCAGCAGAGTTTAGGATAGATGGAAGGAGTGCGAGAGTGTTAGAAGGGAGGCCACAGAGCAGGAGATGATGAGGATGTGCACTAGTGTTTTTGAAGACTCTTGGTTAAGGAATGTGCGGATCTGGGAAATATGTTTGAGTTGGAGTTGTCACGAAGTGAAAAGGGCTTGGATATGTGGTTTGAGGGACAGTGTCAAAGTTTACCCCAAGGCAGCGAGCTTGCGGGACTGGGGAGGTGAGCAGCCATTGATTATGATGGATAGGACTGTTGGGGGCATTGAGTGAGATGGGGAAAAGATTATAAATTCTGTTTTATACATGTTAACTTTTAGAAATCTAGCAGAGAAGAAAGATGAAATTAGCAGCCAGACATTGTGAATCCTGGTTAGTAAGCAGGGGATATTGGGTCCATAGAGGTAGATTTGTGTGTCATCAGCATAGAGGTGATAATGAAAGCACAGGGACTCTATGAGCTGTCCCAGGCCAAAGGTGTAGATGGTGAAGAGCAGGGGTCCTAGAACTGAACCTTGGGGGACACCGACAGATACTGAATGATCGGTCTGTTAGGTATGAAGAGATCCAAGTTAGGGCCAAGTCTGTGATGCCAAGAGATGAGAGAATCTGTATTAAGGGGCAATGGTCCACATGCGCATATTATGTATTTGGTGCAGAAATTTCAGCACCATTTCTTCATCTCTTGGCAGGAAAAACACAACTGTAAAAATGCCTGTTTTTGCTGCACTTTTTACTTCAAATTTTGGCCCAGAATTTTTCAACACTCATTACTGTTAGGCCTCACTCACATGAACGTAATACATGGCTGAGTGCTATCTGATGTTTTATACCATGGGGCAGTGCACATCAGCGATTATTTTCTCATGCCAACTCGGAGTGAGACTCAGCTCAGATGCACCCAAACAAGTCTATGGGTGCATGTGAAACATCAGACTGCACATGGATGTTATCCCAGTGCAGTTCAACATACACCAAGACACGCAATGAAGGAGATGGAGAAATTAAGATAGTTTTCAGATTATAAGATGTACTTTTTCCCCCAAATTTATGGGGAAAATTGGGATGCTTCTTATAATTCGAATGTAGCTTACCAGAAGCTGGCGGCTGCATGAGTGGGCTCCCGGGCTGGGAGGAGAGGGAGTTAGGTGGTGCAAGGCTAGAGAGGGCCCCAGACTTTTACAAAATGTCAGTGGAGTCCCAGCACTTCCCATTGTTTTCACTGCGGTCGACTTTCATAAAAAGGCTGCTGGAGGCAGCGCATGCGCAGATTGAGATCTTGGCTCCCAAGATCTCAATCTGCACACGTGCCTCCTCCGGCAGACATTTTTCCAAAGTCCACCAAAATAAAAAGAATAGCAAGTGCTGGGACTCTGCCAACATTTTCTTAAAACCCAAAGCTCGCCGCAGCCTCGCACCACCGATCGTCACCTCGCTGCAGCATTGCCCCACTCCTGCCATCACTGTCAGCTTCCTGCAGCAGTGACCCTACCTCCTGTGACCCTGCTCAACTGCAGCAACTCACCCATAAGCTACTACAAAAGCAAACTATAAGACACGCCACCACTCTATTTAAAAAATGTTTTTCCCATTTTTCTGCCCAAAATTTGGGGGGCGTTTTATGATCCAAGGCATCTTATGACCTGCAAAATACGATACTTTCTCCATCTCCTCCAACCCTGTGTTGCAATTCTCCGAGTGAATTGGAGCACAATTAACTAACACGTTCACAGAGCTATAGCCGAGTATAATTAGCATATAGCATTGATGCTCTTGCATCGGATGTCATACGCTCGTTTGATTCCACCTTTAGTGAAATCTGCAGCAAAACACTTAAAGAATTGAAATAAAGCAGACATAAATCTGCAAGTCACAAATAATCAACGTGTGTATGAGACTTCAGGATTCTCGTTCACTTTGCAGGCATCAGGAAACCCTTCAGGTTTTGTGACAAATGCACACTGAAAAAAGCAGCAGCAAGAATGCAACATTTGCACACAGCCTATGGAATGGGGGAAAATCTACAACAGAAAATGAACGTTAAAAAAAAATGCATCAATAACATGCCTATTTTACGCAGTGCTTGCTTGCCAAGAGATGCAGAAATTTCTGCTACAAATACTGAGTGTGTGTGCATGCCCTAAGGCTATGTGCCCATGATCCGGAACGAACAGCACTTTGGGCGCAGCACATGTTCACTGCATCCAGAACACTGCCGTCTATTGAACACAGGTAAATCTGCATGTGTTCACTGAACAATGTGGATTTACTGCATCCAGTACATTCTATTGATTAATTTTCTGTTGTGGAGACTAGCATCTTCGCAAGAGAAATTGACAAGCTTCAGTTTTGAAAGACTCGCCGCATGTCCGTCTCCGGGGGTGATCGGCAGGCGCACGTATAGTGGACATGGAATTTCAAGAAATCCCATCCACTATGCTGTAACATCTGGCTGCTGTGAGTTTGATGCTGCATAAATACCCTGAGTCAAAACTGCTGCAATTCCTGAACGTGAGAACGTACCCTAAGAGATATCAAGCTGAAGTTTTTCCATGTGAGTGTGAAGTGACAGCACTATAACCAAAATATGCATTGATGCCCGCCACCACACTGTATCATCAGTGCTCCTAAACATTTGCTGGGTAACTCTCATACTTCTATGTGCAATTCCTTCCAGGGATTTCTCTTCCGTCTTATAGACACAGGTAGAATTGAAACTCTCCTGAACAGAAATCTAAATTGAAAATCTCTCCATTGTGGTCCGTTCTCAGTCTTCGGGGAGATGCATTTTCAAAGATTACAAGTAAAATAAAGAATAGTGGAAACACCCAATTACGAAGAGCGCCATTTATTACACCTTATCGGGGCCATCCAATAATTCGATCTGCCTCCATGGTTGAAAGTTGGAAGACTGATTTATTAACCTGTTCAGTTGACAGTTAGCAAACTGTACACCTCAGTGGTTGATTTCCATACATGATTGTCTACAAGTGTGATACAAGGTGCATGGCGTTATGGGGATGTAATTGTCACTCTTCTGTGCTTCTTTTATACAATTGGTATCTGCATTAATTTCCTGGAGGGTTTACATCTGCCTTCTGCCACCTGTTCAACATTTAAATGATAACGTTTAGGCAGGGATTCTGATGAGGCAGCAGTTTATTCTAGCCACCGGGAGGCTTTTAATCACAAACAAAGTGTCGCTACACTATTTTTTTAAATTTATTTATTTCTTGAATTAGAACATGGAAGGGAATTGAACTTGAAGAAAAAAAAATCAATGGCACCTTAGAGCCAGATTGTGAATCCTAATTAGAATACTAAATATAAAAGTGTAAAAGGATAAAAGGGGTTAAGAACGAACGCTGAGTATCTAAGTAATAATCAAATCTCCCACTGCGTAAAATTGAGTAGCCCATGGTGCAGCATTATGCACTTCCAATTACTGCCTGTTGTCTGTCACACCCAGAATGCAAAACAAAGTTCAAAGTCAAAGTGAATCAAGTTAATTGATGCAAAGTTCTGGAGGACTTGTAAAACTCAGCAAAGCTTAGAAATTTTGAGGAGCATAGTTTTAAGTTAATCTTGGGACTGTTTAACAAGTGCTCCATAAAATGAATTTATCGTATTTTTTGGACTATAAGAGCACCGGACCATAAGACGCACCCCAAATTTTCAGAAGGAAAATAGGGAAAAAAATTAATGTGTCAAATGGGGGTCTGTCTTACAGTCCGAATTCAGCTTACTGGTGGACCGGCAGCACTGGTGGAGCGTGGTCACAGGGGGTGTTTGGTGGTCCTGCGATATGACTCTCATCCCAGACTGGTGTGGCAGGTTCATTGGTGCTAAAGGTGCGGGGCTACGCCAACATTTTCTGAAACCCCGGAGCCCCCGCACATCCATTGCTGTGATGCAGTGGCCACTGGGAAATCCCATCCCAGGCTGGTGCGGCAGGATCGACTGTGCTCTGTGGTGCGGGGACTGCACCGGCATTTTGTGAAAGCCCGGAGGCCCTGCAAATCCATTGCTGCAATGCAGTGGCCTCTGGGAAATTAGCCGCCGCGGGTGGCGCATGCTCAAATTGAGATCTCAGCAACTAAATCTCGTCCCGAGATCTCGGAAGATGAGATCTCGGCGATGCGGTGGTCTTGGCGAAAATGGCTGCCGGGGGTGGCGCAGGCTCAGGTTGAGATCTCGGGAGGTGAGTTCTCGTCTCCAGAGATTTCGGGACGAGATCTCTTGCTGAGATCTCAATGTGAGCATGCGTCGACCCCGGCAGCCAATTTCCCGGAGGTCACAACATCGTAGCAATAGATGTGCGGGGCCTCTGGGCTTTCACAAAATGCCGGTGCAGCCCCCGCACCACAGAGCACCGTCGAACCTGCCGCACCAGCCTGGGAAAGGAGTGTGATCATCGCTCTGCAGTGTCGGACCGCTTCAGAATCACCCGACTCCTGCTGCTGCCACACTACTTGTAAGTATATTCCGACTATCAGATGCACCCCCATTTTACCTCAAAATTTTTTGGGAAAAAATGCATCTTATAGTCCGAAAAATGCGGTAATTTATGAAGACATACTGATAGGGAATTTAGATTGTAAGCCCCATCGGTGACAGTGCCAAAATGTCTGTAAAGCGCTGTGGAATTAATGGCTCTATATAAATGAGTAAAATAAATAGATAAATAAATAAATACATATATTAAATCTTATGCATAGGATAGCACATATTCTTTCCATTCTATGTACTTTTGTTTAATCTGTATCTATAAAATAACCCATATTTCACAGTGCATTGTTCTATTACTGAGAAAAAAATTTGAACTTTTTAATCCTACCAAAATTAAATCTGGCTCATTGTCATTCGAGAAATGTTAAAGAGTCTGATTCATCATTACATTTCTGCCAATTTCTGACCAAGAATACTTCTCCATTAGTGACTTTTTAATTTGCAACTTATGCATTAAACAATTTGTGCTGTTTTTTTCAAATTTTTCTTTTATTGTTTACTATCCTTTGCATCAATAAGGCGGTCCAAGAGGTTCTACACTGATTCAAGAAATGTGACTTTTTCTAAAAGTTACAAAATTTGGTGTAGCGTTATTTCAGTCCCCTCCTGGAGTGATTTTATGTACTCCAGCTAAAATGTCGCATTTTGCAAAATGTGCAACTTTTTTCCAATTGGTTAATTTTAATCACTGTGATAGACTATAATAGTGATCAAAATAAAAAAAAATAGTAAATCAAACTCCTCTTTACCACCCCCTTAGTTAGGGAAAAATAATAAAATAAAAAAAGTATTTATTTCCATTTTCCCATTAGGGTTAGAGTTGGGCTAAAGTTAGGGTTAGGGTTGGGGCTAGAGTTGGGATTAGGGTTTGGATTATGGTTACAGTTGGGTTTAGGGTTGTGATTAGGGTTAGGTGTGTGTTAGGGTTAGGGTTGGAGTTAGAATTGGGGGGGTTTCCACTGTTTAGGCACATCAGGGGCTCTCCAAACATGACATGGAGGCCGATCTCAATTCCAGCCAATTCTGCTTGAAAAAGTCAAACGTTGCTCCTTCCCTTCCGAGCTCTGCAGTGCGCCCAAACAGTGATTTACCTCCACATATGAGGTATCGGCATACTCAGGACATAGTGAACAACTTTTGGGGTCCAATTTCTCCTGTGACCCTTGTGAAAATAAAAAATTGGGGGCGAAAAGATAATTTTTGTGAAAAAAATACGATTTTTTATTTTTACAGCTCTACATTATAACTTCTGTGAAGCAATTGGGGATTCAAAGTGCTCACCACACATCTAGATAAGTTCCTTAAAGGGTCTAGTTTCTAAAATGGTGTCACTTGTGGGGGGTTTCCACTGTTTAGACACATCAGGGGCTTTCCAAATGCGTCATGGCGTCTGATCTCAATTCCAGCCAATTTTGCATTGAAAAGTCAAACGGCGCTCCTTCTCTTCCGAGCTCTGTCATGCGCCCAAACAGTGGTTTACCTGCATATATGGGGTATCAGTGTACTCAGAACAAATTGTACAACAACTTTTGTGGTCCAATTTCTCCTGTTACCCTTGGTAAAATAAAAAAATTGGATCTGAAGTAAATTTTTTGTGAAAAAAAGTTAAATGTTCATTTTTTTAAATATTCCAAAAATTAATGTAAAGCACCTGAAGGGTTAATAAACTTCTTGAATGTGGTTTTGAACATCTTCAGGGATGCAGCTATTAGAATAGTGTCACTTTTGGGTATTTTCTATCATATAGACCCCTCAAAGTGACTTCAAATGTAATGTGGTCCCTAAAGAAAGTGGTTTAACTTTTAACCCTTATAACTTCCTAAAAAATAAAACTTGGTCCCCAAATTGTGCTGATGTAAAGTAAACATGTGGGAAATGTTACAAATTAAGTATTTTATGTGACATATCTCTGTGCCACAAAGGCCTTGCCTCCCCCCAGTGGGAAGTGATGTCATGCTTGGAAGCAACGAAGGAATTCCAGGTACCAGGTAGTTCCAGCATACAACACAGTTCCGGCTCCAGGCCAGCAGGGGGAGCTCTAAACCCGACTTCAGGGGAGCTGCTCTCTCTGGTTGGGAGGAGGAAGTTAGTGAGAGTTAGAGCCTGAACAAGGTTGAGAGAGGACTTGTGGAGAGGAGCTGGGGATAGAAGCTCCATCTGATCTCACCCCAGGCTTGGGCAGCAATGACCGGGCACCAGAGCCCGAGGCTGTGTGGGTACTAAAGCCCCGGCAGCAGAATCCGGAGGGCAGGAGACCACAGGTTCATTGCCCCATCTGATACTTGATGACACAGCAACACGTGTAAGCTGGAGATGCCAGACAGGAGCGACCCCTGAAACAGGCTCAAGCTGCCTGTCATGCGAGTGGAGTTCTACCTAAGCATCGGATAGAAAGAGGGACTTGAATAGAGTTTACAGCAGCAAGTACCTCAGAGAATAGCGCTAGAAAGGAGGCCTCACAGCCCACCTGACTAAGGAAAATCCCAAATTGCTTCCAGGCTGACCGGCTCCAGAATCATCTGTAACCTGAGCCCCAGACTGTACCTGCACTGCTCAGTAAAAGGTAAAGGAAACAACAGCATTTGTGTTCGTCAGTTATTCCTCCAATCCTCAGCCCTGCACCCCAACATCCTCCTTCCCTCACAGCCTGCCATATCTTCCCTGGGATCCCGGTCCACCCATGGGGAGCGATAACATCTCTGCTGCATTAACATTGGCCCCAGAGGAACTGAACTGCAGCGTCGGCTATCCCTTGCCGAATACTGCGGGTGGCATCACGAAACCTTCTCTTAAAAACTACCCCTCTTCACCGCCATTGCACACCCAGGACAACGGATCGGGTCACCCCTGCTGTGACAATCCCCTTTAAGTACTGTCAGACCCGGCCCGAGTATCCCACGGACCTAGCGGGTGTTGAATAATATTTTATCCTTATGAGTAAAGCAATCTGTTGCTTGTTCTCATTTGTAACCACTAATTTCTCATTTGTATTCAGCTAAATAGAAAGAAGAGAAAAACAGATAGAGGAGAGCTAAAAGATGGAAATAAATTATACATTCTTAGAAACCTAATTAATCATGTTAGAACAAAGCTCTATGGTTTCAAGGTTTTTTAACTACTTTGATTCATCGTACGCTGGGCAGTGAGTTGAATATCATAATTTACATTAGAACAATGCTAGTAGCATGCAGTATGGCGTGCACATACTGGCAAAGATTTCTGGCCACTTTCGGCCAGTATGACCACCAAACAGATGCTTTTGATAAAAATGGACATGAAGTTGTCTTTTCTGATGCGATGGAGCAATGTAACTAGTCCTTTCTCCTTTGGGGCAAGGTATACACATGTGGTGAAAATTGTTTATACCCCTCGTTTAGTGGCAGAAAACCCACAATGGTGACAGAAATAACCTGAATCTGACAAAAGTAATAATAAATCAAAAAAAATATGAAAATGATCAAATGAAAGTCAGACATTGATTTCAACCATGCTTCCACCGAATTTTAAAAAAAAATAAAACTCATGAAATAGTCCTGGACAGAAATGGTGGTATCCTTGAAAATAATGTGACAAAAGGGACATGTTAAATCAAGGTGTGTCTAGCTATCAACTAATTAGCATCACAGGTGTCTACAATCTTGGAATCAGTGAGTGGGCCTGTAGAGAGGGCTACAGATACTCACTGTGCTGTTTGGTGACATGGTGTGTGTCACACTCAACATAGACCAGAGGAAGCGAAGGAAAGAGTTGTCTCAGGAGATTAGAAAGAAAATTATAGACAAACATGTTAAAGGTAAAAGTTATAAGACCATCTCCAAGCAGCTTGCTGTTCCTGTGACTACAGTTGCACATATTATTCAGAAATTTAAGTTCCATGAGACTGTAGCCAGCCTCCCTGGACGTGGCCACAGGAGGAAAATTGATGACAAATACGAATAATAATAATACGAATGGTAACAAAAGAGCCCAGAAAAACTTCTAAACAAATTAAAGGTGAACTTCAAGCTCAAGGAACATCAGTGTCAGATGGCACCATCCGTCGTTGTACGAGCCAAAATGGTCTTCATGGGAGATGACCAAGGAGGACACCATTGTTGAAAAAAAATCATAAAAAAGCCAGACTAGAATTTGCCAAACTACATGTTGACAAGCCTCAAAGCTTCTGGGAGAATGTCCTATGGACAGATTAGGCAAAAATTGAACTTTTTGGCAAGGCACAGCAGCTCTATGTTCACAAACAGAAAAATGAAGCATATCAAGAAAAGAACACTGTCCCTACTGTGAAACATGGAGGAGGCTCTGTTATGTTTTTCACTTAAAAAGCTATCAAAAAGTTTCATGAACCACAAAATAATAGAAAAAAACACTACAGTTCTTCTTGCAAAAAATAAGCCCTCACACAGCTCTGTCAGCTAAGAAAAATAAATTACAGCTCTTACAATATGGAGATACATAAAAACATATTAAAATGAATGTTATTGAAAAAAAAACAATAAAATACAAATTCACAATATATTTTTGGTATCATCATGTCTATAATGACCCAAATTATAAAATAAACATGCTGCTCATCCTGCCCTATGTACACTATAAAGCAAGAAAACAAAAATTGCCAGAATTGCTATTATTAAGTCACCTAATCTCACAAAAGACATTAAAAAAACCAATCACATTGTCTCACATACTCCAAAATGGTACCAATAAAAAAATTCAACTTGTCCTGCATAAATAAGGCTTCTAGGGTTAAGTTCAATCTAGGCATTTTTTCAGTGTTTTTTCTGCAGCAAAACCTGATCTCTTGGCAGGAAAGAAGCTGCAGAAAAAAATCAGGTTTTCCTTGCATTTTTCATGGCATTTGATGCTTTTTTGCATTTTTTTTTTGCGGCAGGTTTGCCATGCTATATTTGTCTCTTCTGCATGCTGATAAAGTTTAGCGTTGAAAAAATAAGTCCTATTCTATAGAATCAGGTTTTGGCACAAAAAACACGACAAAACATGCTACCTGGGTTTTTGTTGCATTTTTTTCAGCATTTTTTCACTACCCATTCAAGTCAATGGGTGAAAAATGTGGAATAAACGCTAAAAAAAGTGACATGCTCAATATCCAAAAAAATGAAAAACACAAACAACTGATGACAAAAAACGAAAGTGTGTGCATCAGATTTCTGAAATTTCCAAGGCTTTGCTGGTATTGTAAAACGCAGGTGATAATTAGCATAAAAAATGCACCAAAAGAGCCTAGTGTGAACTTAGCTTTAGGGTGCCTTCACATTGCGTTTTTCCACTCATTTGTGGGTCCCATTGGTTCTTAGATTCAAAACCCCCCCCTGAAAAACAGGATTCGGGTGTATGCGCCAATTTGGCTATAATAATAATAATTTTATTTCTATAGCGCCAACATATTCCGCAGCACTATAATGGTGCCAACAAAGTGAATGTGTGCTCTAAAGTGCATTTTTTTCGGGTTTACACGCCTACTGGAGGTGGACACTCATTCATAGCAGACTGTGTCTGAGTGTCCATTTCCAGTAGGCATATACGCCCAAAAAATGATGCACGGCAGTGGGCACGTTCACTTTGTCAGCACCATTATAGTCTGTATCCCGTTGGCACATAAATCCGAATCCCGATTTGCGGGGAGGGTTCGGACATAAGCCAGTGTAAGGTCCCCTCAGTTGTGCCCTCTCCTCCTTCCGTGTGACCCCCCGTGCACTTTATGTACATATGTTATGCACCTGTATGTTATTTTGTCTGTATGCTGTATTTGTATTGTAATATGAAACTTGTCATGCAGTGTAATGTTTGATATGTGTTTATGCTATGTTTGCTTGGTCATAATGTCCCTATTGAAATGTATGCACTGTTGATGATAAGTATTTGCTTATGTGTTATAGTTAGGGAAAGCACTAGTTAATTTTGAGGGCTGGGACATCAGCAGCAAGAAGAGACAGGAAGATCTGGTGCCCCGGACTAAGGTCTCTTAAGGACTGAACGACGACAACACGGGCCCCCAGGACTCTGAAAGGGCTCCCGCTTGAAGGGGTTATAAGTGCTCAGATTCCAGCGAGTGGGCGACTGCAAACATTGGCTACTGTGGACGTTGTGGGTTCAGCCGTAGCAAGTGTCAGTGAGAGAGCAGGAAGCCAATGTTGAAGTTGTCTACCTTTTCATCATCTTTCATTAAAAGTTAATTCCCTGTTGGAGAACAGCTGTATTCCTGGATTCTTAATTGCCTGGACAGCTGTGACCAGAGGAAGAGAATGTAACCTGTGGGGAAGAGCTGTTCCAGTCCTGTATTGCATGTACAAGGGGACGGGGTGTCTTCAAAGTGTTTAGTGGGTGAGCTCTGTCAGGACCACCACCCCGGTCGCCCTTGTTACACCCCGACGAGACCAAGGAATGGGTGGCAAAACACAATGTGAAAACACCCTTACAACTATCATCTGAAAATACAAAGGTTATGTTTCCCAGAAGATGGAGGCATAAAAATATATACGGTATATATATTTTTTTGCAAAGTATTGTTAATGAGCAAACATAGTAAAACAGAAATAAAACTATACAAATTCAGTGTGTAATTAATGATAATGACCCACAGAATAAAGTTAGTATATCACTTTTAACACAATCAGCTTAGAAAAAAGTAAACTCCAAATTGGAAAAAAAATTGAAATCTTGACTTTTGCTAAGACATATTTTCAGTTGTTTCACACTTTTTTGTAAAGTGTAATGTATAATTCCACATGTGTTAATTCATAGTTTTGATGCCTTCAGTGTGAATGTACAATTTTCATAGTCATGAAAATACAGAAAAATCTTTGAATGAGAAGGTGTGTCCAAACTTTTGGTCTGTACTGTATATATATATATATATATATATTTGTTTCCCAAAGTTACATTAGCCATTGAAATAAGCAGCCAGACCCAAATATACAAAGCTGTGGTCACATGCAGACACTGGACATTCTGTTCAAGTGGCCAAGTGTCTCCTGATCTGAACCCAATCGAACACCTATGAGATATTCTGAAAAGACATGTAGAGCATCACTTTCCATCCAGAATCTTTAAAGGTTATTCTTGAAGAACAGAAAAAAATAAATGTTGCACTATGTCGCCAACTCATCCATTCCATGCCTAGAAGACTTGGTGCTGTCCTTAAACATCGTGAAGGAGATACAAAATACTAGATGTATTAGTTTTTGATTTGTGCTCATTTTTACATCAACTAATTTCAGTGAAACTGAATATTTTGTAATGAACGTTATATCAATAACCTTACTTTCATGTTTTGGGTTAAACAAATGTTTTATGAAACTCAGTCTTCTCATAAATTTAGATATTGTTCTTGTGTTCAGTGCGATATTGATTAAAATCTTACTTTTGAAAGGGGTGTACTCATTTATGCTGAGTACTGTAATTGGTATATGGCAAATATCTTCACACCACTTGTATCACATATAGTGGTCAGATGTTTGTCCTTATGAGGTTAGATCTACATAGCGACTTTGTCCGTTACAACTGCAGCATGAGCGGAGTTTGCTCGGTGCTGCTGCTACAACGAGGCTCTAACCCCTTAGTGACGGAGACAAAGTTTAAAAATCTGACCAGTGTCACTTTATGGGGTAATAACTCTGGAACGCTTCAACAAATTCCAGTGATTTTGAGATTGTTTTTTCGTGACACATTATACTTTATGATAATGGTAAATTTAGGTTGATATGTTTTGTGTTTATTTATAAAAAATATCAGAAATTTGACAAAAATGTAAAAAAATTAGCAATTTTCAAACTTTGAATGATTATCCCTTTAATTCAGATAGTCATACCATAGCAAAACCTTAATAAATAAACATTTCCCTCATGCCTGCTTTACATCAGCACCATTTGTAAAATGTTATTTTATTTTGTTAGCATTTTAGGAGGTTTAAAAAAGTGACGGCAATTTTTCATTTTTTCATGGAAATTTACAAAATTATTTTTTTAGGGACCTCCAGGTTTGAAGTGACTTTAGGGGTCCTATATATTGGAAAAACCCCAAAAGTGATACCATTTTAAAAACATCACCCTCCTGACATACTGAAAACTTCTGTCAGGTTGTTTATTAACCCTTCAGGTGCTTTTCAGGAATTAATACAAAGTGGTATGATAGGAATGAAAAAGTGTATTTTTACCACCTAAATGTCGGTAACTTCTGAACAGGCCTCTATAGCCGGCAGACTCAAAGGCCACTATTTGGCCATGAACTGCCATGTCAAACATCAGGACCACACAATCATGATCTCAGGGTGCCGATGGGGATAAAGAGGGAGCCCCCACATTCTTTTAACCATTTATATGATATAGTCATTATTGACAGCAGCATCTAAGGGGGTAAATAGATATGGACGGTGCCAACACTGATCGTGGCTGATGCAGCAGGTTGTCAGCTATAGTGTACAGGTGACAGCTGCTGGATTGTCACCTGTATGGGGAAGATATTCTCATATCTCAGGTCAAAAAAGACGTATTGGCGGTCATTAAGGGGCTAAACAAGAGAATGGCATCGTATTGTGACACCTACACTATCGCTACTGCAGCAGAGTTTGATTTTTTGACACTTTCTTGTGGCGGTACAGCGTCGCGAACAGCAGCACAGAGTGACCTTCAGTTGCATAATGGCTGTTGCGGCCTAAGTCGTCGTTTAGTCCTTGCTTAAGTCGCACACTAATCTCTTCTTGCTTGTTTTGTCATTTGTTCTATTAAAGTATAATGAACAAAGTAATAAAACAAATATAAAAACTGGAGAACGTGTAGGCAGATAAATAGTGTTCCTATAGGGCAGATATTTATACAGAAATATTGACTAGTGATCAAATGTAATTTACAATAAGGAATAATGTATTTTTGGTTGAACTGGTTGTTAAGATCCACCTGATATCATTACCTTATTAAATATGTTATCATTTACATGGCTAATTGAAATCACCTTTATTCTTTGGAATAATCTATCGAGCAATGAACGGCTCCCTAGAGCTAAATCTAAGAAATGACCTAGAGCTCGGGTCATGTTTTCAGGGCACCAGGTAACCAGGGAAATTGTTTAGTACTAATTAGGACTTTGATAATTGAATGCTTTGCTGTAAAACTCTCATGAAATTGGTCTTGGAATTGAACTCAGGGGCACAGCTATGATTCCCAGAAATGCTGCTATCATATGTTTGGTTCCCTCTGGAGCAATTGCAGCTCCAAAAACAAAACATCGTTCACGAAAATGCTCATTGATTCCATATTCCGCCAAAAGTGGATGTGCTAAGCACCAAACCTGCTCGTGCTTTCCCATCTGCTGCTTGTGTGTAAATTATAGGAGTATGCTGAAAGTGGTTTAGGATCAGAAGTATCCTGCCATTGTTATGCCTTAGGCTTCATTCAGATGTCAGGTTTTTTTGATGTACGAGAAAAACGGGCCGAGTTTCATCAGATTTTAGTGTCGTAAGAGATCATCAATGTTGGCCAGAACAATATAGTCACCAATATAGTCGCGTTCCCTGCACAGCTGTGTCACCTGAATGAGGCCATGCTATGCGCACAAGGTCATTGAATGCCACAGTGCAGCAAAAAAAGCTGAAGTCCAGATGAAGCACTAAAGAAGCTCTGTAGCCCCCTCCACTTTTAAGATAAAAAAAAGTAATGGCATAGCTGAGGGATATGTAATCTCTTTAAAATATAGAAAAAGCTTTTATTTAGTTGTTTGTATATGGATAACGCTGCGACAAGCAAAAGGTCATCAAACATTCACATATCTCGGCTGTAAATGGATTTTGCTTTTGCACCTATCATACACATTCCTTTCTTCAGTTACTTCTATGTTCTCACATGGGTAAAATTGCAAAGTGCTTGTAAAAAAAAAAAAAAAATGCAATTTATGTGTTATAAAAAAATCATTTTCAAGTTTTTTTAATTTTATTTTTTTATGACTTGTTGTTTATGTTACCGGCCACTGCTGCAGTCTAATAACAGTAACAGAACATGCACAGTCCTTACAAGTTCTTTCAAACTGTTCTATAGCGGTCTGAATCGCTCGAGTGCATCGATCGCTCCCGATACCGACCAGCTTCAGTGCCACTGTGCTGCTCCGATGCCACAAAGGCAAAGCTTCCTCTGATCAGGTCTTTTATACACTGTGAATAGGGCTAAGCTGCAGTACAAGAAACAGTTACATGTATAAAGGAGCTACATGCTTAGATAATCAATAATGGCACAGTGGTGGGAGGCAGAGGTCAAATCCTAAACAATTATACATGATGACTGATCTTAAAAATAGGATATTAATATTTTATTTCCAAAAACCCCCCACAATTTTGGATAAGTATGCTTTTATAGCAGATTGTCCTGTCATTGGATGCTGTGCATGCATGAATTGGCCAAATTATGTGCTAAGCGTCCTAGTTTTTTCCTAGTATCCAGCAGCAGTATTGCTATTCATATTTCATGTTTTTCATATTGACATGCTTTTCCACTACAGAGTGCAACTTTTTTTGTTTATTGTATAAGGAGATGGCTGCTCCTAGTATGCACTTGTTCACACTAGCTTGGAAGTGCAAGTCTGTCTTTTGTCATTTGTATATTGACCGAGAACTCTGCCCTCCAGCATGTGGTAGATTTAAATTGCAACAGGGTCCTACCTACCCAAAAATTCAGGCTTTGAAGAGAGGTATTCACATTTACCCAGAAATTCAGACTTCAGTCACACTAGACACGTAGGACCCAGCAGATCTGAGATTGCGTTGTTGTTGGTTGCTGGGCATGCATGAATTGGCCAAATTATGTACTAAGTGTCTCAGTTTTTCCTATTATCCAGAAGCAGTATTGCTATTCTTATTTCAACTGCAACTTTTTTTGCTTATTTTTTTTTATAGCAGATTGTATCACCACATCGCTAAACTACCTTTTCAAAATTAAATTTCATTATTAGATCTGAAAGTCTACATTCAATGACAATTTTGGAAAGGTGAACTTGTCCATTTCACAAGTCTCACATTACACAATGTTTGTTTGTTAAAAGGGTTTTCTGGGACTTTTTTTATCAATTTTTCCTATGTGACTAATCACTTAGTGGAAAGTAGTTGTCTGTGTTGTCCTACAACAATCTCTCCTAGATCAGAGTGGTCACTTCTGTTTTCTATGACATCGTGTGAACAGAGCAGGTCCTTCTCTTCTGCTTTGCTCTGTTGATAGAGCGTTGATTGACCGCTGGCTCAGCCTACTACAGCGGAAAGCCAGCTGTCAATCAACAGGACCTCAGCAGTGACACCCTGTCGACAGCGCAAAGAAGAAGAGAAGGAACTGCTCTGTCGAGATGTTGTCATAGGAACCTGGAGAATTATTGGCAGGATCAGTTCGTGACTCTTCTGCGTTGGGAGAGATCACTGAAGGGCAGCACAGTCAGGTAGTTAGCAAAACCTGCTGATCTGGCGTTATCCTCATAGACAAAACTAAAAAAGTCACGGATAACCTCTTTAAGAAAAGAATCACTTGCAGATCACAAAATCCAAGGCAAACCTGCATCCTTAAGCATTGCAAAGTATAAAATCTGCAGAAAGAATTCACATGCTATGGATTTAAAATCTGTAGTGTGTGTGTATGAGATGTCTGAACGTTCGTGTATAAGGATGAGCGTTGTTATAATCTCATCTACTTTCCTGCAACTGTATCTCACAGCAATTTTTTCTCCTGTGAATACGAACAGAAAATCTGCAGCATTTCCACTACATGTGGATGTAAAGTTAATGTGGAAGGACTATTGCATGGATTAGTTCCAGGATTCCAGGCACTGCACTTTATTTAATACATCACTTGAATTTGTACATTATTTTGTTGGACGATTTTCAAGTTCTAAATAAATATTAATTATCTAGTCTTTGATTCTAAGTTATTGATGAACATTAGTGATGAGCGAGAAGCATTGTTGCTCGGGTCTGCCCGAGCATGCTCCGGTGATCTCCGAGTATTTTGGCGTGCTCGGAAATTTAGTTTTCGTAGTCTCAGCTGCATGATTTGCGACTTGTAGACAGGCTTAATATATGTGGGAATTCCCTAGCAAACATGCATTCCACACATGTATTCAAGCTGTCTAGCAGTCGCAAATCATGCAGCTGAGGCGACGAAAGCTAAATCCCCAAGCACGCCAAAATACTCGGAGATCACCTGAGCATGCTCGGAGAAACCTGAGCAACGAGTATACTCGATCATCACTAATGAACATACTTTTCACGTCTGCACAACCAGGGAATAGTTAATGATGCTCCGAAGTTTATACAAGTCTAATTAAAATGTGTGTTTATGTAATTGCCTCTCTTAGATTGATTTGCAAATTGCTACAATATTTATCTAGATATTGAGGACAGCAAGATGGAAATTCATACTAATGTAATTTTCAGGACAACTGATGTTTTTGATCTGATAAATGCAACCATTTCATTCGTACAGAAAACTTCTAGAATATTATAGACTCAAAATGTAATTGTAAGGAGCCCGTAATTCGATTCATGCTTCCTAAACCACAGGCAGCACAAATCAGATCCTGGCATGCACAATTGCAGCCAGGTATATTTTTCTGTGAAGCGCTCTGGCGCAGAGAAAATATAGTTTGAAGAGTCAGACGGTGACTACAGGGAGAGATGAGTGTAGTCCGGCTCCACCCCTGGCTGGCTTCTCTCAGCTCAGCTCCAGATAATTGACAGGTCATTTGCTAAGTATAAACATGGAAGTGACCTGTCAACCACCTGGATTGGCATGGGTCAGAGCCAGACTAGTATTCTCTCTCCCTGTGGTCCCCTTCAGACTCTTCAAACTATGTTTTCTTTGAAAAATTGGAGGATTTCAGAGAAAAATATACCATGCTAGAATATAACTAGGCTCTGCAATGAAGGCACTGTTTGTGGTCACATGACAGCTCTAAAATGGCTACCATGAACAGACGTGGTGCTAGGTACCTCTATATAAGGATCTGGACTTAACAAGAAACTTATGTGGCCACAAAGTTAGATTCTGTTTCGTGGTGCGAGCAGAAGGCAAGAAGGGTGGTGACGCAGGATCAATGTCAAGAGGTCACGTCAGGAACAAAATTGAAAAGCAAGCAGATGATCAAAATTCAAGCCAAGATCAGAAAACAGGATAAATTAGGACAACACAGAATAGCCCTATAGACCAGGTAGAAGAACTATTGACTGGCAGTTGAAGTCAGAGCTTTGGGGGTTTAAATAGCTAATATACCAACAAACTACCTGCGCCTCCAAAAAAGAAGAGAGTCCCCGTATTAAACTAAAATTGTCTGTGGAAAAATGTATAAGCAATATTAAGAGTCATAAATGCCAGTGCAGTCTGCTTACTTGCATGTTTCCAGGGAGGCTGATCAGAGAAGGAGGAAGTGCTTGCTTCGTGCGAGTAGTTTCTGGATCACACACATGAATGAAGCACACAGCAGTGCTGGAGCAGGGAGCGTCCTCCCTGTAGTTAGAATAAGCTTGCTGTGCGCAAGTGATCACGGTGGAAGTACTGAGCGGCGTGCTCCGGCCTCGAGACGCCGCTAGTCCGAAGCGAGCAAGACAGGGGGCAGGGCAAAAAAGTTGGTGACGTCACCTGGGTATAGGAGGCTGGAGGGGTCAAAAACAACCGACGCGTTTCAAAGGTACACGGACCTTCTTCATCAGGGATTCTGACCTGTTGGTAGACCAGCCTTTTATACATGCATAAGTGTTGTGAATGGGTTGAGATGAGTTCTGAGCAGAGGCTCCCTCTGGTGGTTACAAGCGGTACTAGTGAGGATTGTGAGGACTGGGAATCAGGTGTTACTGATTGGTCTTATATAAGGGAGTCATTTTCCCATCAGGGTTGCCGGTGATCAATTGTTCTGGTCTGAATCCTTCTTTCCAGTTTCCCTTGTAGCCTGCTGTGTCGTGTCTGCATCTCCTGCTATCAGATAAGACAATTTCTTATTTTGTGTTGTTGCTATATTTTTGCATTTTGTCCTGCACTTCTTTGGGGGCCTTCAGGGTCCCCTCCGGGGGCTTCTGCCCTCTCAGTTTAGTTCAGCCACTGAGTTTTGTTCTTTTGCTTTTTCCAGTTTTATCAGTGGCTGCTGTTTTGATTTTCTTACACCAGAGAACTAATTTAGGTGGTAGAGGTCGTGTGATCTCAGGTGATTTTGAAATTAGTAGAGTTGGTGTTTTTCAGGGTTTTTGGGATTGCAGTAAGTACCCTTCCTGTCCTTTTCTATTTAGATAGTTTGGGCCCCAGCGTTTGCTCATACTATTTTCTTTCTGTGTCAGTATTTCCTCTTGTCTAACCGCCATTACATGTTTGGGGGCTTTCTATTATCTTTGGGGTTCTGCTCCGGGGCAGATAGCTTTCCTATTTCTATCTTTAGGTGTAGTTAGTTTCTCAGGCTGTGACGAGGCGTCTAGGACCAACGTAGGAACGCTCCACGGCTGCCTCTAGTTGCGGTGGTTAGTCAGGGTACTGCAATCTCATAGATTCCAACTGCTCTGGTGTATTGCCTTTTTTACCTGCACTCCTCAGCTACCGAAACATAACAGTATCACCGGCCTAAAAATTGTATGGTACTCACAGAAGGGAAAAAATATTTTGAAGGAAGAAAAGTTGTCAGAGATATTTTTCTGTTTGTTGCAATTTTTTTTTTTTTTTTTCCCTCTGTATCTCTGGGTGCTGGGGAGGATCTTTTCTCCCAATGGAGTTTGCACAGTTGTCTGGCCGTGTGGATCAGCTTGCCACTGAGGTTCGGAGTATTGCTATCTATCTTGCTGGGTTGCCTGTTGTGGAACCTAGGATCCCCATGCCAGATTTGTTTTTAGGGGATCGAGCTAAGTTTCAGAATTTCAAAAATAATTGTAAATTGTTTCTTGCCTTAAAATCTAAGTCCTCAGGAAACGCAGCGCAGCAGGTTCAAATTATCATCTCTCTCCTGCGCGGCGATCCTCAGGATTGGGCTTTTTCCCTGACACCTGGGGATCCTGTTTTGAGTGATGTTGATGCGTTTTTTCAGGCCTTGGGGTTATTGTACGATGAGCCTAATGTCACTGATCAAGCTGAAAAAGCCTTGTTGGCATTAAATCAGGGGCTTGATGACGCTGAGTTATACTGTCAGAGATTCCGTAGGTGGGCAGTCCTGACCAAGTGGAATGACGACGCTTTGGCGGCCCTTTTCCGGAAGGGTTTGTCGGATAATGTAAAGGATGTTATGGTGGGATTCCCTGTCCCCTCTGGTCTCAATGATTCTATGTCATTAGCGATTCAAATTGACAGACGTTTGCGTGAGCGGAGAAGTATGCGTGGAGTGGTGTTGCCTTGTGAGCCAGCTGCTGAGCCCATGCAGTGTGATGGAGTGGTGTCTGGGGCACAGCGTCATGAGTTTCGAAAGCGCAATAGGTTATGTTTCTACTGTGGTGATGCCTCTCATGCTATTTCAGTCTGCCCTAAGCGGGGAAGACATTTTGCACGCTCAGTTGTCTTGGGTAGTGTTCAGACTAAGTTTTTATTAACTGTCACTCTGATATGCTCTCTGTCCTCATTTTCTGCTCAGGCTTTCGTTGATTCTGGAGCAGCTATTAACCTGATGGATTATGATTTTGCTAAACGTTGTGGATTTCCATTGATACCCCTACAGAAGTCTATTCCTTTACTGGGGATCGATTCTACCCCTTTGGCTGAGAATAAACCCCAGTTTTCTACTCAGGTGATAATGAGGGTTGAACCTGATCACCAGGAGTGCTGCAAATTTTTGGTTCTATATAATCTGCATGACATTATAGTGCTGGGTTTCCCTTGGTTACAGTCTCATAATCCTGTTTTGGATTGGAAATCTGTGTCTGTAACCAGTTGGGGCTGCCAATGTGTTAATACCAACACTCCTGTTTTTTCTGCCTCCCCCCAGGCTGAGGATGTTCCTGACTTTTTGTTTGATTTTTCTGATGTGTTTAGCGAAAGTAAATCTGCATCCTTGCCTCCCCATAGGAGCTATGACTGCGCTATTGAATTAGTGCCGGGTAGTAAATTCCCTAAAGGTCGCCTTTTTAACTTGTCTGTACCTGAACATGACGCTATGCGGTCTTATATCAAGGAATCAATGAGAAGGGTCATATCAGACCATCCTCTTCACCCTTAGGTGCCGGTTTTTTCTTTGTGGCCAAAAAAGATGGTTCATTAAGGCCGTGTATTGATTATCGTCTCTTGAACAATATTACTGTGAAATATCAATACCCGTTACCCTTGATTTCTGACCTGTTTTCCAGGGTGAAAAACGCTACTTGGTTTACCAAGCTTGACCTCAGGGGGCGTATAACCTTATTCGCATTAAGCACGGGGATGAATGGAAGACGGCATTTAACACCCCTGAAGGGCATTTTGAGTACCTTGTGATGCCCTTTGGGCTCACTAATGCTCCTTCCGTCTTCCAGTCCTTCATGAATGACATTTTCAGGGATTTTGTGGACAAGTTTCTGATTGTTTATTTGGATGATATCTTAATTTTTTCTAATGACTGGGACTCTCATGTGAAACATGTTCGAACTGTATTCCAGATTTTGAGAGAGAATGCTCTGTATGTGAAGGGATCAAAGTGTCTTTTTGGCGTACAGAAGATCTCATTTCTGGGATTCATTTTGTCCCCATCTGTTATTGAGATGGACCCGGTCAAGGTTCAGGCCATCTGTGATTGGGTCCAACCTACTTCATTAAAGGCTCTTCAGAGATTTTTGGGTTTTGCCAATTTTTATCGTAAATTTATTGGTAATTTCTCGGTTATTCTTAAACCATTAACTGATTTGACCAGAAAGGGTTCTGATGTGGTGAATTGGCCTCCTGAGGCAGTTTCTGCGTTTCAGGAACTTAAGCAGAGATTCACTTCTGCTCCTGTTCAACGGCAGCCTGATGTTTCTCTGCCATTTCAGGTGGAGGTTGATGCCTCTGAAATTGGGGCAGATGCCGTTTTGTCCCAAAAAGATCCAGAGACCTCCAAAAGTAACCCTTGTGCCTTTTTCTCTCGAAAATTTTCTCCTACTGAACGTAATTATGACGTGGGTAATCGGGAGTTATTGGCCATGAAGTGGTTTTGAAGAGTGGAGACATTGGCTGGAGGGAGCCAAACATCAGGTGGTGGTCCTTACGGACCATAAGAATCTGGTCTATCTGGAATCTGCCAAGCGACTCAATCCTAGACAGGCGAGGTGGGCCTTGTTTTTCACACGTTTTAATTTTGTGGTTTCCTTTCTTCCTGGCACTAAGAATGTTAAGGCGGATGCCCTCTCGAGGAGTTTCCTTGCGGACTCTCCTGAGCTATCTGATCCCTCTGTTATTTTGAAGGAGGGTGTAGTTCTTTCCGCCATCTCGCCCAATTTGAGACTTGCTCTGGAGGGGTGTCAGGAGGATAGGCCCGAGCGCTGCCCTGTTGGAAAATTGTTTGTCCCGGACCAATGGAAAAAGAGTGTGATGTCTGAGATTCATTGTTCCGCATGGCTGGGCATCCCGGAATTTTTGGTACCAGAGACTTGGTTAGTCGGTCCTTTTGGTGGCCTACCTTGTCTCGCGATGTCAGGGAATTTGTGCAGTCCTGCGGGACTTGCTCTCGCTCCAAGCCTTGCTCTCGCTCTAGTGGTTTGTTGATGCCATTGCCTGTGCCCAAGAGACCATGGACCCATATCTCTATGGATTTCATTTCCGATCTTCCTGTTTCTCAGAGAATGACCACCATCTGGGTAATTTGTGATAGGTTTTCCAAAATGATACATCTTGTGCCATTACCTAAGTTGCCTTCCTCCTCTGAATTGGTGCCGTTGTTCCTTCAGCACGTGGTTCGTTTACACGGCATTCCTGAGAACATTGTGTCTGACAGAGGAGTCCAGTTTGTTTCCAGATTTTGGAGGACTTTTTGTTCTAAACTGGGTGTTCAATTGTCTTTCTCCTCGGCATTTCATCCTCAGACCAATGGTCAAACTGAGAGAACAAACCAGACATTGGAGACTTATCTAAGATGCTTTGTGTCTGCTGATCAGGATGACTGGGTCTCTTTTTTGCCTTTGGCTGAGTTTGCTCTTAATAATAGGGCTAGCTCTGCCACTTTGATGTCTCCGTTTTTCTGTAATTCTGGGTTTCACCCTCGATTTTCTTCAGGACAGACGGAGGCTTCTGTCTGTCCAGGTGTTGACTCTGTTGTTGAGCGTATGCAGCAGATTTGGGACCAGGTAGTGGAGAGGTTGTCCCTCTCTCAGGAGAAGGCCCAGCGGTTTGCTAACCGGCATAGGACTGATGGTCCTCAGTTTAAAGTGGGGACTTGGTCTGGTTGTCCTCAAAGAATATTCCTATGAGAGTAGCATCTCCTAAATTTAAGCCTAGGTTCATTGGACCTTATAAGATCATGGAGATTATTAATCCTGTTTCTTTTCGTTTGCTTCTTCCAGGGACATTTAAGATCCATAACGTGTTCCACAAGTCCTTGTTGAAGAGGTTTGTTGAGCCAGTGGTTCCTGCTGCTGTGCCTCCTGACCCTGTTTTGGTTGAGGGCAATCTGGAGTATGTGGTTGAGAAAATATTGGATTCTCGTTTTTCTAGACGAAGACTCCAGTATTTGGTTAAATGGAGAGGTTATGGTCAGGAAGACAATTCTTGGGTGTTTGCTTCGGACATCCATGCTAAGAGACTTATCCGTGCGTATCATAGAACTCATCCTGACC
>JARQOD010000008.1:48205698-48329592 GCA_033576555.1 Oophaga sylvatica
AAAACCTGCACCTTAAGCTTGCAAAGTATAAAATTGCAAAAAAAATTCACATGCTTGGATTTAAAATCTGTAGTGTGGTGTATAGATGTCTGAACGTTCGTGTATAAGGGGGGGGGGTTTTTTATAATCTTTTTCTACTTTCCTGAACTGTATCCACAGAATTTTTTTTTCTCCTTTTAATACAAAAAAAAATCTCAGCATTTCACTACTGGGATTAAAGTTAGGGAAGGGGAATTGCGGATTGTTCCGGATTCCACCCCTGCATTTATTAATACATCCTTAATTTTTGTACTTTTTTTTGGGGCATTTTCAATTTCTAAATAAATTTAATTATCTAGTTTTATTCTAAGTTATTGATGAAAATTAGGATGACGGAAGCATTGTTGCTCGGTTTTGCCCGAGCATGCTCCGGTGTCTCCGAGTTTTTGGCGTGCTCGGAAATTTATTTTCGTATCCAGCTGCAGATTTCGACTTGTAACAGGTTAATATATTGGAATTTTCCTACAAACATGTTCCACCATGTTTTCAAGCTGCTACAGTGCAAATCAGCAGCGGGGCGACGAAAGCAAAATCCCCAAGCACGCCAAAATATTGGAGATCACCGGCGGGGGGGGGAAAAAACCTAGCAAGAGTATACTCGATATCACTAATGAACATATTTTTCACGCTCAAAACCCGGGGAATAGTTAAGTTTCCCAAAAGTTTAAAAAAGTCTTTTAAAATGTGATGTTTAATGTAATTGCCTCTTTAGATTTTTTTGCAAATTCTAAAATTTTTTATCTAATTTTGGGACAGCAAGAAAAATTCATACAATGTAATTTTAGGACAACTGATGTTTTTGATCTGAAAAAAGAAACCTTTCATTGTACAGAAAAACTTCTAGAAAATTATGCTAAAAATTAATTGTAAGGCCCCCCTAATTCGATTCATGCTTCCTAAACCCCGGGGACACAATCAACCTGGCAGCAAATTGCAGCATAAAATTTTTCTGTGAAGCGCTGGGGCCAAAAAATATAGTTTAAGAGAACGGGACTACAGGGGAATATGTATCCGGCTCCACCCCGGGGTGGTTCTCTCAGCTCACCAGATAAATTACGGGTCATTTGCAATTTAAAAAAATGGGGTTAACCCCCGGGGGTTTGGGGGCAGGGAAATAAAATTTTTTGGGTTTTAAAATTTAAAAAAAGGTTTTTTTTGAAAAGGGGGGGTTTTCAGAAAAAAAAACCTCTAAATATCAGGCCTAAAGGGGTTTTTGGGGGGTCAAGGCCCAAAAAACTCCATGAACAAGTGGGCTAGGACCCCTAAAAAGGGCGGGGTTAACAAAAAATTATGTGGCCACAAAGGATTTTGTTTCGTGGGGGGAGCAAAAGGGGAAAAGGTGGTGACGCGGGTCAATGTCAAAGGCCCCGCAGGAACAAAATTGAAAAGCAAGCAGATGATCAAAATTAAACCCCAAGACAAAAAGGGGATAAATTGGAAAAACCAGAATACCCTAAACCCGGGGTGAAAACTAGGGACGGCTTTTGAAGTCAGAGCTTTGGGGGTTTAAATACTATATACCAAAAAATACCTCCCCCCAAAAAAGAAAGACCCCCCATAAACAAAATTGCGGGGAAAAATGTATAAGCAAATTAAGATCATAAATGCCAGTGAGTTCTTACTTGCTGTTTCCAGGGAGGCTGATCAGAGAAGGGGAAGGTTGCTTCGTGCGAGTAGTTTTGGATCAAACAAAATGAAGCCCAGCAGTGCGGACAGGGGGGCCCCCTGTATTAGAATAATTTTCTGTGCGAATGATCACGGTGGAAGACTGAGGGGGCGTGCCCCCTCAGACGCCCCTAGTCCGAAACGAGCAAGACGGGGGGGGGAAAAAAAATTTGGGGACGTCACGGGGGAAGGGGGGCTGGAGGGGTCAAAAACAACCCGCGTTTAAAAAGGACACGGACCTTCCTCAGGGATTCTGACCTGTTGGTCCAGCCTTTTAACATGCAAAGTGTTGGAAGGGGGTTTAGTTTTTTTCTACAGGGTCCCTTGGGGGTTACAACTTTCTATGAGGATTGTGAGGACTGGGAACAGGGTTATGATGGTCTTAATGGGAGTCTTTTTCCCCTCGGGGGTTCCGGGCATTGTTCTGGTCGAACCTTTTTCCCCTTTCCCTTGACCTCTGTTCGTGTCTGCATCTCCCAAAAAAAAAAATTTTTATTTTGGTTTTGCTAATTTTTGCATTTTGTCCTGCACTTTTTTGGGGCCTTCACCCCTCCGGGGTTCTCCCCTTCTTTTTTCAGCCACGATTTTTTTTCTTTTTTTTTTTCCCTTTTACATGGCTGCTTTTGGTTTCTTACAAAAAAAACTAATTGGTGGAGAGGTCGTGTGATCTCGGGGGTTTTTTAAATTAGTAGAGTTGGTGTTTTTCGGGTTTTTGGGATTTCGTAAGTACCCTTCCTGCCCCTTTTTTATTTAGTATTTGGGCCCCAGCTTTGCTCATACATTTTTTTTCTGTGTCGTATTCCCTTTTTTAACCGCCATTACATGTTTTTGGGGGTTTTTTTTATTTTGGGGGGTTTTGCCCGGGGGAATAGCTTTTTCCATTTTATTTTAGGTGTAGTTAAAATTTTTCAGGCTGTGACGAGGGGGCTAGGACCAACGTTGGGCGCTCCCGTGCCTCTAGTTGCGGGGGGTTTTCAGGGTACGCAAACTCATGATTTTCCACTGCTTGGGTATTTTCCCTTTTTTACCGCACCCTCAGTCCGAAAAAACAAAAACCCCCCAAAAAATTTATGGTACTCACAAAGGGAAAAAATATTTTTAAGGAAAAAAAGGTCAGAGAATTTTTCTGTTTTTTTCAATTTTTTTTTTTTTTTTTTCCCCCCGTATTCTGGGGGGTGGGGAGGACTTTCTCCCAATGGGGTTTTTCCCGTTGTGGCCGGGGGTCGCTTGCCAGATTTTGGGGATTGCTATCACTTGCTGGGGTTCCTTTGTGGAACCTAGGACCCCAGCCTTTTTTTTTTTGGGGGCGAGCTAAGTTTCAGAATTTTAAAAAAATTGAAATTTTTTTTTGCCTTAAAATTGTCCCAGAAAGCAAAAGCAGCAGGTTCAAATTTTCATCTCCTCCCGCGGGCGACCCAGGATTGGGCTTTTCCTGCACCGGGGGGTTTTTTTGAGTGATGTTATGCGTTTTTCAGGCCTTGGGGGGTTTTGTACATGAGCCTAATGTCACGATCCAAAATGAAAAAGCCTTGTTGGGGTTAAAAGGGGGGGTTAGACGCTGGTTATACTGTCAGAGATTCCGTGGTGGGCAGTCCTGACCAAGTGGAATGACGACGTTTGGGGGCCCTTTTCGGAAGGGTTTGGTCGGATAATTAAAGGATGTTATGGTGGGATTCCCGTCCCCTCTGGTCTCAATGATTCTATGTCATTAGCGATTCAAATTGGACAGACGTTTGCGTGAGCGGAGAAGTATGCGTGGAGTGGTGTTGCCTTGTGAGCCACTGCTGAGCCCATGCAGTGTGATGAGTGGTGTTGGGCCACAGCGTCATGAGTTTCGAAAGCGCAAAGGTTATGTTTCTACTGTGGTGATGCCTCTCATGCTATTTCAGTCTGCCCTAGTCGGGGAAGACATTTTGCACGCTCAGTTGTCTTGGGTAGTGTTCAGACTAAGTTTTTATTAACTGTCACTCTGATATGCTCTCTGTCCTCATTTTCTGCTCAGGCTTTCGTTGATTCTGGAGCAGCTTTTAAACCTGATGGATTATGATTTTGCTAAACGTTGTGGATTTCCATTGATACCCCTACAGAAGTTATTCCTTTACTGGGGATCGATTCTACCCCTTTGGCTGAGAATAAACCCCAGTTTTCTACTCAGGTGATAATGAGGGTTGAACCTGATCACCAGGAGTGCTGCAAATTTTTGGTTCTATATAATCTGCATGACATTATAGTGCGGGTTTCCCTTGGTTACAGTCTCATAATCCTGTTTTGGATTGGAAATCTGTGTCTGTAACCAGTTGGGGCTCCCCAATGTGTTAATACCAACACTCCTGTTTTTTCTGCCTCCCCCCAGGTGAGGATGTTCCTGACTTTTTGTTTGATTTTTCTGATGTGTTTAGCGAAAGTAAATCGGGCATCCTTGCCTCCCCATAGGAGCTATGACTGCGCTATTGAATTAGTGCCGGGTAGTAAATTCCCTAAAGGTCGCCTTTTTAACTTGTCTGTACCTGAACATGACGCTATGCGGTCTTATATCAAGGAATCAATGGAGAAGGGTCATATCAGACCATCCTCTTCACCCTTAGGTGCCGGTTTTTTTCTTTGTGGCCAAAAAAGATGGTTCATTAAGGCCGTGTATTGATTATCGTCTCTTGAACAATATTACTGTGAAATATCAATACCGTTACCCTTGATTTCTGACCTGTTTTCCAGGGTGAAAAACGCTACTTGGTTTACCAAGCTTGACCTCAGGGGGGGTATAACCTTATTCGCATTAAGCACGGGGATGAATGGAAGACGGCATTTAACACCCCTGAAGGGCATTTTGAGTACCTTGTGATGCCCTTTGGGCTCACTAATGCTCCTTCCGTCTTCCAGTCCTTCATGAATGACATTTTCAGGGATTTTTGTGGACAAGTTTCTGATTGTTTATTTGGATGATATCTTAATTTTTTCTAATGACTGGGACTCTCATGTGAAACATGTTCGACTGTATTCCAGATTTTGAGAGAGAATGCTCTGTATGTGAAGGGATCAAAGTTGTCTTTTTGGCGTACAGAAGATCTCATTTCTGGGGATTCATTTTGTCCCCATCTGTTATTGAGATGGACCCGGTCAAGGTTCAGGCCATCTGTGATTGGGTCCAACCTACTTCATTAAAGGCTCTTCAGAGATTTTTGGGTTTTGCCAATTTTTATCGTAAATTTATTGGTAATTTCTCGGTTATTCTTAAACCATTAACTGATTTGACCAGAAAGGGTTCTGATGTGGTGAATTGGCCTCCTGAGGCAGTTTTCTGCGTTTCAGGAACTTAAGCAGAGATTCACTTCTGCTCCTGTTCAAACGGCAGCCTGATGTTTCTCTGCCATTTCAGGTGGAGTTGATGCCTCTGAAATTGGGGCAGATGCCGTTTTTGTCCCAAAAAAGATCCAGAGACCTCCAAAAGTAACCCTTGTGCCTTTTTCTCTCGAAAATTTCTCCTACTGAACGTAATTATGACGTGGGTAATCGGGAGTTATTGGCCATGAAGTGGTTTTGAAGAGTGAGACATTGGCTGGAGGGAGCCAAACATCAGGTGGTGGTCCTTACGGACCATAAGAATCTGGTCTATCTGGAATCTGCCAAGCGACTCAATCCTAGACAGGCGAGGTGGGCCTTGTTTTTCACACGTTTTAATTTTGTGGTTTCCTTTCTTCCTGGCACTAAGAATGTTAAGGCGGATGCCCTCTCGAGGAGTTTCCTTGCGGACTCTCCTGAGCTATCTGATCCCTCTGTTATTTGAAGGAGGGTGTAGTTCTTTCCGCCATCTCGCCCAATTTGAGACTTGCTCTGGAGGGGTGTCAGGAGGATAGCCCGAGCGCTGCCCTGTTGGAAAATTGTTTGTCCCGGACCAATGGAAAAAGAGTGTGATGTCTGAGATTCATTGTTCCGCATGGCTGGGCCATCCCGGAATTTTTGGTACCAGAGACTTGGTTAGTCGTCCTTTTGGTGGCCTACCTTGTCTCGCGATGTCAGGGAATTTGTGCAGTCCTGCGGGACTTGCTCTCGCTCCAAGCCTTGCTCTCGCTCTAGTGGTTTGTTGATGCCATTGCCTGTGCCCAAGAGACCATGGACCCATATCTCTATGGATTTCATTTCCGATCTTCCTGTTTCTCAGAGAATGACCACCATCTGGGTAATTTGTGATAGGTTTTCCAAAATGATACATCTTGTGCCATTACCTAAGTTGCCTTCCTCCTCTGAATTGGTGCCGTTGTTCCTTCAGCACGTGGTTCGTTTACACGGCATTCCTGAGAACATTGTGTCTGACAGAGGAGTCCAGTTTGTTTCCAGATTTTGGAGGACTTTTTGTTCTAAACTGGGTGTTCAATTGTCTTTTCTCCTCGGCATTTCATCCTCAGACCAATGGTCAAACTGAGAGAACAAACCAGACATTGGAGACTTATCTAAGATGCTTTGTGTCTGCTGATCAGGATGACTGGGTCTCTTTTTTGCCTTTGGCTGAGTTTGCTCTTAATAATAGGGCTAGCTCTGCCACTTTGATGTCTCCGTTTTTTCTGTAATTCTGGGTTTCACCCTCGATTTTCTTCAGGACAGACGGAGGCTTCTGTCTGTCCAGGTGTTTGACTCTGTTGTTGAGCGTATGCAGCAGATTTGGGACCAGGTAGTGGAGAGGTTGTCCCTCTCTCAGGAGAAGGCCCAGCGGTTTGCTAACCGGCATAGGATGATGGTCCTCGTTTAAAGTGGGGGGACTTGGTCTGGTTGTCCTCAAAGAATATTCCTATGAGAGTAGCATCTCCTAAATTTAAGCCTAGGTTCATTGGACCTTATAAGATCATGGAGATTATTAATCCTGTTCTTTTTCGTTTGCTTCTTCCAGGGACATTTAAGATCCATAACGTGTTCCACAAGTCCTTGTTGAAGAGGTTTGTTGAGCCAGTGGTTCCTGCTGCTGTGCCTCCTGACCCTGTTTTGGTTGAGGGCAATCTGGAGTATGTGGTTGAGAAAATATTGGATTCTCGTTTTTCTAGACGAAGACTCCAGTATTTTTAAATGGAGAGGTTATGGTCAGGAAGACAATTCTTGGGTGTTTGCTTCGGACATCCATGCTAAGAGACTTATCCGTGCGTATCATAGAACTCATCCTGACCGACCTGGTTGCTCAAATGAGGGTTCGGTGACCCTCCTCAAGGGGGGGGTACTGTTGTGAATGGGTTTGAGATGAGTTCTGAGCAGAGGCTCCCTCTGGTGGTTACAAGCGGTACTAGTGAGGATTGTGAGGACTGGGAATCAGGTGTTACTGATTGGTCTTTATATAAGGGAGTCATTTTCCCATCAGGGTTGCCGGTGATCAATTGTTCTGGTCTGAATCCTTCTTTCCAGTTTCCTTGTAGCCTGCTGTGTCGTGTCTGCATCTCCTGCTATCAGATAAGACAATTTCTTATTTTGTGTTGTGCTATATTTTTGCATTTTTGTCCTGCATTCTTTGGGGGCCTTCAGGGTCCCCTCCGGGGGCTTCTGCCCTCTCAGTTTAGTTCAGCCACTGAGTTTTGTTCTTTTGCTTTTTCCAGTTTTTTCAGTGGCTGCTGTTTGATTTTTTACACCAGAGAAATAATTTAGGTGGTAGAGGTCGTGTGATCTCAGGTGATTTTGAAATTAGTAGAGTTGGTGTTTTTCAGGGTTTTCTGGGATTGCAGTAAGTACCCTTCCTGTCCTTTTCTTATTTAGATAGTTTGGGCCCCAGCGTTTGCTCATACTATTTTCTTTCTGTGTCAGTATTTCCTCTTGTCTAACCGCCATTACATGTTTGGGGGCTTTCTATTATCTTTGGGGTTCTGCTCCGGGCAGATAGCTTTCCTATTTCTATCTTTAGGTGTAGTTAGTTTCTCAGGCTGTGACGAGGCGTCTAGGACCAACGTAGGAACGCTCCACGGCTGCCTCTAGTTGCGGTGGTTGTAGGGTACTGCAATCTCATAGATTCCAAACTGCTCTGGTGTATTGCCTTTTTTACCTGCACTCCTCAGCTACCGAAACATAACAAATAAGCCCCACACCCCTCCCCCTTCTCTAGAAGGCTGAGAAAAAGATATTTTAGTGAGGGATATGTGGATATTGATGAAATATGGCCCCCCTAAAGCTAGATATTATTTAAGGGTACAACTAGTACTACCTAATGGATAACTAAAAACGTAAAACATTTATTCTATTTGATTAAAATATACGGTTATATCCTACATAGATATAACTGTACCTGTTGAACAATAAATTATAACATGTGTTAAATAGATAAAATAGATAAAATAAGGTAACGCAAAATAAAACATTTTTGTTTAAAATCCTATTAATACAACATTTAAGTGGTTTTCTAAATGATTTTCTACATGTACGTCTACTACCCAAACACTATTATATGGTAGAGTTGTATTATAAAAATATGTTGAGAAAGAACTATTATAAAATACACTACTACCAATAGTGAACACTGATTAAAAAAGATTTTTGTAAGGTTTATTAAGGTGTGTTTTAAGAAACGCGTACAGTTCAATCTCCTGGTTCAGCCCTGTGGGGGCCAGACTATCCAGGGTAAAAATCCAATGGGATTCCATCCTAGACATCTTTTTGATGTAATCTCCACCCTTTTGCTTTTCTGAATAACCTGTATGCCACAGAAGTGGATTTCCCGTACAGATTTATTATGATATTCAGCAAAATGTTTGGAGAGTGGGTGGCCCATAAAGCCTTTTTTGATGTTATTGAAATGTTCCCTCATGCGATCCAAAAGCCTACGTTTAGTGCGTCCAACGTATAGCTTATTGCAAGGGCACGGGATTATATAGATAACCCCCGCAGTAAGACATGTAATGAGGTTCTTGATTTGGAAAGAATGTTTTTTATGTGCATCTTGGAAAGTCATTTGTTTCGTTTTATGAAAATTAGTCCTGATGCAACATGTACATGTACCACACGGTACAAAACCCTTAGAGGAAGTACTTGTTGGAACAACTGTATTGTTTCCAATAGTGGGAGCAATCATTTTTCCCAGAGTCTGGGCCTTCCTAAAAACAAATTTGGGACGGGGTGCTAGAAGCCCACCAATTTTTTGTCGCCCTGGAGAATAAACCAATATTTTGAAATTATGTTCTTAAACTGTCTGTAATTGTGGTGGAACTGGGTGACAATTGGTAAATCCCAGATTTGTTCTATAATAGTAGGTGGATGCGTGGTTATGGGTTGAGTTTTATGGATCAGGCTGTCTCTCGGTACATTTTCAATTTCTTTACTAGTTTTTAATAACAGTGGTGCAGAATAACCTTTATCTACAAATTGCTGTGTCAAATATTCAGTTTCTTTATGGTAATCCTGGATTTTGAGCAATTGCGTCTCAAACGTGTGAATTGGCTTTTTGGGATGTTGGTTAGCCAAACAGGTAGATGACAGCTATTGATGTCAATAAAGCTGTTAACATCACCCTCTTGTGATGACACTTAGTATTTATAGTGTCGGTTTCAATAAAAATTTCCAAGTCCAAGAAATTGACACTAGTTATACTAGTGGTAGACGAAAATTCTAGCCAAATGAGTTCATGTTCAGATTAGAAATGAATATATTTAAGTCTTCCTGTGGTCCCTCCCAGATGAACAGTACATCATCTATAAATCTACGCCACACCACCAGGCCTGGATGTAATTGTCCTGACCGAAAAATGTGTGACTCCTCCCACTTGGCTACATATAAATTTGCATAACTGGGGGCAAAGCGCGTACCCATGGCCGTGCCCAAGTTTGCAAATAAAATTGGTCCTCATATGTGAAATAATTATGCTGAAATTATAGGTCTCCCGGGTGGGCATTCTTGGTTTTTTGCAACTTAGGGATGTGATAAAACACTGCTATACTTGGGGTTTTGTTCAAGACATAATGAAACTCCTTATTGTTTAATATACCTTCACGTTTTCCTTTGGTGACCAAAATGTTAGATAATTGATAAATGTTGTAGTCGGGTTGTTAATTAGTTTCCTATAGGTTTGTGTATCACCCAGGAGTCTCATTGATTCTGTGTGATACATACTTTTATTGAGTAGTACGATGCCCCCTCCCTTATCTGCTGGGCGTATAATAATATTGTTATTACATTGAAGATTTTGAATGGCCTTTCGTTCTTTACTGTTTAGATTGCATGGGGTATATTTCCAATTCTTAGATTTTATCTTTCTAATATCTGCTACCACCATCGTTTCAAATGTATGAAAAGCACTGGAATATTCCTGTATAGGGTTGAATGTGGATGGATTAGCCAGATTCGTATGAGTATAATTGGATGGCGTGATACACGCTTGGGTAGATGCTAGTGGTCCTTTTTTCAAAAAATATTTTTTGATGGCTAAATTACGTAGAAATTTCTTTAAGCCAATATATAGATCGAATGGCTTTGATCTAGTAGTAGGGGCAAATTTTAAGCCCTTTTGGAGGAGAGAACAATCAGATGCAGACAGAGTATAGGAACTTAAGTTGTAAATTCTTTGGTTGGAGGAGCTAGAGGTATAATTAGAAGCTACTTTTGTTTTTATTTTTGTTTTTGTTTTGGTGAGTTTCCCCCCTCTTTTACCCCTCTTAGTTTGTTTGATCTTACTTGAAAAAAATCCCGATTGATTGAGGTGCGAGGAGTGGGACCCCTGTTGGTTTTTAAGGGTGGTAGATGAGGATTCTTATTTTTATCCATGTTGGTTTTGCTTGTTGTTTTAATCCGGTTAACTGGTGCCCATTTTGATATAGTATTGGGTTTTGATCGAACAGAGGGTTGAATGCTAGTGGATGTTGTGGCAATCTCCTGATCAATCCTACACCTTTTTGAGGTGTTGGTGATCCCACCTCTGTTTCCATAAGTGTTAGTGGTATATACCTATTTGATACCGGTATTTGCGGGGAGGTAGTAATATTATTATGAATTTCTTCTAACGGTATTGGAGTCAATACTGGCGTGGCACCAATATCAAAAGATAGCTCCAAAACTGTTGAATTTATATGATCCGAAAGATTGACAGCTGTCTGCTTGTTAGTTTCTTTATTATAATGAGTCACCGGAGTATATTGAGTGGAATTGGAGTTTGTATATACCGAGAAAACAGACGAATATTCAGGTGCATTATATGGTAATGTAATGTTATATTCATCTATGGTTAGTAGATCATCTGACCTCTGTTGACAGGTGGATGTTTCTAATACCATTTTACCTGATGCATTAAGGTAAGTCTCCCTAGGAATATCATCTCTTTGAAATTTTTTAATTTTTTTAGCTATAATTTCTTGTTCCTTGGTTTTTAACCTTGATAATATATTGTCCACTAATTCATGAAAGTTTCCTAGATGTTCAAGTTGTTCGAGTTGATCAAGTAATTTAACCACTTGGCCACTAGTAGATTGAAGATTGGCAGTCCTCTTTTCAATAATAAATTGCAATACTTTAAAAGAAAAATTAGAGAACATGGCATCCCATTCTTGTTGTATGCCTTCAGTACCGAAGTCACCTGCTAGGGTTTTATAGATAACCAACCCCTTTGGTATGATTTTGGCTTGAATGTATTTCTCCAGGGTTGCTACCTCCCAGAGGTCCCGTAATTCAGTGAGAAGATGTTTTTCAAGAGATCTTAGTAGATCTTTAACCTGATGGTCATTTTTAGCCCTAGAGTTTTCAAGAGGAAAACGTGCCTGTACTCGAGAGAAACGTAGTAAAACGTGCCTGTACTCGAGAGAAGGCTTTATACTTGGTACCCTTGACATTAAATCCCTTTATACCATAATTGACCATCAGAAAGGCTGTGAAGCATCTGAATATTTTCTCAACAAATTGGGTACCTATAAGGAGGCACAAGTCCAATTTATCATTGACTGCATACGGTTTATTCTTCAGCATAATTATTTCACATATGAGGACCAATTTTATTTGCAAACTTGGGGCACGGCCATGGGTACGCGCTTTGCCCCCAGTTATGCAAATTTATATGTAGCCAAGTGGGAGGAGTCACACATTTTTCGGTCATGACAATTACATCCAGGCCTGGTGGTGTGGCGTAGATTTATAGATGATGTACTGTTCATCTGGGAGGGACCACAGGAAGACTTAAATATATTCATTTCTAATCTGAACATGAACTCATTTGGCCTAGAATTTTCGTCTACCACTAGTATAACTAGTGTCAATTTCTTGGACTTGGAAATTTTTATTGAAGCCGACACTATAAATACTAAGTGTCATCACAAAGAGGTGGATGTTAACAGCTTTATTGACATCAATAGCTGTCATCTACCTGTTTGGCTAACCAACATCCCAAAAAGCCAATTCACACGTGTGAGACGCAATTGCTCAAAAATCCAGGATTACCATAAAGAAACTGAATATTTGACACAGCAATTTGTAGATAAAGGTTATTCTGCACCACTGTTATTAAAAACTAGTAAAGAAATTGAAAATGTACCGAGAGACAGCCTGATCCATAAAACTCAACCCATAACCACGCATCCACCTACTATTATAGAACAAATCTGGGATTTACCAATTGTCACCCAGTTCCACCACAATTACAGACAGTTTAAGAACATAATTTCAAAATATTGGTTTATTCTCCAGGGCGACAAAAAAATTGGTGGGCTTCTAGCACCCCGTCCCAAATTTGTTTTTAGGAAGGCCCAGACTCTGGGAAATATGATTGCTCCCACTATTGGAAACAATACAGTTGTTCCAACAAGTACTTCCTCTAAGGGTTTTGTACCGTGTGGTACATGTACATGTTGCATCAGGACTAATTTTCATAAAACGAAACAAATGACTTTCCAAGATGCACATAAAAAACATTCTTTCCAAATCAAGAACCTCATTACATGTCTTACTGCGGGGGTTATCTATATAATCCAGTGCCCTTGCAATAAGCTATACGTTGGACGCACTAAACGTAGGCTTTTGGATCGCATGAGGGAACATTTCAATAACATCAAAAAAGGCTTTATGGGCCACCCACTCTCCAAACATTTTGCTGAATATCATAATAAATCTGTACGGGAAATCCACTTCTGTGGCATACAGGTTATTCAGAAAAGCAAAAGGGGTGGAGATTACATCAAAAAGATGTCTAGGATGGAATCCCATTGGATTTTTACCCTGGATAGTCTGGCCCCCACAGGGCTGAACCAGGAGATTGAACTGTACGCGTTTTCTTAAACACACCTTAATAAACCTTACAAAAATCTTTTTTAATCAGTGTTCACTATTGGTAGTAGTGTATTTTATAATAGTTCTTTCTCAACATATTTTTATAATACAACTCTACCATATAATAGTGTTTGGGTAGTAGACGTACATGTAGAAAATCATTTAGAAAACCATCTTAAATGTTGTATTAATAGGATTTTAAACAAAAATGTTTTATTTTGCGTTACCTTATTTTATCTATTTTATCTATTTAACACATGTTATAATTTATTGTTCAACAGGTACAGTTATATCTATGTAGGATATAACCGTATATTTTAATCAAATAAGAATAAATGTTTTACGTTTTAGTTATCCATTAGGTAGTACTAGTTGTACCCTTAAATAATATCTAGCCTTTAGGGGGGCCAATATTTCATCAATATCCACATATCCCTCACTAGAAATATCTTTTTCTCAGCCTTCTAGAGAAGGGGGAGGGGTGTGGGGCTTATGCATGTATAAAAGGCTGGTCTACCAACAGGTCAGAATCCCTGATGAAGAAGGTCCGTGTACCTTTGAAACGCGTCGGTTGTTTTTGACCCCTCCAGCCTCCTATACCCAGGTGACGTCACCAACTTTTTTGCCCTGCCCCCTGTCTTGCTCGCTTCGGACTAGCGGCTTCTCGAGGCCGGAGCACGCCGCTCAGTACTTCCACCGTGATCACTTGCGCACAGCAAGCTTATTCTAACTACAGGGAGGACGCTCCCTGCTCCAGCACTGCTGTGTGCTTCATTCATGTGTGTGATCCAGAAACTACTCGCACGAAGCAAGCACTTCCTCCTTCTCTGATCAGCCTCCCTGGAAACATGCAAGTAAGCAGACTGCACTGGCATTTATGACTCTTAATATTGCTTATACATTTTTCCACGGACAATTTTAGTTTAATACGGGGACTCTCTTCTTTTTTGGAGGCGCAGGTAGTTTGTTGGTATATTTTCTTTTTATTTGCTCTAGTCTTTGGGCATCCTGGTTAGTCACCGCACAGCTACTGACCTATCTCCAGCAGCCTCTATCCATAGTGAACGCTCATATTGTCTTCACTCACCCAGCCCCCACCTTCTGAGGTAGCGCCAGTGTTATCTATCTTTTCTTTTCTTATGGGTTTAAATAGCTGACAGCCTGGGTCTCTAATGCCACTTAGCCAATTAGTCTCTTATATTGCATTGGCAACCCAAAACAGCTGTCCACAATCAAGGTCTTTTCTTCTTGGAGAAGATACTAGTTTGGCTTTATATCCTATGACATGTGGATAGGCTTATTAAAGAGACTGCTACCTTCAATAGCTGACACTAGCGATCCTGCTCACTTCCCATTAACTAGACTTTTTGCATATTTTATTTAACAGGGACCATTGCATTGTCTATAATTCTCCCTTTGTCATTTTGTCCTTCTCCTTAAAGGGATTGTTTGAGAAGTAATTCAAGATAGCAATTATCATTCATATCAGGCTGCAACCAGATAAAAAAATCGTTTTGCACTTTGACTAATGCTATTCAATAATTCAGTGGTCATCTGCATTTTTTTTATCAGCTTAGATAGGGCTGAGAAAAAAAATCGCAAAATGCTTCGAATGGCTGCGTATATCGGATGAGACTCGCCAATGCTTGCTCATCAATGGGTGTGAAAAAAAAATCGCATGGCACACGGACAAGGTGTGTACCGTGCGATTTTTACGCACCAATCTTATAGGAAAACCTGACATTTCATCAGTGAGTACAGTAAATTCACAACCCAAACTCTCAGAATAGAAGAGATATATAGAATATAAAAAAAATGGCGTGTGGTCCAGAATTTTTAGTAACCAGCTGAGGGAAAACCTGGGTAGGGGGTAATAAACATGGAGCTTCCCAGGTTAATAATATCAGCTAACAGTTGTCTTCTTAGCCTTAACTGGTTATTAAAATGGGAACCCGCTCAAAATGACATGGTGTACCCCATATTAATATTAATATTAATTAATAACCAGTAAAGGATAGGCAGACAGGCACAAGCTGATATTAATGGGCTGGGATGGCGCCATGGATATTGGCCCCCTCCAAGACAAAGAACATCAGCCCTCAGCCGCCCCAGAAATGGTTCATCAATGAGATGCACCAAATTTGGAGCTTAGCCTCTCTCTTCCCACTTGCGCTGGTGCATCGGCAAGTGAGGAAATAGTGTTGGGTATGATGTCAGCTTTATATCGTCAGATGACATCAGGCCCAGGGGTTAGTAACAGGGAGGCATCTATAACCCCAACCTTATTACCCCAATTGCCACCAGGGCAAGTGAGAAAAGTGAGGCTAAGTGCCAGATTTGGTGCATCTTATAGATGCACCATTTCTGGAGCGGCTGAGGGCTTATGTTCTTACTCTAGGAGTGGGCCAATATCCATGGCCCCTTTCTAGCCTGTTAATATCAGCCCACAGCTGTCTACCTAGCCTTTGCTGGTTAAGATACCACGTCTTTTTGGGGGGGAACCCAATTTTATTAACTAGTAAAGGCTAAATAGACATCTGTGAGCTGATATTAATAGGTTGGAAAGCTCCATATTTATTACCCCCTTCCCAGACTATAAACCCCCAACTGTCGGCTTTCTCTCAGCTGGTTAAGAAAAACTAGGGGGACTCCATGCCATTTTCTTTAATTTAATTAAGTATTAGCTAAATACTTGTACAATAAACTACACATGCCCTGTACAGATTATATATCTTCAATGACATTCTATCTATTCATATCTATCCATCTATCTCATATCTATCTATTCATATATATCCATATCTATCTATTATCTATCTATCTATCTATCTATCTATCTATACATCTCTGTATCCAAGATTGTTTTATTAGTTAGTAAACAAGCTTGAAATTACAGAGAATTCCTGCATGTAAAAACTGATGTTAAAAATGGATTGCATACGCATGTCATATGGATGTCATATGAATTCTAGGTGAGAAAATTGCATTGTACTCTCATGACACTCATCAGACTTTTCAGGACCAACATCGGATCGACTTTATAAACGCAGATATGTGTAAGCCTTAAGAAACAGAATTGTGAACAAGCATAACTTTTTTGCTACTCAGCCTGATAATTTACAATGGGACATGAAAAAGAGGAAAAAAAGCCCATTTTGAGTGTCTCCATGTGCTGCTCTAACATTTGAATTTTAAACTATTTTTATTGTTATTTATTATTATTTTATTTATTTTTATTTCTCAGTTTACCTCTTGGACTGTTAAGTGAAGCTTCATTCGCTTTTTCCCCATCCCCACAGTGACTTTGGTCAAATGGGAGACATTGATCACCGGTCCCAGCTACCACTTCAAAGTTTTTTGACAGTTCCTTCACTTCAGAAAGAGATTTCACTCTGTAGACTTTCCTTGTGTTGGTATCCGACAAGTACAATGATTCAGAAGAAGCATCGACGGCCAAGTAATATTTATGTGCTGGACTAGTACTGAAAGAGAGAATATGATAGATTACATATATATCTACATAAATCAGCCACATATACCATATTTCTTTACAATGACTTGGCCTATATTTGTGATGTTAGATATGTTCTGTAACTTGTGTGCTTTCATATTACTTACAAATTATCTAACTGTCTCATCAGATCAGCCATTGATAGATTAAAATTATATCACAATAATCACAATGCATGCATCATTTTATTTTTAATGAGGATCGAAGCGTATTAAATATTAAGCCATTTATTTATTAAATCCATTTTAGTAGCGATCATAGTAGGGATTATGTTACCACCTCCTAATTAAAATTAGCTGATGGATGTCTCAGCTGTGTGCAGCTTGTAAGAAAAAATAGAAACAGTAAAAACGAAATAACGAATGGAAATGCCATTATAAATAAATTGTAAAATCCCTTTAATTAGCAAATCACGATAGTTTTGTCTAGGGAGGTAATCACTATACAATTAAAATGGCAACCGCCTTGTTACACTGACAGAAACTTGTTCTTGAAAGTTAATAGAACAGAGCATGTGTAGTAGCAAGCTTCTCCTTCTCTTTATGTGAAGGAAGATGTTCTGCCAGTCGATATACTGATGTAATACGGGATATACAGTGATGCTGAGGTAAGAAGAGGCTGCTCACACTGCTGTCCACCCTGTCTATCTAATCTAATACTGGAAAAACCAGAAGTGCTGAGGTAAGAAGAGACCATTCACAATGCCGTCGACCCTCTCTTTCTGATTTTATGCTAGAGATACCAATGGTGTTGAGGTAAGAAGAGGCTACTCTCACCGCTGTTTAACCTGTCTACTTGGGGATACCAAGAGTGCTGATGTAGGAAGAGGCTGCTCACACTGCTGTCTGTCCTGTCTACCTGATTTAATACTTGAGATACTAGGGGTGCTGAAGTAAGAATAGGCTCCTTTTACTGCTGTCCTCCTTGTCTATCTGATGTAAAACAAGAGGTGCCAGGGGTGGCTGCTCACACTGCTGTCCACCCTCTCTACCTGATGTAATACTGGAGATAGCAGGGGTGTGGAGGGAAGAAGAGACTGACCAAACTGTTGTCCACCATGTCTTCCTGATCTAATACTGGAGATAGCAGTGCTGCTGAGATAAGGAAAGGATCCTCACACTGCTGTCCACCCTGTCTATCTTATCAAATACTGAAGATACCTGGGGTGCTGAGATAAAAAGAGACTGCTCACACTGCTGTCCACCCTGTCTATCTTATCAAATGCTGAAGATGCCAGGGGTGCTGAGATAAGAAGAAGCTGCTCACACTGCTGTCCACCCTGTCAGTCTTATCAAATACTGAAGATGCCAGGGGTGTTGAGAGAAGAAGATGCTGCTCACACTGATGTCCACCCTATCTTATCAAATACTGAAGATACCAAGGGTCCTGAGATAAGAAGAGGCTGCTCACACTACTGTCCTCCCTGTCTTTCTAAATGACAATACATGTTATAAGTATCTTCAGATCACAGTGGAGGAGCTTCCTACTGTACATGCTCATAGGTATGTGTACTAACATTCTAGGGCAAATTTTTGTCAGTGTAACAGAATGGTGGCCATTTTAATTTTATAGTGATTACACAAGAGACACATAATTGCAAACTTTTGCCATCTAGCTTGCTTGCGCTGTTCTAAGGCTAAAATAATCCGTCCAGTTTTGTCGCCCCTGCATACCTTCCATACTACAGAGGCAAAGCTGGCTTTGCTTGCAGCATGGGAGACTGCAGAATTTGGGCTAATGGCCAGAAAATGCCACTGATCCAAACTTGCAATTATTCAAGAGTGCACTTCACCTCGGCAAGCAGGGAGCTGGATGGTTAACTCCTAGAACACAAACATCTGAACAACACTTTAAAGGGATGGTTTGGGACTTACACATTGATGCATACATAGGTCAGTCATCACAATGAGATTAGGAATGGTCCCTCACTCTGTACTCCCACCATTTAACTGATATTGGCTTCAGCATTGGCTGAATGTAAATGAATGGAAGAGAATCTACATTACTCAGTGACCAATGCACAATGTACAGAGCTACGAAGTTCTGTTTTGTACATTGCTTACATCATGCCACTGGAAGAGCTGATATCAGCTGATCAATGGGGATGCCAAGCATCAGACTCCCAAAAATATCACATTAATGACCTTCTGTATCCTACAGATAGCAAGAGGTGATTTTGTGATCAGTCTGTGGTTAGGACACCCTTTAACAAAGTTAAGGATTTCCACTTCTTAGACCTTTTTAAAAGCACCGTTCCATCCTCGGTTTTACCATTGGCACTGGTGACAGGTTCTCTTTCAAGTGGTCATAGGCAGATCCATATATAACCAGATCTGAAACTTTCAAAATGAACTGCAAACTGAACATGGACAAAACAGAATTCATCTTTTACCCATCTCACTCTACCCCTCCACCAGACCTATATATCAATGTCATTGGCTACTCACTTTCCCCAGTCCCGCATGCTTGGTGCCTCGGGGTGATCCTCGACTCTTCCCTCTCTGTCTTTCAAGCCACATTTCCAAGCCCTTGCCTCCTCCTGCTGACTCAAACTCAAAAATATTTCCCGGATCCGTGCATTCCTTGACCATGAAACCACAAAAACCACAAAAACACTACTGCACGCCCTTTTTATCTCCCGCCTCGACTACTGCAACCTTCTACTCTCTCGCCTCCCCTCTAGCACTCTGGCACCACTCCAATCCGTCCTACACTCTGCTGCCCGACTAATCGACCTGTCTCCCCGTTACTCCACAGCCACTCCTCTATGCCAAGCCATTCACTGGCTTCCTAGTGTCCAGAGACTCCAGTTCAAAACCCTAACTATGACATACAAAACCTGTCTCCTCCATACATCTGTGACATGGTCTCCCAGTACTTAACTACACGCAACCTTCGATCCTCTCAAGATCTCATTCTATACTCTCTTCTTATCTCTTCTTCCCACAACCGCATACAAGACTTCTCCCGTGCTTCCCCCATGCTCTGGAACTCTCTACCCCAGCACATCAGACCCTCGCCTACCACGGAAACCTTCAAAAAGAACCCGAAGACCAACCTCTTTTGACTAGCCTACAACCTACAGTAATCCTCAGTCTACTGAACCACCGCACGACCAGCTCTACCTTCTCCTAATGTATCCTCACCCATCCCCTGTACAGTCATGGCCAAAAGTTTTGAGAATGACACAAATATTAATTTTTACAAAGTCTACTGCTTCACTTTTTCTAATGGCAATTTGCATATACTCCAGAATGTTATAAAGAGTGATCAGCTTAACAGCAATTACTTGCAAAGTCAATATTTGGCTAGAAAATGAACTTTATCCCCAAAACACATTTCAACATCATTGCAGCCCTGCCTTAAAAGGACCAGCTAACCTCTTTTCAGTGATTGCTCCATTAACACAGGTGTGGGTGTTGATGAGGACATGGCTGGAGATCAATCTGTCATGATTAAGTAAGAATGACACCACTGGACACTTTAAAATGAGGCTGGTGCTTGGCATCATTGTTTCTCTTCTGTTAACCATGGTTATCTCTAAAGAAACACGTGCAGTCATCATTGCAATGCACAAAAATGGCCTAACAGGGAAGAGTATCGCAGCTAGAAAGATTGCACCTCAGTCAACAATCTATCGCATCATCAAGAACTTCAAGGAGAGAGGTTCCATTGTTGCCAAAAAGGCTCCAAGGCGCCCAAGAAAGACCAGCAAGCACCAGGACCGTCCTTTAAAAGTGTTTCAGCTGCGGGATCGGGCTACCAGCAGTGCAGAGCTTGCTCAGGAATGGCAGAAGGCAGGTGTGAGTGCATCTGCACGCACTGTGAGGCGGAGACTCTTGGAGCAAGGCCTGGTCTCAAGGAGGGCAGCAAAGAAGCCACTTCTCTCCAGAAAAAACATCATGGACAAACTGATATTCTGCAAAAGGTACAAAAAGTGGACTGCTGAGGGCTGGGGTAAAGTTATTTTCTCTGATGAATCCCCTTTTCGATTGTTTTGGACATCAGGAAAACGCCTCATTTGGAGAAGACAAGGTGAGCGCTACCACCAGTCTTGTCTCATGCCAACTGATAAGCATCCTGAATCCATTCATGTGTGGGGTTGCTTCTCAGCCAAGGGAATCGGCTCTCTCACAGTCTTGCCTAAAAACACAGCCATGAATAAAGAATGGTACCAGAATGTCCTCCAAGAGCAACTTCTCCCAACCCTCCAAAAGCAGTTTGGCGATCAACAATGCCTTTTCCAGCATGATGGAGCACCTTGCCATAAAGCAAAGGTGATAACTAAATGGCTCAGGGAACAAAACATAGAGATTTTGGGTCCATGGCCTGGAAACTCCCCAGATCTTAATCCCATTGAGAACTTGTGGTCAATCATCAAGAGACGGGTGGACAAACAAAAACCTAAAAATTCTGACAAAATGAAAGCATTGATTGTGCAAGAATGGACTGCTATCAGTCAGGATTTGGTCCAGAAGTTGATTGAGAGCATGCCAGGGAGAATTGCAGAGGTCCTGAAAAAGAAGGGTCAACACTGCAAATATTGACTTGCTGCATTAACTCATTCTAACTGTCAATATAAGCTTTTGTTACTCATATGTTTGCAATTATTATATTTCTGTCTGTGATAAAAACATCTGTCAAACACACATAAAAACCAGAGGGCAGCAGATCATGTGAAAATATAATATTTGTGTCATTCTCAAAACTTTTCGCCATGACTGTAGACTGTGAGCCCTCGCGGGCAGGGTCCTCTCTCCTTCTGTACTTGTGTGTGCCTTGTTTTGCTCATGTTTATTGTACTTGTCTATATTTGCCAATTTTACATTTAAAGCGCCATGGAATAAATGGCGCTATAAAAATGTATATTAATAATAATTGATCAAATGCTATGACAGCTAGATCAACTATTCTACCATATCCCAGACATTTTTAGTAAGTTCATACGAATGAGTTTATGGAGACGTTGTAACTCAAGGCTGAGTATAAGGCTGAAAAAAATATGTTTCTACGTTCAACTCCAGAACATTGATTGATGTTGTCATGGAGATGACGTGCTTGCAATTAGGAGGCCTGCTTTTCTGGCAAATGTTTTAATCTTTGCTAGCAGTAGGAAAGTGTCAGGTGCTTAGTAGCTGTTCGGTACATTGAGTCATTGCTTCACCATTGGGTTTACATTTTCTAATTTTAACAATGTGAATCAGCAGTTTGCCATTATGTATGATAATTAAAATGTGTGAACATGGAACATGCAGGAAAATCACCACTAGCCAAAAGGTCACAAGATAAAACAAGCCTTGAATTGTTACTTTTATCTAATTCCTTGGACAGTAAACTAAAATCTGAAAGATACTTTAACTACAGACTTTTCAATTAAATAGTTCATTCCAATAACATGTAATCATCTTGAAAACATGTTACAATGCACTTTATAGGGGTTTTATGAGTTCAAATCCTTTTCCCAGACTGCAGTTTTCTAAAAAAAAAAAACTGGGCTTTGCCCATCCTCCCCAGGTCAGGCACTAAGTCTCAGCTGATGCTCCTGGTGTTTGTTATTGTCTACGGCGCTGATGTCATGTAGACAGCACAATCAGTGGGCTCAGCGAATCTGTGACACTATTCACTTCTCATGGCCAAGCAGTGAGTCAGAATGGTCAACAAGTCCAAGGTCAGAAGCCAGGAGGGTACGTCATAAACAGAAGGAAGAGATAAAAGCATGGTCAGGTAACGTTCCAAGGTCAGAATACCAGGAGGATAACGGATCAGAGCAGAAGGGGTTAAACAGATGTATGGTCAGAAGGAAGTCCAAGGTCAGGCAACAAAAGATCAACATACAGAACTTAAGACACAGGAAGCACAAACCTCATTTCTTGAAGGTATGTCTGGCAGGGGTCTGGGAGAAGAAGCTCGGTTAAGTAGGCAATCACCCGGGATAGTGAACAATTCAAGACAGTCGACGCCTCCCAGTCACAGTTGGATAGTAAAGCTGTCAATCAACACACTGACAGCTTCAGCACGCCCCTCTACCGGATTGGACGGCATAGCTGTCAATAACTGCATCTTAGACATGCTAAGGGGTGGAATCGTGACAGAATCAGTGTGGATCATACCCACAACTCGGGCAGAGCGGCTGAGCTCAGTTATTGGCTTCATCGCTGTCAATGTCAGCGCTGCAGACAATAACAAACAAGAGCAAAGTCGCAAAATCAGTGTTGGACCCAGGAAGGGTGATTAAACAGCTTTAAAAAAAAAGAAATCTCTTGCTTCAAGTTGTGTGCTTCTTGAACTTGAGAACTTAAAGGGGTTGTCCAATGATATCCTACCTTATTAAAGTGAATAGAAACTGAGTAGACTTGAGACTCTACAGATTTCTTTTGAATCCAACAAAATTTTGGTTGGATGACATTTTAATGGATTTTTTAGTGCTGGAAAGGAGAATAATATATATACTGTATATATGCAGTATATATATAAATATATACATATATACACATATTTACCTCACCTGTTTCAATATTTAAAGCAAATTGATGTGCCTGGATGAATTTCTAGAATAGAAAAAATGGAACAACACAATACCATTTGGCGGGTGCCCAGGCCTCCTCAGCAATATCCCATACTTGCTCAATCCAGGCAAAAAAACAAATAGGAAGGCAGCACTCCAAATTTCAATGGTGAAAAAACATGGAGTTTATTCAAGTCCACATAGCATGGCAACGTTTCGGCTCACACTGGATGAATTTGTAGAAATTTGCTCTATTCAAACTTTGGCAGATTATTTCATCTCTGAGCTAAGCTGATCCATGGTAGCCAAGAGAAACACCACTACAAAGTGTACTGAGTTGTAGTGTCTCCACACTGTTCTCTGTGAACTTCTGGGGATTGCTGGTTCTTGAACCCCCATCACTTGGATATTGATGACCTACACTAAGGATACAGTCACACAACTGTTTTCTCTCCATCCAAGAAAATCGGTCCAATTATGCTAATCAGACTAATCAGAGTGTTATCAAAGTTGGAAACGCTTTTCTTGAAGGTGGAGAGAAAAAAAGCAAAAGGTTTCTTCACCTTCTGTATCCAGTTAGCAAAAATTTGACCACATCGGAGTGCGGTCCAATGTTTTCCAAGGACCCTTAAATTTGCATTGCCAATCTTCATCCATCACTTAAATCAAAATTTGGCATGTCAATGATTGTTTCCTCAGACCACTTGTTCTGAAGAAAAAATCTGAAATGTACACGGCCCCGCAGAATAAAATGGTTACAAGTGCTAAAAGTCAAAATCACGGATAGCACGCTTCCGATTTAAACAGTCGTGCTACCATCATCTAATTCATCAATATCTTAGTCTTGGAAAATACCGTTAAAGAAATAATTGATATTTGTTGTTTTAATCATTTCTAAAAAGCTAAAAGACACATATTGTTCACATTTTGGATGTGTTTGGATATGATGTTCCCAGTGTAGTCTTCAAATCTGCCTATAGAGTTTTCTTCACTAGATGTACAGTTAGGTCCATAAATATTTGGACAGAGACAACATTTATCTAATTTTGGTTCTAGACATTACCACAATGAATTTGAAACAAAACAAATCAGATGCAGTTGAAGTTCAGACTTTCAGCTTTCATTTGAGGGTATCCACATTAAAATTGGATGAAGGGTTTAGGAGTTTCAGCTCCTTAACATGTGCCACCCTGTTTTTAAAGGGACCAAAAGTAATTGGACAGATTAAATAATTGTAAATAAAATGTTCATTTCTAGTACTTGGTTGAAAACCCTTTGTTAGCAATGACTGCCTGAAGTCTTGAACTCGTGGACATCACCAGACACTGTGTTTCCTTCTTTTTGATGCTCTGCCAGGCCTTCACCACGGTGGTTTTCAGTTGTTGTTTGTTTGTGGGCCTTTCTGTCTGAAGTTTAGTCTTTAACAAGTGAAATGCATGTTCAATTGGGTTGAGATCAGGTGACTGACTTGGCCATTCAAGAATATTCCACTTCTTTGCTTTAATAAACTCCTGGGTTGCTTTGGCTTTATGTTTTGGGTTATTGTCCATCTGTAGTATGAAACAACGACCAATCAGTTTGGCTGCATTTGGCTGGATCTGAGCACACAGTATGGCTCTGAATACCTCAGAATTCATTCGGCTGTTTCTGTCCTGTGTCACATCATCAATAAACACTAGTGACCCAGTGCCACTGGCAGCCATGCATGCCCAAGCCATCACACTGCTTCCGCCATGTTTTACAGATGATGTGGTATGCTTTGGATCATGAGCTGTACCACGCCTTCGCCATACTTTTCTCTTTCCATCATTCTAGTAGAGGTTGATCTTGGTTTCATCTGTCCAAAGAATGTTCTTCCAGAACTGTGCTGGCTTTTTTAGATGTTTTTTAGCAAAGTCCAGCCTAACCTTTTTATTCTTGATTCTTATGAGTGGCTTGCACCGTGCAGTGAACCCTCTGTATTTAATTTCATGCAGTCTTCTCTTTATGGTAGATTTGGATATTGATACGCCTACCTCCTGGAGAGTGTTGTTCACTTGGTTGGCTGTTGTGAAGGGGTTTCTCTTCACCATGGAGAGTATTCTGCGATCATCCACCACTGTTGTCTTCCGTGGGCGCCCAGGTCTTTTTGCATTGATGAGTTCACCAGTGCTTTCTTTCTTTCTCAGAATGTACCAAACTGTAGATTTTGCCACTCCTAAAGTTGTAGCAATTTCTCGGATGGGTTTTTTCTGTTTTTTGCAGCTTAAGGATAGCTTGTTTCACCTGCATGGAGAGCTCCTTTGACCGCATGTTTCCTTCACAGCTAAACCTTCCAATGCAAACACCACACCTCAAATCAACACCAGCCCTTTTATCTGCTTAATTGAGAATGATATAATGAAGGGATTGCCCACACCTGTCCATGAAATAGCCTTGGAGTCAATTGTCCAATTACTTTTGGTCCCTTTAAAAACAGGGTGGCACATGTTAAGGAGCTGAAACTCCTAAACCTTCATCCAATTTTAATGTGGATACCCTCAAATGAAAGCTGAAAGTCTGAACTTCAACTGCATCTGATTTGTTTTGTTTCAAATTCATTGTGGTAATGTCTAGAACCAAAATTAGATAAATGTTGTCTCTGTCCAAATATTTATGGACCTAACTGTATGCTAGGCTGAAAATATGTCTATTAGATAGGCATATGTTTCACCCGAGTCATATGTTTACTGACTCGGAAACACGTAAGATGTTACCCAATACATCTCATGAACATGGTGTGAACAGACCCAGAACGTTGCATCCTGCCGAGAAGCCTGAGCTAATGCCTAATGCAGTGATGTTGGAGGACACATTATATAACTGATTGATTGATGGAAACAAACATACCGGCTTAATCTTACACATAAAGCTAGTCAATGAAGTGGAATTAGATACAATCCCCTAATAGCCTTGAATACTGCTCATGTTCACATTTATTCAACTCTTGACCAGTTTAGTAATATATTGCACCGGTTGAATTTTTTTTTTCCTTATTGTAAATCAATAGTTACAAATGACTTCACCGTTGATTCACTTACCTGTGTCTCGTGTCCCTGTTTCTGATGTAATAAATCAAGTCCGCAGTAACAGAGGAAGAAAAAGAAAATAATATTAGTTTAGTGCATAAAAATAACGCAACAAGTGAAGCAAATAAATGAGTTAGTTAAAAAAGGGCAATATTTACCAAATGAATACATCACAAAAGAGATGTCATGTACGTTAATAAATGTAACCATATTGATAAAAAAATGGCATTATTGACGTAAAAAGTCATACAATGCGATTTTTTGTAGATTCTGTCTCTCACATCTAAAGCGTACCAAAGATATAATTACAGACCTCTCCATTCTTTTTAGGTGTGAAAACTTGCAAATTCGGCAGTGTATCATATACTTATTTTCCCCACTGTCAGGAAACAAATTGGGCTTTACGAACTTTGCTGTAACTTTGACGCCACCCAGGTCTTGATCTTTGGCTGCTGTAGTAATGTCATATTGACAGCACTGCACCTGATCACTGAGGTCAAAAGCACTACCAATGTAGATGCTGAACTCAGTGACTGGCAGCAGTATTGGTGACCTGATTACACCACAGCAATCAAACCGCAGAGACCCTGGGAGCATCAAAGACACAGCGCTGAAACAAGGGAGAAGTAAAGATTAGTGATGAGCGAGTATACTCGTTGCTCGGGTGGTGTCCGAGTATTTGGAAGTGCTCGGAGATTTACTTTCTGTTGCTGCTGCTGCATGATTTGTGACTGCTGGACAGCTTGAATGCATGTGAGGAATACCTGTTTGTTAAGGAATCCTCACATGTATTTAGCCTGTCAAATAGCCGCAAATCATGCAGCTACGGCAACAGAAAGTAGATCTCAGAGGACTTATAAATACTCGGAGATCACCCGAGCAAGAGTATACTCGCTCATCAGTAGTAAAGAACTTTTTCAACAAAATTCATCAATCTATTTACTACAGAAAAGTGGTGTAAAAGCTTTGAAAATTGTAATTTTTTTGCACAACATTAGGCTTGCTAAAGAGTTTTGCAACTTTTTGCATTTTTATACCATTTTTTTCCCAGTTCCAAGAAAGCTGGGATGAGACCATGGTGACCCCTGCTTTTTTAATTCCTGATGAGTGGTGGGCAGTCATCAACTGGAGTAAGATTTGATTCCTCTTAATGAATCAGGAGTCTCATACTCTAATGCTGGTCTCGATAAATCAGAGCCTTAATTTTTTTCACACTTGGGCATGTGGGCAGGAATTTAGTGAAAGAGGAAAATCTCTAAGTAGTGAAGCATTATTTGAATAGGATCTGCTATAGCGCTCAATAGTCGGAACTGTTCTGTGCTTCTTCTACCAGTGTCTACATTTGGTTGCCGTCATAGCTAATAATAGCTGATGACAGCCTAAACCTCTTTAAAAATGTAACCAAACTCTACTTTTTGACCTTGGCCTTATTGTAATTTTTTATATTATCAGGTGCCTATATGGGTAGATTCACACTCTGCCAATTTGTCGCATTCATCTGCATGTGGTCTGCAGAAAACAATTCACGTACTGCAAGCACAAGCCTAATTAGATAGAACTAATTTTCAGAAGGTTCTGCAACAAATTTGCCAAGTGTGAATATACTTTAAAAGATCTCTTCAGATTTTAGACTTCACAGAAAAATACAACTAGCTTACCAGAAAAGTGAAATATTCACGGAATCAGCACATATGAGTATAATTCTCCCAGTGGGCAAATACAAAACTAAGCTGAAATTAATGGGTTAGAGATGTGAGAAAAACTTTCCACATTATAACACTCTGTATAGGGGAATTTTTCAACTCATTTATACATTCTGCATTTAGTGATGCTTACAGGAGAATAGCACCTTAATATTAATTATGGATGTCAAATATTGTTATAAGAAATATATTAAAATTCAGTAGACTTACCGGGAATTGCACAGTTCTATTTGGTTTAACTGTTTCTTGTTTGTGTGTTAGGTTAAAAACTTTGCAATTGATATAAGGCCAACATATCTGAGTTGTGCACAGAAATTTGACATCACTCTAGCAGTGGCCTGAAAAGACTTACATTAACATTTAGTTTGGGGCAGAGTGGACTAGTTATCTGTCCATAATTTATTTTTGCAAAACATTTTTCGAGAATATATTGACAATTATTTATTTACTATGTTTTGCTTATATAGCGCTATCTTATTCCACAGCACTTTACACACATTATCATTGCTGTCCCCAATGGGGCTCACAATCTAAATTCCCTTTCAGTATGCCTTTTGGAGTGGGGGAGGAAACCGGAGGAAAACCACGCAAATACAGGGAAAACATACAATCTCCTTGCAGATGTTGTCCTTGGTGGGATTTGAACCCAGGACCCAAGGCTGCAGTACTAACCACTGAGCCACCGTGCTGCCCTGGCAGGTTCTAAAGAGCCTAAATAGCAGATTCTAAAGAGCCTAAAGCCTGTCTCAAACCTTCTGAAGTGCCTGATTTACCCATGTGCCAAATTTGGCGCAGAATTGTCCAGTCGTTTGCTCATCAATTAATCTTTGCTTTTGCAAACTATTTTTTTTCCAAATCTGTAAAGATCGGTAGGGCAGAGAGGGAGATGAAACTGATGCAAAAGTGTTGTGAATGCTATGGATTCTGAGTTGGGGCTCCCTCTGGTGGTTGTTGATATTAATTAAGCGGTTTTGACTGACAGAGGCCCTTCAGCTGAGGATCCAGCTGCGGATGATCTGGGAGTGATGACTGGGGAGATTTAAGGGAGTAACTTTCCAATGATCCTCGCCGGTGATTAGTTTTTTCTTCCTGGTCCAGTTTGGAAGTCAGCTGCTGCGGGCTCCTGCAAACTTTCAGATAAGTTATTTTCTGCTTGTTTCTGTGGTTTTGTTTTCTTTTGTTTTCTGCCTTCTGAGTGTAGTCAACAGGGTCCCACTGCTGGGGCCTGCGCTGGACTCTGTTTCTCAGTTTTCTCGGGTCATTTGTTCAGTCCCTGTTATTTCAGTGGCTGGGGGTAGCTACCTGTTCACACCAGAGGTCTGATATAGCTGGGATAGATCGTTTGGTCTCAGAGTTTTTTGGAATCAGACGTGTTGAAATTTTTCCTAGGGTTTTGTTGGATTGCAGAAAGTATTCTTTTCTGTCCTGTCTTATCTAGACAATTTTGGGCCCCAGCGTTTGCTTACTCTATTTTCTACCTGCGTTTGTATTTCATCTTGTCTCACCACCAATATATGTGTGGGGGCTACCTATTTCTTTGGGGCGCTTCTCCAGGGCAGTTAGCTTTCCCCTTTCTATCTTTAGGCTTAGCTAACTCTCCAGCTGTTTCGAGGCGTCTAAGTCAACCTAGGTACGTCCCACGGCTGCTTCTAGTTGTGCGGTTAGTTTAGGGGTCTGCAATCCATTAGTTACCAACCTCTCTGGGTGACTGGCTGCCTTGGCTATTTTTGTTACTGTCCTCCTCGGCTACCATATCATAACACAAAAGCTTTTGTGGTGCCTGATTTACCTGTATGGCACATTTGAGGCGGATTAGTCAAATCTTTTCACCGCAAATTAATATTTGCTTGTGTGTTTCATTTTTTGTGAATATATTATGAACGGTAGGGCCCAAGAGCTGAAACCTGGTCTAAAGTCTTTCGAAGAGCCTGTTTCACCTGTGCCAAATTTGCCGCAAGTTGGTCAAATCAGTTGACCATGCATAAAGAACAAACAATAGATATCAGGAACTAATATATACTACTGTATTTATTATATATACAGAGAAATGTTTGATAAAAATAGTTTTTTATACACGTGTACATTTTTAACCTTTTCACGAGATCTTAGGGCAGATTATTGAATCCCCCATCACCTTAAAGGGTTATGACCACCCTACAATTTTGATAGAGGTCTGACCTTTGGGATTTCCACCAATACTGATAATGAAGCAGCTACAAAAGTTTTTTAGCCCCATTAAAAGGGCCATGCAAAAGAAAAATAAAACAAAACAGTGCAGGCATTGTAGCACTAAGTAAGACTACAGTCTATTCATTCTAAAGAATGATGGGGCTCAAAGGAGTCAGATCTCCACGATAATAAAATTATAACATATTCTAACTAGCTCACAGACTGCAAATTACATTAAAAATTGATCTCCTTTTTAACATCTTCCCAATAGATGACGTACTGTTAAGTCCTATTTTACATTCTATGTCAGGTGCGAGTGTATGACGCGGGTACAGGAGTTGAGCCCACAACCTACATGATGGGTCTTGACTGATTTATATAGCTAGCATGGGTCTCTAGCAGCAGTGATCAGAGCTAATTCTGATTACTGCTCTTTAACCATTCAAATGCCAAATCAATCTTGTTCATGGGATCCTGATGGATTGCCATGGCACTCAAGCATGTAATGAAGGCCCCCCTCACTGTTGTTGTGACCTTTGGACACTCATTTTCACCTAATACTGCAATATAGTGGTAGTTCAAGCATTAAAATGATCACAGGTTCAACTCCTCCAAGGGCACTAAAAAAAGAAATGTCAAAAGAAGATTTAAAAAAAATTAAGAAAATTTAAAAGTTTAAATTACTCCCCTTTTACCAATACAAAATAAATAAAAAAAAAGGAAACATATTTGGTGTTGTCATAGCTGCAAATGTCTGATCCATCAATATATAAAATTATTTAACATGTTAGGTAAACGTTGTAAGGAAAGCCATTTTAAGACACCACATCTCTACAAAAAAAATAAAAAGATGCAATAAACACTAATCAAAACAGTGTGTGCACCCTAAAATATTAGCAATAAAATCTATAACTTGAAACGCAAAAATCAAGCATTCACTCAACTCCATCGACAATAAAATGCAATACTAGTTCAGAATTTGTTTTCTACCACTTTAATTAAAAAAAAAATAGTTAGGGATCACCATGAAGGTTCTGTCTGGAAGAATCATGTTATCTGGTCATTTTTAACTATATAGTTTTTTTTACAATTACACCCCAATATTTTGTATGGTAAAATGAATGGTGTCCCGCAAAAAAACAAAGCTTGATAGCGCTATGTCAATGGAAACTTGAAAAAATGATGGCTCATGAAAAAGAAGTAGGAAAAAAAATCAAAGGCACAAAAACAAAAATTTGCTCAATAGGGACAATTTTACATGTTGCGAGAAATTCTTCCTGTCTCTAACTACAGTAAAGATGTGTATCTTTGTACCGTGTTAGCCAGTAGATAGAAAAATATTTGGAGTTGAGAGTCCTCAGTGGTTGATACCTTTTAATGGCTTACTGAAAAGATGGTAACAAATTGCAAGCTTTCGAGACTGCTCAGGTCTCTTTGCCTGATGAAGAGACCTGAGTAGTCTCGAAAGCTTGCAATTTGTTACCATCTTTTCAGTTAGCCATTAAAAGGTATCAACCACTGAGGACTCTCAACTCTAAATATTTTTTTGTCTCTAACCAAACAAATTCCTTGTCAATAGACTTTTTTTGTCATTGCAGTTTAGTTTTGAGAAACTTTCTCTGTGCTCAATAATAAAGTTCAATTCCACTGAGTTTTCAGTGGTGTTTCATTTAGCCCCACTAATACAAAGGCAATATGTTGACAGAGCACTGATTACTTTCTACTCTGCTGTGTACAGTGCTAGAAATGCTAATTTTACTTATTTTGACACTTAGCCCCAGGATATACTTTCTAGATTTAACATCTTGTTTAGAAAGTGCATTGCAAAACATTTTAAATTAGTGTTACAAGAACCATACCAGTGTCTCGTCATTAACAAATAATTGCATTGCTTAGTACTAGTTCACATTCATTTACTTATTTATACAAAAACAATATCAAGGCTGCATGAAATGTAATCTCGTGTTGCTGTTTGTTCTGCTTGAGAAAGTACAGTGTATTCACGTGAGTATTTATGAAAGTTCTTTATCACCAGAGGCGAAAATCTGATTGAGTTGGGTAATATTGAACATGTAAAATTAGGTACTGTAAAAATGCTAATATCGTAAATGAACCATTCATGCATTAATGGAAAATTGGAAATATTGTGTTTCATGCTACGATTATTTTGAATACTTTGGTTGATAAATTAATTGCAAAATTACTGTACTGTTTCTACTTCTATTTCCTATATACAGCAATATTGTAGAATTCATAACGTTTGAAGCAGTTTTTAACAACTTCATTTTTTTATAGTGCAGGCACTCCTGATCTGAGAATGAAAGCTGTAGTTATTGAAGGTGGTTTCTGGCATACGTGCTATGGCATATTGCTAGGATACAGCATTGCAATGCGCAGAATAGCCAGTAAATTGGGTAAGGGTTGGATGCCTCGTGTCAATGATGGTGGCCGTGCCTTGTGCTTAGCATACTGATGGGCACATGATGTGATGAATGTGCAGGGGGGTGATGCCGGCAATTACTGTTCAGTCATAGCTGGATGGTCAGTGGCACACACCACAGCGATATAGAAAGGAAACTAGACAGGCAGCAGTGTTGTAAAACAGTAATAACTTTACTTTAGAGCACCAGATGTATAACAGTAAATGGTAGTACAAGCTTGATGGTTACACATCTGGTTAATACAGATGCATATTTCTTAAATTGGTTGTCAGGTCTTAGGGTTCAAGTCTGCAGTTACTCTATGGGACTACAGACTTGTGAATCCTCACAGCGTGCACACTGGAAGCTATGACGATAATGACGTTGGGAGCAGGCGGTCATGTAATCCCGATTTGCATACGAATGGCCACATTTGGACTAGATGTATCCGGCCTTGCTCAATACACTTGCATTGAGTGAGGTCACCCACGTCTAGTCGGCATGTGACTGCATGTATGGAAAACACATACTTGCGGTCACTTGCCCACCACTCCCAGCGTTGGCTCCAGAGACTCCTCGCAGTGAAGAGTCATAAAGTTTTTTTTTTTACTTTTTTTTACCTTGGAGCTGGATTCTTCTTCCCTTTTTATTGTCTGAACCTAGTGTCTTGGCAGAGACACGAACCCATTGCTCGGATCCTCAGAATATTTTGGAACTGCAATTGGGGTGAGCTGAAATCTTTCTTTTATCTTGATAATTGTATTATACATTGAATAAGGTCTGTTTGTTGAAACCTTGATAAAGCATTGTTTTGCAAGACACATAAAGGGAGTAGCAGATCTTTGGTTCACTGCTAAAGGTACTGCCACACTAAACAATCCCGCTAGCGATCACAATAACGATGCATACTAATGCGATCGCTAGCGGGATTGTTTCTATATCGCTAAATGCGGCCACATTTAGCGATATAGTTAACGACGCTATCGCCGTTATTGATCTTCTTAACGACTTTAGCGGTACAAAAGTACCGCTAAATCGCTAAGAAAAGGTGCCACACAGCGATTAGATACTTACCCAGCGGGAGCGCCAGCGATGAAATAGGGTCCGGAACGATTCCAGCGACGAGCGAGATCACAGCAGGAAGCTCGTCGCTGGAAGCTGCCGCACTGAACAACATCGCTAACAGGATCGCTAAATAGTGACGTTTTTTAGCAATCCCGTTAGCGATATTGTTTAGTGTGGCATACCCTTAAGTATTAACTTTTACCTGCTAGTTGTTATCTGATTACTTGACATTATCTTGCTATTTGACCACTTCCAGTAATAAAAGTATTACAGTGGTCTAGAAGGTTCTAAAGGAGAATCATGTGACCTGCATAGCTTTTATCCCTACATATAAACTGGGATATACAGTGGGGAAAATAAGTATTTGACACATTGCTGATTTTGCAAGTTTTGCGAATTACAAAGAATGGAGAGGTCTGTAATTTTTATCGTAGGTACATTTCAACTGTGAGAGACAGAATCTTAAAAAAATCCAGAAAATCACATTGTATGATTTTTACATAATTAATTTGCATTTTATTGCATGAAATAAATATTTGATACAATAGAAAAACAGAACTTCATATTTGGTACAGAAACCGTCTTTTGCAATTACAGAGGTCACACGTTTCCTGTACTTCTTAATCAAGATGGAAAAATTGAGTTTCACCTCCCTCCAAAGATTTTCTATTGGGTTCAGCTCTGGAGACTGGCTAGGCCACTCCAGCAGCTTGAAATGCTTCTTGCGGAGCCACTCCTTAGTTGCTCTGTCTGTGTGTTTTGGGTCATTGTCATGCTGGAAGACCCAGCAACTACCCATCTTCAATGCTCGTACTGAGGGAAGGAGTTTGTTGGCCAAAATCTTGCCATACATGACCCCATCCTTCCTCCCTTCACTCCGATGCAGTCGTCCTGTCTCCTTTGCAGAAAAGCACCCCCTATGGCATGAGGTTTCCCCCACCATGCTTCCTGGTTGGGATGGTCTTCTTTGGGTTGTACTCATCCTTCATTCTTCCTCCAAACATGGAGCTGATACCAAAAAAGTTCTATTTTGGTCTCATCTGACCACATGATCTTGTCCCATGCCTCCTCTAAATTACCCAGATGGTCATTGGCGAACTTCAAATGGGTCTGGACCTGTGTTGGCATAAACAGGGAAACCTTGTGTGCCCTGCAGGATTTTAATTTATGACGGCGTAGTGTGTTACTAACCATAATATTTGAGTCTGTCAAGATTGACAGTCATGTTGTGTGTTTTTTCCATTTTCTAATAATTGTGCCAACAGTTGTTGCCTTCTCATCAAGCTGCTTGCCTATTGTCCTGTAGCACACCCCAGCCTTGTGGAGGTCGACAATTTTGTCCCTGATGTCCTTAGACAGCTCTTTGGTCTTGGCCATGGTGGAGAGGTTGGAGTGTGATTGTGTGGACAGGAGTCTTTTATACAGGTAGCGAGTTCAAACAGGTGCAATTAATACAGGTAATGAGTGCAGTGTAGCAGGGCTTCTTAAAGAAAAAATAACAGGTATGTAAGAGCCAGATTTCGTGCTGGTTGGTAGGTGATAAATACTTATTTCATACAATAAAATGCAATTTAATTATGTAAAAATCATACAATGTGATTTTATGTTTTTTATTTTAAGATTTTAGACGTATTTAGATATATTGAGCAATACAGAAGATATAGTAAAAAATGATGCATTACACAGTGAATAACCTCTGCTTGCTGAAACCAGAATTGCTCCGCACGTTAATGCTTGTATTAGAAAACATTGGATTAAAAGTGCAGAATTTTCACATTGATGTTTCAAAACTTGAATGGATGCTTGCAAATAACATCTATTATCAGAAAATACCTTTTCACCCATAGCAGTGTGACTAAAACAATTGCCTGCCATTATCAGCTGCCAGTAGCAGAACGCACTTAGCGTTGGTGACAATTACTACTGTCACAAATTTGAATATTTTAGATATTTTCCTGCCTGCAGTTTCTGACCCTAATTTCTCTTGTACTTACAAGCTTTGTGATAGTGATTTTTACCTTTTCTATCATGTGTAGTAGGAGGGTGTAGTATATAGATTGGAGTGACATCTGACCATCTGCTGCATAGTTATTTAATACAGATAACAAGGTACAATTTGTACTCTTACCGAAGCTCTAAAATGCTTATGACATTTCCAGAAGGGTGTATCCGTCTTACAAAATTGAAATCTCCAATATAGATGCTCCCATCAGGTCCGGTTGCCATAGCAACAGGAGCAAAGAGCTTGTTGTTATGTACTGGTCCATTGCAAGTGGAGCACGAGAGGGTTCTCTGCAGACCATTACCCATCAGTGTTGAAACCACAGGAGGCTGCTGTGATATGAATATATTTTCTCCATCTCCTTTGTGCAATATCCCTAATAAGAAAAGAGAAATTCATTGATTAATGTATAATTTTACACCAAGGTTACAATTTTAAATGGGAAACGTTTTTCCTTTTTATTTCATTTTTGCAGCAAAGAAGACTTGGACAATAGTTTATAGAATCCTAAAATTAGGCCAGCGAACACCAGTCCCTTTCAAACAGAGCTAACAATCTCATTTCCAAAAAACAGTAACACATGCTACACATTTGTAAATCAGGTTTTGTCTTAGGGCCCTTTCACATTGCATTCTTGCCTACAATCAGTGACCCTGTTGGGGCTTACGCCCATATTTCCAGTAAAACAAGATTCAGGTGTATGCGCCAACAGGGCCATTAACTATAATGGTGAGACAAATTCAGAGAACGCTTTTTTGTGCATCATTTTCATCGTATATGCCTACTGGAGGCAGATGGCTAGATGTTGTTAACTATTCAGTGTTCGCCTCTAATAAGCAAATCCAGCCAAAATTATGCACGACAGAGCTCACGGTGACGTCGTCTCCACCATTAGAGTCAATTGCCCTGTCGGTACATACAGTACAGACCAAAAGTTTGGACACACCTTCTCATTCAAAGATTTTTCTATATTTTCATGGCTATGAAAATTGTAGAATCACTGAAGGCATCAAAACTATCAATTAACACATGTGGAATTATACATTACACTTTACAAAAAAGTGTGAAACAACTGAAAATATGTCTTACATTCTAGGTTCTTCAAAGTAGCCACCTTTTGCTTTGATTACTGCTTTGCACGCAGAAAAGGTGAATAGATGGACTCTACATGCCTGGTTCCACTGTGAAGCATGGAGGAGTGTGTGATGATGTGGGTGCATTGCTGGTGACACTGTTGGGATTCATTCAATTTGAATAAATCCCCAACAGTGTCACCAGCAAAGCACCCCACACCATCACACCCCTCCTGCATGCTTCACGTGGGAACCAGCATGTAGAGTCATCCATTCACCTTTTCTGCGTGCAAAGCAGTAATCAAGCAAAAGGTGGCTACTTTGAAGAACCTAGAAATAATACATATTTTCAGTTGTTTCACACTTTTTTGTAAAGTGTAATGTATAATTCCACATGTGTTAATTTATAGTTTTGATGCCTTCAGTGTGATTCTACAATTTTCATAGTCATGAAAATACAGAAAAATCTTGAATGAGAAGGTGTGTCCAAACTTTGGTCTGTACTGTACACCCGAATCTTGCTTTGCCGGGTTCGACTTAAGCCCCATTGGGTCACTGAACGTGGGAGGAACGGAATGTGAAAGGGCCCCCTTAAGTATACCTAATACAACAAATTTAGAGACTAACCAATCATGAGGAAAATACATCAAATACCAGGACTGGCTAGGAGTTTGCTCATTGTGATGTTTGATTTCATGCTAGTAAAGAGAGTTGTCCAAAAATTTAAGAGAAGCAAGTAATTCTTATTTCTAAAAAGGAAAAGGATTCAAAAGGATAGCAAAGGCAATGAATATTGCTTGATATACAATTTGAAGCAAGATCAAAGTAAAAGGGGACCTGTCACCATGTCAAGAGTGGACATATTTTTGTTCATTATTTAATTCCCACTGCTCCTTAGTGTATTCAGTCTTGGCCATTCCTGTAACGTCCATGCCTATAGCCCAAACTAGGCACTGAGGAGTGTGCCTTAATCCCTTCCAAACAGAGGCAGCCGGACGTAGAAATGCATGAGGGAAATGTAATGAATCTCGAGAGTGCTATGGTGCTGGACAGGAAATCCCTGGGCTCAAGCGCAGGGATGATTCAAGATGAATGTAAGCAGGAGCTTAAAAGATACTGTGTTGCTAAACATGGAACTGGAGGGTGCTATGCCTGATGCTGTGTGTTAACGATTGATTTTCTTGATGTCACTAATGTCAAAATACAAAAAGTTGAACTGCACCCTCTAAGGATTCAAGCCTAAATAAGACAAAAAGAAGGCGCACGTCAAAGCCAGGGAGTCCATCCCGGAGCTGGTTCCATAACACTAGATCAAAAGACAGTGCCTGTCATGTATAGTGTACAGTTCCTATAGCGTCTTGTGCTTGGGTGCGAGGGAAACACATGAGACATAGGCTGGTATGAAATGACTTGTATTACTTCATACAAGCATGCAGAGAAGGTCACACAGTTTGCAGGAAACAGAGGCAGAAGACACAGCAGGCCAGAGTAACTTCAAGCTCTACATAACTCTCCAAAGCAGGTTCAGGATCTCTTCTCTGTACCGTAATTCCTCTGCAAACATGGATTTCACCAGACAGCAGGTTTCCAAAGTCCAATAGTATTCCAAAGTTCCTCAGTAGGAAATAGCTGGAGTCCAAAATCCTAGGTTTCCAGGAGTCAAGTCACAGGCTGACTGAGGCTTGATTCAGGAGCACTGATTGTTCAGCTGAAGCTGCTTAAGAAGCAAGAGGGAGAGAATCAGGGCGGGAACATGAAAACTGGAAACTCCATATTAACTGAGGGCAAGAGCTGCAGAAAGACAGAAAGCAAAATGGCCGACGGAAAACTGAGTTTCAAGGAACATGTCAAAAGAGACAAAGAACCTTACATTACTCCCCCCTTAAGGACATCCTCCGGATGACCTCAGACCAGGCTTGTCAGGGTACCTCTGATGAAACTGGCGGAGCAGGCGAGGAGCATTTACATTATTGACTGGTTCCCATGAGTTGTCCTCCACTGGGTAGCCCTGCCATTTAATCAAATATTGCAACTGATTTCTGTACAACCTGGAATCTAGAATCCTTTCCACCATAAATTCTTCCTGACCATCGACCAGCACTGGGTCAGGGCAAGGAGAAGAGCGTCCAGGAAACGTATTGGGTGTTGCAGCCTTTAGTAGGGATACATGAAAGACAGGGTGGATTCTCATAGTTCTGGGCAGTTGAAGACGACAAGCAACCGCACTTATAATCTTACTGATCTTATAAGGTCCAATGTACTTATGTCCCAATTTAGACGATGGAATCTTTATTTTAAGATTTCTGGTTGACAGCCAGACCAAATCTCCTACCTTGAAAGCTGGTGCAGGTTTACGAAATTTATCTGCTGCTTTCTTGTACCTTTCCTGAGCCAATTCTAGATTTTCCTTTAGAAGATCCATATTCTTTTGTAAAGAAGTGATTCTTTCAGCCACTGCCGGCAAAGGCGTATCTATGGGAAATCGAGGAAGAATGTTAGGATGATAACCTAGATTGGAGTAAAAAGGAGACTGCTTAGTGGAGGCGCTCTGAGAGTTGTTATAAGAGAACTCAGCCAGTGGAAGTAGATCCACCCAATCATCTTGTAGGTGGCAGATAAAGCAGCGGAGATACTGCTCCAGGGTCTGATTGGTTCGTTCTGTCTGTCCATTAGTCTGAGGATGAAAAGCAGAAGAAAGGTTTACTTTAATGTCCAATGCGGCACAGAAATTTTGCCAAAACCTTGAAGTGAATTGCACCCCTCGATCTGAAATGACCTCATCCGGTACTCCATGTAAGCGAAACACATTCTTAATCATCAAGTCTGATGTCTGTTTTGCAGTGGGTAAGCCGACACAAGGGATAAAATGAGCTGCCTTTGTTAGACGATCAACCACCACTAGAATGGTGTTCTTCCCGTGAGAGATTGGTAACTCCACAATGAAGTCCATAGAAATGGATCCCCACGGGCGGGACGGGTGGGAAGAGGTTGTAACAGACCAGTTGGTGAGGAGCGAGGTGTTTTGCATCTTGCACAGACTTCACATGAAGTGACATAGTTTAAAACATCTTTCCTGTAAGTGGGCCACCAAAAGAAACGAGAAAGAAATTCTTGTGTCTTTAGAATTCCTCTATGCCCAGCTATCTTGGAATCGTGGATGAGTTGCAAAACTCTCAATCTGACTGTTTCAGGTATATACAGACGTTGTCCCTGAATCCACACACCATTCTTAAAGACAAGACTTACGTCCCTTGGGGGTTGAGCCAACAAAGAATCCGCATGGTATGCTTCCTTGATGTCCTTAAGTAGGTCTTGATTATGAATCACTCCCAGGAATCTAGAGTCAGGAAGAATAGTCTTAGGAGGAGTAAGTGGACGTGTCTCTGCTGAATGAATCCTAGAGAGTGCATCAGCCTTTCCATTGCGCGATCCTGGTCTATAAGAAATTACAAAATTAAATTGGTTTAAGAAAAGATTCCAGCGAGCCTGGCGAGGAGTCAGGCACTTAGCCGACCTGATAAATTCAAGGTTACGATGGTTTGTCAGGACGACTATTTGCTGTGCAGCTCCCTGAAGAAGGTGTCTCCATTCCTTGAAGGCGGCAATAATGGCCAACAATTCTCTATTGCCCACATCGTAGTTCCTCTCAGCCGAAGACAACTGCTGGGAAAAGAAGGCACATTGATGCAAGACATTCTTCTCACCTGTTCTCTGAGAGAGTATAGCTCCAACGGCACAGTCTGAAGCATCCACCTCTATTATGAAGGCAAGCTCGGGGTTGGGATGTACTAAGATAGGTGCGGTGGTAAATTTATCCTTTAAACAGGAAAATGCTTCCTGAGCTTGCGGGGTCCAGGAGAACCTAGACTGTTTCCGGGTAAGTTGGGTGATAGGTAACACTACCTCAGAGAAATTACTAATGAAACGTCTATAGAAGTTGGCAAACCCGATGAAGCGCTGCACCTCCTTCACATTTCTAGGAATTGGCCAATCCTTGATGGCTTGGGTCTTGCTTCCATCCATACTAATCCCTTGCGTAGATAGTACATACCCCAGAAATTGAATTTCGGTCCTATGGAACTCACACTTTTCAAGTTTGATGTAGAGATGGTTTTGTCTTAGGTGTTCTAAGACCATTCTCACATGTCCATGATGTTCCTCTGTGGAGTTAGAAAAAATTAGAATATCATCCAGATAAATCACCACAAATGTATCTAGGAGATCCCTGAAGATGTCATTCACCAAGTGTTGGAAAGTGGCTGGGGCGGTACTCAGACCAAAAGGCATAACTAGATATTCAAAGTGTCCATAGCGTGACCTGAATGCAGTCTTCCATTCATCCCCAGGTCTAATACGGACCAAGTTATAGGCCCCACGGAGATCCAGTTTAGAGAAAATTTTAGCATGCCGCACTCTCTCCAACAACTCAGGGATTAAAGGCAATGGATAACGGTTTCTAATAGTAACCTTATTAGTTCCCTATAGTCTATGCAGGGTCTCAGAGATCCATCTTTCTTCTTCACAAAGAAGATGGGTGCACCTGCGGGAGATGAAGAGGGGCGTATGAAGCCTTTGGCTAGATTTTCATCTATGTAGTCCTTCAAAGCTTTTAGCTCGGGCCCCGCTAGGGGGTAGATCTTACCAAAAGGTATCTCGGCTCCAGGCAATAATTCGATTGGACAATCATATGGACGGTGAGGAGGAAGCTGATCAGCGTTCTTCTTGTCACATAAATCCACATAGTCCTGGTATACAGCTGGTAGTTCAGGAACTGACATGGTTCCTTTAGGCACAGAGCAAGCTGAAACTCCTTGACTCATCTGTTTCTCCGGAAAGTGTAATTCCTTGGTCTCCCAGTTAATCGTAGGATTCTGCGCCTGCAGCCATGGTAGCCCTAGAATAATGGGAAAGTGGGGAGAAGAGATAAGCATAAAAGACATTTTCTCCTGATGATCTTTACCCATAAGGACCCTCAAAGGCTCTGTTTCCTGATCCACTGGTCCAGAGGTCAGCAGGGAGCCATCCACAGTCTCCATCTGTACTGGGTAGCCTTCTTCACTGAACGTATTCCCTGTTTCAGAGCAAAGGAGATATCCATAAAATTTCCACTTGCTCCTGAGTCGATCATAGCAGAGCTAGACACCCATACTGAGTCAACCCAGAGTTTGATGGACAGGAAACAATGAGAATTGTTTCTTTTACAACTCAGCTGGGACACCGCTGAGGAAACTTGAAAAATTGCAGCGTTTATACCGTCATTGTCCCCAGAACTAACAGAGTTTAAGTCCGAAAAATCAAGATCTCTTGCAGCAGATCTCTCTGGAGTCTGAGGCTCGGACATGACAGAGCTCCTCTCGCAACACTCACAGTGAATGACTGCTGCAGTAGTCTTACGAGAACGGCTGGGGCAGTTTATAATGAAGTGCCCTGACTTACCACAGTAAAAACATAGATTTTCCTTTATACGGTGTTCTTTGCGTGCATCACTAACCCGTCTTTGTAAAGAGTCCACCTGCATGGGTTCAGGTTCTGGTTCCCTTGTGATCCTACTCAAAGGTTCCTTAGATGAGGAGGGAGGTAGGGAAAGGTTAGTGCGATTATTTTCGAACCATCTCTCTTGTCTGCGTTCAGTCAGACGAGCATCAATACGGATACAATAGTTAATAAAGTCACCTAACGCAGTGGGAGGGTCGGCACGAGCAAGTTCATCCTTAATCAATGGAGACAACCCTTTCCGAAAAATAGATTTTTTGGCGGAAGTGTCCCAAGTGGTATCAAGAGCCCATCTCCTGAAATCCAAGGCATATTCGGCTACTGAACGCTTACCTTGGCGCAAAGTTAACATGGCTGCTTCAGCTGTTGCACCTCGATTGGGGTCATCAAACACCTGCCCCATGGCTGAAATGAAAGCATCAAGGTGATTCAAACAATCATCCTCAGTCTCAATCAGAGGGTTTGCCCACATCAAAGCCTTATTGGTAAGCAACATGATTATAGTAAGCACTTTGGATCGTTCAGTGGGAAATTGTGAAGCATGTGCAGAGAAAAATAGATTGCATTGGTTAATAAATCCCCTGAATTTCTCACGTTCACCGCCAAAACGAAAAGGAGGTAACTTGGGGATCCCAGAACTCGGGGTTATGACAGGAGCCTGGACTCGTTCCTCTAGAGCCTCAATCCTGGCTCGTAATTCCTGGGTAGTTTGTCCAAACACTTGCAAATTATGATTAGTGAGGTCCTGTAGGCTTGCAAAACGGGTTTTTAAAGTCTGTACATCTGAAAGGATTGTATCAGTCACTCCGCAAAGCTCCTTTATGCGGGCCTCCATCTTCCAGATCTTTTAAGGCAGAAGTGCTGGAAGGAGAAGAGGAAAGGAAAAAAAAAAACAATAGTGTTTACCTGTGGTAACACTCTAGAGTAACATTTAAGAGAATGCGCTCACCTGGAATGGTTGTGAGAAGTCACAACCACTGTCATCACAGAGGGTATTAAATGGACATCTGATATCCACAGTCCCAGCAGACACGGCTTTCCCAGACCCAGCAGACACTAAACATTGGCTCCTGAATCTTGTCATGTATAGTGTACAGTTCCTATAGCGTCTTGTGCTTGGGTGCGAGGGAAATACATGAGACATAGGTTGGTATGAAATGACTTGTATTACTTCATACAAGCATGCAGAGAAGGTCACACAGTTTGCAGGAAACAGAGGCAGAAGACACAGCAGGCCAGAGTAACTTCAAGCTCTACATAACTCTCCAAAGCAGGTTCAGGATCTCTTCTCTGTACCGTAATTCCTCTGCAAACATGGATTTCACCAGACAGCAGGTTTCCAAAGTCCAATAGTATTCCAAAGTTCCTCAGTAGGAAATAGCTGGAGTCCAAAATCCTAGGTTTCCAGGAGTCAAGTCACAGCTGACTGAGGCTTGATTCAGGAGCACTGATTGTTCAGCTGAAGCTGCTTAAGAAGCAAGAGGGAGAGAATCAGGGCGGGAACATGAAAACTGGAAACTCCATATTAACTGAGGGCAAGAGCTGCAGAAAGACAGAAAGCAAAATGGCCGACGGAAAACTGAGTTTCAAGGAACATGTCAAAAGAGGCAAAGAACCTTACAGTGCCTCAGACAGTGGTGAAAAGAAATTTTTAAATTTATTCTGCCTCCTGTGGCGACATTTCGGTCCGAAGACCTTTTTCAAGCACAGTACAGAGTGTTCCTAACCACCATTATATAAATCAAATCCACCCCCCAATTAGTGAGAACACCAATCGGATACAGACACAATAACAGATACAATCACATCAAATAAAAAAACAAACATATAGTTAAAAACAAACTTATTGAGCATCCAATGAATTACTGGCTAATCTAACATCAAATCGCTAGCTCTGATCGGTAATATACACATAATGTAGATCAAAAATACACAGAGAACTTCTAGATCGAAGAAAGTAAACAAAGGCCCTCCCACCAATGAGTACAAAGCATTCCCACTCGTCATGGTTACAGCCACTCCCACAGATGTGGTCATACTATCCCTAGTCCAATCACAGCCAAGTGCTGTGACTCATGTTTCAGAGCTCCACTGATACACAGTACTGCGCATGTCTCAGTCCTTCATAGCGTACGGCCAATCCTGGCCCTAAGGACGAGGATGCAGTGCTAGTCCCAGCCTGTAATTGAATGCAATGCACTGTATACAGCACAACACCAATGGACTGGGATATGGTGTGTTTGTGGGGTGCAAGGGTGTGGAGAATCAGCAGCTCGCCCACTGCTACCGCTTTGGGTACACTATCACCAACAAATTCCTGAAGAGGCAGGTGATTAAAAACCATCGAGTGATTGTACACCTGCATCAAGATTTCAGTTTGCCCAGAATTCCATACCTGAACTGTAACATATTTTGAGAGAACAAGGGTTAAATGTTTCCCACATTGCTATAGCTCTAAATGAAAAGTGCCACCCATGCTTCAGCTGGATTTAATGTAAAACCCCTGAAAGTAGGAGCGTGTGGACAAACCATTACCAAATATCTGCAACATTTTGTTCTGTATCTCTGAAGAATATCTGAAAGCAGTTTTAACATGATGTGCAACCATTACATTTTGATTTTAGTTTTTTAAGAATCCTATTAGTGATGAGCGAACGTGCTCGCCATTACTCGTTACTCGCCTGAGTATCACGGTGGACTCGGTGAGCACCGAGCATTTCCGGGATTACTTGGCAGGAACTCGGGTCTCCACCCAGCTTTTTTGGCAGACTTTACAGACCCAATCACGATGCAGGGATTGTCTGCCAGGCAATGAAACTCCGCAGCCATCTTTGTTGTGGTCGTGCAGTGATTGGCTGGCCGCACAGCATCATCAGGCGTATAAGAGACCAGATGCCGCCCTGCTCGGCGCATTCAGCTCTGGATTTAGATAGTGTAGGGATTGCTGCTGCCGAGATAGGGTCAGAATTGGGGATTTCTTAGTCAGTGTGGGGTCTACCATCGTAAACTACTCAAATCCAGATAAACCAACAGTCCTTCTAAGGACTAATTCCGGAGTATATAGGTTCCAGTGTTAGGTAGGCAGGGTAGTGTACGTCGCTCTATACACATCAGTGCAAGGCCTGCAGGCACTGTATGTGTGTATATAGATCATTGCATACATCAAAAGGGTCCATTCTCTTCCTGTGTTTTTGTGCTGCTGCTGTTACCTTTAGGATATATTGGCCGTATATACCTAGCCCAAGTGTGTAATTGGCTTTGAAAAATTTTTTGGCCAGGCTAATAGAGCTTTTTGTATTGCAAAGCAATTCAGAGCACATTGTTTTTCCTCCATTTGGTTTTTGACAGTGCACAATACAGCCAGATCTTTTTCCTAGCACAGCGTGAAAATCCAGCAGTTTTAAAGGGGTCCCAAACATCCCTTTTAAGTACGCAGAGAAATATTTTATTTTTATGTGGTATGGTTGAGTAGATTTTTTTTGTGTCTTACACAATCTCTTGACACTATTTTGCTGAACCCCCCAAAAAATACATACAGGCCACATATTTTACAGTATGGTATATCTGTAACATTCCTCATCCATCCGTCTGCTAAAAATTTTAAGCCCTAAATTCAATTTTTTTTTGCTATCTGGCACTGTACTTATATACAGCAGTATTTAGCCCCCCCAAAAAATACAGGCCACACATTTTTCGGTGTGGTATCTCTGTAACAGCTCATATCTGTGCGTGCTCAAAGTTTGACCAGTATGCGACAGTTTTCTTTTTTTGTCCTGGGTGTCACTGTACTTATATACAGCAGTATTTAGCCAAAAAAAAAAATACAGGCCATACATTTTTCGGTGTGGCATGTCAGTGCCAGCTCATATCTGTGCCTGCTCAAAGTTTGGCCAGTTTACGGCAGTTTTCTTTTTCGTCCTGAGTGTCACTGTACACATATACAGCAGTATTTAGCCCCCCCAAAAAAATTACAAGCCACACATTTTTCAGTGTGGTATCTCCGAGGCAGTTCATATCTGTGCGTACTCAAAGTTTAGCCAGTTTTCTTTTTTGTCCTGGGTGTCACTGTACTTATATACAGCAGCATTTTGCAAAAAAATTTTAAAAAACAGGCCACACATTTTTCGGTGTGGTATCTCCATGCCTGCTCATTTCTGTGCGTGCTCAAAGTTTGGCCAGTTTATGGCAGTTTTCTTTTTTTTCATCCTGGGTGTCATTGTATTTGTATAAAGCAGTATTTTGCAAAAAAATAAAAAAAATACAGGCCACACATTTTTCGCAGTGGTATTTCCATGCCAGCTTATATCTGTGCGTGCTCAAAGTTTGGCCAGTTTACGGCGGTTTTCATTTTTTGTCCTGGGTGTCACTGTACTTATATACAGCAGTATTTAGTCAGAAAAAAAAACAGGCCACACATTTTTCGGTGTGGTATCTCCGTGACAGCTCATATCTGTGCATGCTCAAAGTTTGGCAAGTTTACGGCAGTTTTCTTTTTTTGTCCTGGGTGTCACTGTACTTATATACAGCAGTATTTAGCCAAAAAAAACAGGCCACACATTTTACGGTGTGGTATACAGCAGTATTTTGCAAAAAAGTAAAAAAAATACAGGCCACACATTTTTCGGTGTGGTATCTCTGAGCCAGCTCATATCTGTGCGTGTTCAAAGTTTGGCCAGTTTACGGCAGTTTTCTTTTTTTGTCCTTGGTGTCACAGTACTTATATACAGCACTATGTTACATTATTTTAAAAAATAGGCCACATTTTACAGTGTGGTCTATCTCTGACATGCCTAATACATCCGTGTGCCAAAAATTGAGGCATTTTAGGTCTAAATTCCCTTTTTTTTGTCAGTCTCTCACTCTCGTTATATCCAGCACTCTTTTGCATCCACCAAAAAAAACAAAACATATTTTACAGTGTGGTATATCTGTGACACACCTCATACGTCCGTGTGATAAAAATTTGTGGATTTTACCAGTGTTTTCCTGTCTGGTACTCAAGTTATATACAGCACTCTGTTGCATTATTTTAAAAAGAGGCCACATTTTACAGTAGGGTCAATCTCTGACACACCTCATACATCTGTGTGCCAAAAATTGAGGCATTTTAGGCCTAAATTCCCTTTTTTGTGCAGTCTCTCACTCTCATTATATCCAGCACTCTTTTGCATCCACAAATTTTTTTTTTTTACAGTGGGGTTTGTCGGCAAAAAGATTTCTGTTTCAAGTTGTTATGGCAGCATCATGACTGCGTTAAATGCTCCAACTACTACCACCATCATCATCTACAGCCTAAAGGCTGTCACTGCACAGATAGAAAGTCTGAGTAGCAGAAGGTGAACGCTTAGGCGGTGTTGTACTCTGTATTGTACTCTGTATTACGAAGGCTAAATCTTCTTCATGAAATCATGCCTGGAAGAGCCATAGCAAGATAACGTTGAAGATCACGGGACAGGACTCGCAACAACTGAAGCCTGGTGTTCCTGGTCAGGATTCTGACAAGCCCTCACCTACTAATACTGAACTGGTTGGACGATGACGTTTAACCCCTTACTGCCATCGGACATACTATCCCGTCCATGGTACCTGGGCCCGTATGACCATGGACGGGATAGTACGTCTCGTGCGATCGGACGCGCTCCCGGGGGAGCGCAGCCGATCGCGGCCGGGTGTCAGCTGATTATCACAGCTGACACCCATGACTGTGTGTCAGGAGCGGTCACGGACCGCTCCCGGCACATTAACCCCTTGCACACCGCGATCAAACATGATCGCGGTGTACTGGGGGCACAGGGGAGGATCGCGCAGGGTGGGGGCTCCCTGCGCGCCCCCCTGAGACCCTCAGAGCAGCGCGATGTGATCGCGCTGTTCTGAGGGCTTCCTCCCTCCCAGGACCCGGATCCAAGATGGCGCCGGGGTCCTGGAGGGAGGCGGCTTCCTCAGTGCCTGCTGAGAGCAGGCACTGAGAAGCCTGCATCTATGCCTGAGCGATCGCTGGTGTGACAGAGTGCTGTGCACACTGTCACACCAGCGATCTGACAAAATACAGTGATGTCCCACCCTGGGACAAAGTAAAAAAGTTAAAAAAATAAAAATAAACATGTTTAAAAAAAAATCCAAAATAAATAAAAAAAAAAAAAATATTCCCCAATAAATTCACTTCTTCCTGTAAATAAAATAAACAAAGCAATAAAAGTACACATATTTGGTATCGCCGCGTCCGTAACGAACCCCCTATAAAATTGTCCCACTAGTTAACCCCTTTAGTGAACCCCTTAAAAAAAAAAAAAACGAAGCAAAAAATCAATGCTTTATCATCATACCGCCGAACAAAAAGTGGAATAACACGCGATCAAAAAGACCGATATAAAAAAACATGGTACCGCTGAAAACGTCATCTTGTCCCGCAAAAAACGAGCCATCATACAGCATCATCAGCGAAAAAATAAAAAAGTTATAGCTCGCAGAATAAAGCGATGCAAAAATAATTATTTTTTATATAAAATTGTTTTTATTCTATAAAAGCGCCAAAACATGAAAAAATGATATAAATGAGGTATCGCCATAATCGTACTGACCCGAAGAATAAAACTGCTTTATCAATTTTACCACACGCGGAACGGTATAAACGCCTCCCCCAAAAGAAATTCATGAATTGCTGATTTTTGTTCATTCTAACCTCCCAAAAATCGAAATAAAAAGCGATCAAAAAACGTCACGTGCTCAAAAATGGTACCATTAAAAACGTCAACTCGTCCCGCAAAAAATAAGACCTCACATGACTCTGTGGGCCAAAATATGCAAAAATTATAGCTCTCAAAATGTGATGATGCAAAAACTATTTTTGCAATAAAAAGCGTCTTTTAGCGTGACAGCTGCCAATCATAAAAACCCGCTATAAATAGTAAATCAAACCCCCCTTTATCACCCCCTTAGTAAGGGAAAAATAATAAAATTAAAAAAAAGTATTTATTTCCATTTTCCCATTAGGGTTAGGGTTAGGGTTGCGGCTAAAGTTAGGGTTAGGGTTGGCGCTAAAGTTAGGATTAGGGTTAGGGTTGGGATTAGGGGTGTGTTAGGGTTAGGTTTGTGGTTAGGGTTGGGACTAGGGTTAGGGGTGTGTTGGGGTTAGGGTTGGAGTTAGAATTGGGGGTTTCCGCTGTTTAGGCACATCAGGGGCTCTCCAAATGTGACATGGCGTCTGATCTCAATTCCAGCCAATTCTGCGTTGAAAAAGTCAAACGGTGCTCCTTCACTTCTCAGCTCTGCCATGCGTCCAAACAGTAGTTTATCCCCACATATGGGGTATCAGCGTACTCTGGACCCCAAGAGTTATTGTGCAATTTGTCCTATTTCTTCTGTTACCCTTGGGAAAATAAAAAACTGGGGGCGAAAATATCATTTTTGTACAAAAAAAAATATTTTTTTGTTTTTTACGGCTGTACATTATAAACTTCTGTGAAGCACTTGGGGCTTCATAGTGCTCACCACACATCTAGATAAGTTCCTTGTGGGGTCTATTTCCAAAATGGGGTCACTTGTTGGGGATTTCCACTGTTTAGGCGCATCAGGGGCTCTCCAAATGCGACATGACGCCCCCAGACCATTCCATCAAAGTCTGCAATCCAAAACGTCACTACTTCCCTTCCGAGCCCCATTGTGTACCCATACAGTAGTTTTCTCCCACATATTGGATATCAGCGTACTCAGGACAAATTGGACAACAACTTTTGGGGTCCAATTTCTCCTGTTACCCTTGTAAAAATAAAATATTGGGGCAAAAAAATCATTTTTGCAAAAAAAAAAAAGGATTTTTTATTTTTACGGCTGTGCGTTATAAACTTATGTGAAGCACTTCGGGGTTCAAAGTGCTCACCACACATCTAGACAAGTTCCTTGTGGGGTCTATTTTCCAAAATGGGGTCACTTGTGGGGGTTTCCACTGTTTAGGCGCATCAGGGGCTCTCCAAATGCGACATGACGCCCCCAGACCATTCCATCAAAGTCTGCAATCCAAAACGTCACTACTTCCCTTCCGAGCCCTGACGTGCGCCCATACAGTAGTTTTCTCCCACATATTGGGTATCAGCGTACTCAGGACAAATTGGACAACAACTTTTGGGGTCCAATTTCTCCTGTTACCCTTGTAAAAATAAAATATTGGGGCAAAAAAATCATTTTTGCAAAAAAAAAAAAGATTTTTTATTTTTACGGCTGTGCGTTATAAACTTATGTGAAGCACTTCGGGGTTCAAAGTGCTCACCACACATCTAGACAAGTTCCTTGTGGGGTCTATTTTCCAAAATGGGTCACTTGTGGGGGGTTTCCACTGTTTAGGCGCATCAGGGGCTCTCCAAATGCGACATGACGCCCCCAGACCATTCCATCAAAGTCTGCAATCCAAAACGTCACTACTTCCCTTCCGAGCCCTGACGTGCGCCCATACAGTAGTTTTCTCCCACATATTGGGTATCAGCGTACTCAGGACAAATTGGACAACAACTTTTGGGGTCCAATTTCTCCTGTTACCCTTGTGAAAATAAAATATTGGGGGCGAAAAAAACATTTTTGTAAAAAAAAAAAAGATTTTTTATTTTTACGGCTGTACGTTATAAACTTCTGTGAAGCACTTCGGGGTTCAAAGTGCTCACCACACATCTAGATAAGTTCCTCGTGGGGTCTATTTGCCAAAATGGGGTCACTTGTGGGGGGTTTCCACTGTATAGGTGCATCAGGGGCTCTCCAAATGTGACATGACGCACCCAGACCATTCCATCAAAGTCTGCAATCCAAAACGTCACTACTTCCCTTCCGAGCCCTGACGTGCGCCCATACAGTAGTTTTCTCCCACTATATTGGGTATCAGCGTACTCAGGACAAATTGGACAACAACTTTTGGGTTCCAATTTCTTCTGTTACCCTTGTGAAAATAAAATATTAGGGGCGAAAAAATCATTTTTGTAAAAAAAAAAAGGATTTTTTATTTTACGGCTGTACGTTATAAGCTTTAGTGAAACACCTGGGGGTTAAAAGTTCTCACCACACATCTAGATAAGTTCCTTGAGGGGTCTAGTTTCCAAAATGGTGTCATTTATGGGGGTTTCCACTGTTTAGGCAGATCAGGAGCTCTCCAAACACGACATGGCGTCCAGCCAATTCTGCGTTGAAAAAGTCAGACGGCGCTCCTTCCTTCCAAACTCTGCCATGCACCCAAACAGTGGTTTACCCCCACATATGGGGTATCAGCGCACTCAGGACAAATTGCACAATAACTTTTGGAGTCTTGTTACCCTTGGAAAAATAAAAATTGGGGTGAAAAGATCATTTTTGTGGAAAAAATATGATTTTTAAATTTTACGGCTCTACATTATAAACTTGTGTGAAGCACTTGGGGGTTCAAATTGCTCACCAAAGATCTAGAAAAGTTCCTTAGGGGTCTAGTTTCCCAAATGGGGTCATTTGTGGGGGGTTTCCACTGTTTAGGCACATCAGGGGCTCTCCAAATGCAACATGGCATCCAATCTCAATTCCAGCCAATTTTGGTTGGAAAAAGTCAAATGGTGCTCCTTCAATTCCGAGCTCTGCCGTGAGCCCAAACAGTGGTTCCCCCCCACATATGGGCTATCAGCGTACTCAGGACAAATTGGACAACAACTTACGTGGTCCAATTTCTCCTGTTACCCTTGGGAAAATAAAAAATTAGTGACTAAAATATAATTTTTGTGGGAAAAAAATAGGATTTTTTATTTTCATGCCCGGGCATTATAAACTTGTGTGAAGCACTTGGGGGTTTAAAGTGCTCACCAAAGATCTAGATAAGTTCCTTAGGGGTCTAGTTTCCAAAATGGGGTCACTTGTGGGGGTTTCCACTATTTAGGCTCATCTGGGGCACTGCAAACGGAACATGACCCCCATCAACGTCTGCATTCCAAAACGTTACTACTTCCTTTCCAAGCCCTGCCGTGCACCCAAACAGTTTCCCCCCCCCACATAGGGGGTATCAGCGTACTCAGAACAAATTGGACAACAACTTTTGGGGTCCAATTTCCTTGGGAAAATTCAAAAATTTGGGACTAAAAAATCATTTTTGTGGAAAATTGTTTTTTTTTTTTTTCACACCCAGGCATTATAAGCTTTTGTGAAACACTTGGGGGTTTAAAGTGCTCACAACAGATCTAGATAAGTACCTTAGGGGTCTAGTTTCCAAAATGGTGTCACTTGTGGGGGTTTCCACTGTTTAGGCGCATCAGGGGCTCTCCAAACTCGACATGGCGTCCAATCTCAATTCCAGCCAATTTTAGTTTGAAAAAGTCAAACGGCGCTCCTTCCCTTACGAGCTCTGCCGTGTGCCCAAACAGTGTTTTTCCCCCACATATTGGGTATTGGCGTACTCAGGAGAAATTGCATAACAACCTTATCTGTCCATTTTCTCCTTTTACCCTTGTCAAAATAAAAAAAAAGTTTGTAAAAGATCATTTTTGTGGCTAAAAAGTTAAATATTCATTTTTTCCTTCCACGTTGCTTTAGTTCCTGTGAAGCACCTGAAGGGTTAATAATCTTCTTGAATGTGGTTTTGAGTACCTTGAGGGGTGCAGTTTTTAGAATGGTGTCACTTTTGGGTATTTTCTGCCATATAGACCCCTCAAAGTGACTTCAAATGTGAGGTGGTCCCTAAAAAAAATGGCTTTGTAAATTTTGTTGTAAAAATGAGAAATCGCTGGTCAACTTTTAACCCTTATAACTTCCTAACAAAAAAAAATTTTGGTTCCAAAATTGTGCTGATGTAAAGTAGACATGTGGGAAATGTTATTTCTTAACTATTTTATGTGACATATTTCTCTGTTTTAAGGGAATAAAAATTCAAAGTTTGAAAATTGCAAAATTTTAAAAATTTTCGCCATATTTGAGTTTTTTTCAAAAATAAACGCAAGTTATATCGAAGAAATTTTACTTCTAACGTGAAGTACAATATGTCACGAGAAAACAATCTCAGAATCGCGAAGATCCGTTGAAGCGTTCCAGAGTAATAACCTCATAAAGAGACAGTGGTCAGAATTGTAAAAATTGGCCCGGTCATTAACGTGCAAACCACCCTTGGGGGTGAAGGGGTTAAAAGGGGCCCATGCATTTTCTATAACTGAAGCTAGAGATTTTGACATTTCGGATGCATTTCCAGAGATGTCAATTAGAGAGTTTGGTGGTCGGAGATGTGACTTTCTACACCACCACACGAGCTGCTGCCTCTCCACCACCTGAGGTGCCGCACCCACCACCTTGTGTCTTTTTCCCATTCTACCGCAGAATGAAAGTCGGCAAGGACAAGGTCCTCTCCCCTCTGTAACAGTCTGTCATTTTAATTTTTTTGGGGGGGTAAATGATATCTATTACTATGTATGTAACCCCTTGTCATGTACAGCACCATGGAATTAATGGCGCTATATAAATAACTAAATAATAATAAAAATAATAATACTATATTGGTGTTTCCGCTAGACAATCCATCAAACATTTTATTGAAGGAATAGTTTTTCTGACAACTTTGTTCAGCTTTGCACAAACTATGTCAACTTGGTAGCTATACCCTAGTGGGTGTTTGGCACAATGTCATGTTGACTACAGTCCCCAGATGTTATGTAGGTCCCTAATCTCACCTCTACTTCAGCAGCATGATGAATTAATAGAAAAAGCATGTGGTATTGGTGTAGCTGTTGTTTACTTGACAAAGAAGCTCAATAACATCAATGAGGTGGTTAGCCGCACACGGAATGGAGAAATAGTAAAGATGACAATTGACAAGTAGTTTCAAATTTGAGGTAAAACACACTTCAACAAGTTGCTTTAACTCTTACAACATTATATTCCAAAGAGTTGAAGAAAAAGATGAATATATTGTGAACCAAATTGTTATGAATAATTAATCACAATTCTAACTATACACAAGTTATCAGTGAGGAAATTATTTTCCACCAAAAAGTGGTGGAAAGTATGAGACTAGTGTCATTTTGTGGAATGATATGAGCCACAAAGTCCTTCAAATTGAAGCTGTTCTGGATGTACTGTACAATTTTCTCTAGAAAATTGGAAGTACATGCCTTCTATGCTGCTTGCATTTAAAAACTAATTTGCCAGATATGTACAGAGTCAGGATGAATGGGCTGCGGGTGCCTGTGCTGCACCATGTCCGAAACTGTTAAGGCTGCGTCCCCTGTTTCTCGGTGGAAGGAATAGGGTAACGGACAGTCCCCATTACACAGAAAGAGGGGTCATGTTTAGACACGGAACCTGGCCGGAATCTGAGGGAAAAAAAGCAAAGCAGGAGTGAGTCCCCAGCTGTGACCGTGTAAGCAGCAAGGGGGGCAGTGTATTATGCACCCGAAGCGCCGATGCTGTGTCAAAATGCAGCAGACAGACCTGGTGACCTAGAGGCATGGGGCCAGATTAAGAGAAAGCGGGCAAGACATCAAAGATCTGTGGCGTGGACAAGCAGCGCGTAGGAGGCTGAATAGCGTGCTCCATCCTTAGAGCAGTGATGCTGCAAAAGACAGTTCCCATTCTCTCCCGCCACTAAAAGTGGTACTGCCATTTACCAAGGTGCAGTTTGCCCAGTAACCGTCAGAGAGCGAGCCGCCGTGCGCTCCTTGAACGTGAGTACAGTGCATGTGTGCAGTAGAGAGAGCCAGGTCATGCCACGTGTTCAGCGTAGATAACCAATAATTAGAAGGCACAGAGGAATGACAGAGGACGTTGGTACAGTCAGCAAGGTACTCTCTCAGCAGTTTCACTCCTTATGAGAGTCCCCTGTGCCTCAGGGAGAGGGAGATGGGAGGGTCTGAGAAAACTCTCCCCAAACTTTGCCCGTATTCCACTGCCTTTGCTGGCTTGGAGTTGTGTCTCTCTCAGCTGTACTCCTTGCTTGGCCAACAAACTTTGACTTCTGCTGCCAGTATTTTCAGAAGGGCCCTCTGTTCCTCCAACATTTTAGTACACCTGTCTGCCCCTGGAATAAGAGATAAAGTTCTCCTTGTAGCGTGGGTCTAGAAGTGTCACCAATCAGTTTTGCCCGTCACCCAAAATTTTGATAACGTGAGGGTGACGGGAAAGGCAGCGTAACATAAACTCAGCCATGCGAGCAAGACTGCTAACAGTCAATACTTCCGTGTCCTCACCAAGAGGACGACTAAAAATGTTCTACTCCTCCTCCTTGTCCTCAGGCCTCCAACACTTAGAACTATCCTCAGTAATATCATTGTACAAACATCATTGTAAATACCTTCTTGTAAATACACCCCTGAATTTTATATCTTCCCCACCTCATTTTATATTGTAAGTTGTCACAAGCAAGATTGTTTTGTTTGGGTTTAATTATTGTTATCATTGTTACTTAGTGTAGATTGTAAGCTGTCACCAGCAGGGTAGTTTTGTTTTGGTTTAATGATTGGATTGTTGTTATCGTTGTTAGTTAGGAGTGTTGTGTTTGAAATTGTTAAACTCCAAATATGTTTTCGCTCTATAATAACTCTCAGTCTTCAAATCAGAACACAGATAAGCAGGATGGAGATGTTAATTATGGCTCATTGATGCTCACCCTCTTTGTGGCTTTGTCAAAGTTTTGGAGGATGTTACATATGTCAAACATCCATGTTCACTCCTCAGATGTTATGTGTGAAGACAGAACTGAATACCGACAACCTTGTTGATGCTGGTAGACTATTCAGCAACTGCAATCTTCTGCTCACAAATCCTTTCCAACATCTGCAGTGTAGAGTTCCAAGGCCTGGGGGCATCACACACCAGTCATTCAGCCAGAAGCTACAAGCGCTGCTGAATCACGGCAAGGGCATATGAAGCTGTAGCTGACTTTCTAAAATGGGTATTTAGAGCGTTGCACTTTTCCGAGCAGATCTGCCAGCTCGGTGTCGCTTTTCAAAAAACGTTGACCAATTTGGTTGAGCGCATGAGCCATGCTTGCCTCGCCACAGAGCAGTCACCAGGTTCTAGCCATTGTCACACACAACCATGCCTGGCTGTGGGTTCAGCCGTCTCAGCCACCAATCTGCCTGCTCTTTCAGAGCTGTCCACAGCTCTTCAGCATTTTGGGGTTTGTCACAGAAGCATATTAGCTTCAGCATAGCCTGTTCCCGCTTTCATTTGGCAATGCTTCCAGCTTGTGACTGATGTGCTACCTTTTGTAGCTGGAGGCTGAAGAGGAGGCGAAGGAGGAGGAGGAGGTACAGGAGCTGTAGACTTTGGGGGCAACCCAGATTGACATAGGGCCCACAATACTCGAGGTTTGGGAGGACGTGCACCATACCAAGGTCGGAGTGGGTCCCGACTTCCACTATGTTAACCCAGTGTGCCCTCAGTGAGAAGTACCATCCCTGACGACAAGCACTTGTCCACGTGTTTGTGGTTAGGTGGACTTTCCAAGTAACAGCATTGTGAAGGGCACGGGAAATGTTGTGGGACACGTGCCTGTGTAATTCTGGGACGGCACACTGGGACAAATATTCCCTCATGTTTGTGCCCTCTGGGTGATACTCGACTCTGCCCTCTCTTTCAAGCTAAGATCCAAGCCCTTGCCTTCTCCTGCCCATTGCAACTAAAAAACATTTCCTGGATTCGTACATTCCAAGAAAATTCAAAAGTTTTTGTGCACGCCCTCATGATCTCCCGCCTCGACTATTGCAACCTTATACTCTCTAGCTTCCCCTCTAGCACTCTTGCACCACTCAAATCTATCCAAAACTCTGCTGCCAGAATAATCCAACTGTCCCTTCGTTATTCCCCAGCCTCTCCTGTTGTGAATGTGTTACAAATGAATTCTGAGCAGAAGCTCCCTCTGGTGGTTAAAAACAGTACTGAACTATTCAATGAAGATTGTGAAGATTGGCAATCAGGTGTTACAGACTGGTCTTATATAAGGGAGGTTCCCTCCCATCAGGGTTGCCGGTGATCAATTGTTCTTGTCTCAACTTTGGTTCCTGGTTCACTTGGAAGCTTGCTGTGTCTTGCCTGCATCTTCTGCTAACAGATAAGATATTTTCTGCTTTTATTTTTGTGCTTGCTTTTTGCATTTTGTCCTGCACTTCTGTGGAGGTCAGCCAGGTCCCCTCCGGGGTCTTGTGCTCCTCTCAGTTTATCTGAGCCACTGTTATTTGTTCATTTGCCTTTTCCAGTTTTTTCAGTGGCTGCGGCTTAGTTTTGTTACACCAGAGAACTAATTTAGGTGGTAGAGGTCGTGTGATCTCAGGTGTTTTTGCAATTAGTGAGTTGGTATTTTTTTAGGGTTTTTTGGATTGCAGTAAGTGTCCTTCCTATCCTTTTCTTTCTAGGAAGATTGGGCCCCAACGTTTGCTCATACTATTTTCTGTCTGTGTCTGTATTTCCTCTTGTCTAACCGCCATTACATGTTTGGGGGCTTCCTATGTTCTTTGGGGATCTGCTCCGGGGCAGATAGTTTTCCTCTTTCTATCTTTAGGTGTAGTTAGCTTCTCAGGCTGTGACGAGGCGTCTAGGACCAACGTAGGTACGCTCCACGGCTGCCTTTAGTTGTGGTGGTTAGTCAGGGTACTGCAATACAGTAGATTCCAACCTCTCTGGTGTATTGCCTTTTTTTGCCTGCTCTCCTCAGCTACCAAATCATAACAGGATCACCGGCCTAACTGAAAATTATATGGTACTCACAGAAGGGAAAGATAGTGTAAAAAAAAAAAAAAAAAAGTTGTCAGAGTTGTCAGAGATATATATATTTTTTTCTTTCCCTCTTTTTCTCTGGGTGCTGAGGATTTTTTTTCTCTCAATGGAGTTTGCACAGTTGTCTGGCCGTGTGGATCAGCTTGCCACTGAAGTTTGGAGTATTGCTACCTATCTTGCAGGGTTGCCGGTTGTGGAACCTAGGATCCCCATGCCAGATTTGTTTTTAGGGGATCGAGCTAAATTTCTGAATTTCAAAAGTAACTGTAAGTCCTCAGGGAATGCAGCACAGCAGGTTCAAATTGTGATCTCTCTCCTGCGTGGCGATCCTCAGGATTGGGCTTTTTCCCTGACACCTGGGGACCCTGTTTTGAGTGATGTTGATGCATTTTTTCTGGCTCTGGGGTTATTGTACGATGAACCTAATGTCACTGATCAAGCTGAAAAAGCCTTGTTGGCATTAAATCAGGGGCTTGAGGACGCTGAGTTATACTGTCAGAGATTCCGAAGGTGGGCAGTCCTGACCAAATGGAATGATGATGCTTTGGCAGCCCTTTTTCGGAAGGGTCTGTCAGAGAATGTAAAAGATGTTATGGTGGGTTTCCCTGCTCCCTCTGGTCTCAATGATTCTATGTCATTAGCGATTCAAATTGACAGACGTTTGCGTGAGCGTAGAGGTATGCGTGGAATAGTGTTGCCTTGTGAACCAGCTTCTGAACCCATGCAGTGTGATAGAGTGGCTTCTGGGGCACAACGTCATGATTTTCGAAAACGCAATGGGTTATGTTTCTACTGTAGTGACACCTCTCATGCTATTTCAGTCTGCCCTAAGCGGGGAAGACGTTTTGCACGCTCAGTTGTCTTGGGTAGTGTTCAGACTAAATTTCTGTTGACTGTTACCCTGATTTGCTCCCTGTCCACATTTTCTGCTCAGGCTTTTGTTGATTCGGGAGCAGCTATTAACCTGATGGATTTTGATTTTGCTAAACGTTGTGGGTTTCCCTTGATACCCCTACGGAAGTCTATTCCCCTACTGGGGATTGATTCTACCCCTTTGGCTGAGAATAAACCCCAGTTCTCTACTCAGGTAATAATGAGGGTTGAACCTGATCATCAGGAGAGTTGCAAATTTTTGGTGCTGTATAATCTGCATGACATTATTGTACTAGGTTTCCCTTGGTTACAGTCTCATAATCCTGTTTTGGATTGGAAATCTGTGTCTGTAACCAGTTGGGGCTGCCAATGTGTTAATGCCAACACTCCTGTTTTTTCTGCCTCTCCCCAGGCTCAGGATGTTCCTGACTTTTTGACTGATTTTTCTGATGTGTTTAGCGAAAGTAAATCTGCATCCTTGCCCCCCCATAGGAGCTATGACTGCGCTATTGAATTAGTGCCTGGTAGTAAATTCCCTAAAGGTCGCCTTTTTAACTTGTCTGTACCTGAACATGACGCTATGCGGTCTTATATCAAGGAGTCATTGGAGAAGGGTCATATCAGACTATCCTCTTCACCCTTGGGTGCCGTTTTTTTCTTTGTGGCCAAAAAGGATGGTTCATTAAGGCCGTGTATTGATTATCGTCTCTTGAACAATATCACTGTGAAATATCAATATCCGTTACCCTTGATTTCTGACCTGTTTTCCAGGGTGAAAAGTGCTACTTGGTTTACCAAGCTTGACCTCAGGGGGGCGTATAACCTTATTCGCATTAAGCACGGGGATGAATGGAAGATGGCATTTAATACCCCAGAGGGGCATTTTGAGTACCTAGTGATGCCCTTTGGGCTCACTAATGCTCCTTCCGTCTTCCAGTCCTTCATGAATGACATTTTTAGGGATTTTGTGGATAAATTTCTGATTGTTTATTTGGATGATATCTTGATTTTTTCCAATGACTGGGACTCTCATGTGAAACATGTTCGGACTGTGTTCCAGATTTTTTTTTTTCTTTCCCTCTTTTTCTCTGGGTGCTGAGGATTTTTTTTTCTCTCAATGGAGTTTGCACAGTTGTCTGGCAGTGTGGATCAGCTTGCCACTGAAGTTCGGAGTATTGCTACCTATCTTGCAGGGTTGCCGGTTGTGGAACCTAGGATCCCCATGCCAGATTTGTTTTTAGGGGATCGAGCTAAATTTCTGAATTTCAAAAATAACTGTAAGTTGTTTTTTGCCTTAAAACCTAAGTCTTCAGGGAACGCAGCACAGCAGGTTCAAATTGTCATCTCTCTCCTGCGCGGCGATCCTCAGGATTGGGCTTTTTCCCTGACACCTGGGGACCCTGTTTTGAGTGATGTTGATGCATTTTTTCTGGCTCTGCGGTTATTGTACGATGAACCTAATGTCACTGATCAAGCTGAAAAAGCCTTGTTGGCATTAAATCAGGGGCTTGAGGACGCTGAGTTATACTGTCAGAGATTCCGAAGGTGGGCAGTCCTGACCAAATGGAATGATGATGCTTTGGCAGCCCTTTTTCGGAAGGGTCTGTCAGAGAATGTAAAAGATGTTATGGTGGGTTTCCCTGCTCCCTCTGGTCTCAATGATTCTATGTCATTAGCGATTCAAATTGACAGACGTTTGCGTGACGAGGCTGTGACGAGGCGTCTAGGACCAACGTAGGTACGCTCCACGGCTGCCTTTAGTTGTGGTGGTTAGTCAGGGTACTGCAATCCAGTAGATTCCAAACTCTCTGGTGTATTGCCTTTTTTTGCCTGCTCTCCTCAGCTACCAAATCATAACAGTATCACCGGCCTAACTGAAAATTATATGGTACTCACAGAAGGGAAAGATAGTGTAAAAAAAAAAAAAAAAAAAAAGTTGTCAGAGTTGTCAGAGATATATATATTTTTTTCTTTCCCTCTTTTTCTCTGGGTGCTGAGGATTTTTTCTCTCTCAATGGAGTTTGCACAGTTGTCTGGCCGTGTGGATCAGCTTGCCACTGAAGTTCGGCGTATTGCTACCTATCTTGCAGGGTTGCCGGTTGTGGAACCTAGGATCCCCATGCCAGATTTGTTTTTAGGGGATCGAGCTAAATTTCTGAATTTCAAAAGTAACTGTAAGTCCTCAGGGAACGCAGCACAGCAGGTTCAAATTGTGATCTCTCTCCTGCGCGGCGATCCTCAGGATTGGGCTTTTTCCCTGACACCTGGGGACCCTGTTTTGAGTGATGTTGATGCATTTTTTCTGGCTCTGCGGTTATTGTACGATGAACCTAATGTCACTGATCAAGCTGAAAAAGCCTTGTTGGCATTAAATCAGGGGCTTGAGGACGCTGAGTTATACTGTCAGAGATTCCGAAGGTGGGCAGTCCTGACCAAATGGAATGATGATGCTTTGGCAGCCCTTTTTCGGAAGGGTCTGTCAGAGAATGTAAAAGATGTTATGGTGGGTTTCCCTGCTCCCTCTGGTCTCAATGATTCTATGTCATTAGCGATTCAAATTGACAGACGTTTGCGTGAGCGTAGAGGTATGCGTGGAATAGTGTTGCCTTGTGAACCAGCTTCTGAACCCATGCAGTGTGATAGAGTGGCTTCTGGGGCACAACGTCATGATTTTCGAAAACGCAATGGGTTATGTTTCTACTGTAGTGACACCTCTCATGCTATTTCAGTCTGCCCTAAGCGGGGAAGACGTTTTGCACGCTCAGTTGTCTTGGGTAGTGTTCAGACTAAATTTCTGTTGACTGTTACCCTGATTTGCTCCCTGTCCACATTTTCTGCTCAGGCTTTTGTTGATTCGGGAGCAGCTATTAACCTGATGGATTTTGATTTTGCTAAACGTTGTGGGTTTCCCTTGATACCCCTACGGAAGTCTATTCCCCTACAGGGGATTGATTCTACCCCTTTGGCTGAGAATAAACCCCAGTTCTCTACTCAGGTGATAATGAGGGTTGAACCTGATCACCAGGAGAGTTGCAAATTTTTGGTGCTGTATAATCTGCATGACATTATTGTACTAGGTTTCCCTTGGTTACAGTCTCATAATCCTGTTTTGGATTGGAAATCTGTGTCTGTAACCACTTGGGGCTGCCAATGTGTTAATGCCAACACTCCTGTTTTTTCTGCCTCTCCCCAGGCTCAGGATGTTCCTGACTTTTTGACTGATTTTTCTGATGTGTTTAGCGAAAGTAAATCTGCATCCTTGCCCCCCATAGGAGCTATGACTGCGCTATTGAATTAGTGCCTGGTAGTAAATTCCCTAAAGGTCGCCTTTTTAACTTGTCTGTACCTGAACATGACGCTATGCGGTCTTATATCAAGGAGTCATTGGAGAAGGGTCATATCAGACCATCCTCTTCACCCTTGGGTGCCGGTTTTTTCTTTGTGGTCAAAAAGGATGGTTCATTAAGGCTGTGTATTGATTATCGTCTCTTGAACAATATCACTGTGAAATATCAATATCCGTTACCCTTGATTTCTGACCTGTTTTCCAGGGTGAAAAGTGCTACTTGGTTTACCAAGCTTGACCTCAGGGGGGCGTATAACCTTATTCGCATTAAGCACGGGGATGAATTTAAGACGGCATTTAATACCCCAGAGGGGCATTTTGAGTACCTAGTGATGCCCTTTGGGCTCACTAATGCTCCTTCCGTCTTCCAGTCCTTCATGAATGACATTTTTAGGGATTTTGTGGATAAATTTCTGATTGTTTATTTGGATGATATCTTGATTTTTTCCAATGACTGGGACTCTCATGTGAAACATGTTCGGACTGTGTTCCAGATTTTTTTTTTCTTTCCCTCTTTTTCTCTGGGTGCTGAGGATTTTTTTTTCTCTCAATGGAGTTGCACAGTTGTCTGGCCGTGTGGATCAGCTTGCCACTGAAGTTTGGAGTATTGCTACCTATCTTGCAGGGTTGCCGGTTGTGGAACCTAGGATCCCCATGCCAGATTTTTTTTTTAGGGGATCGAGCTAAATTTCTGAATTTCAAAAGTAACTGTAAGTCCTCAGGGAACGCAGCACAGCAGGTTCAAATTGTGATCTCTCTCCTGCGCGGCGATCCTCAGGATTGGGCTTTTTCCCTGACACCTGGGGACCCTGTTTTGAGTGATGTTGATGCATTTTTTCTAGCTCTGGGGTTATTGTACGATGAACCTAATGTCACTGATCAAGCTGAAAAAGCCTTGTTGGCATTAAATCAGGGGCTTGAGGACGCTGAGTTATACTGTCAGAGATTCCGAAGGTGGGCAGTCCTGACCAAATGGAATGATGATGCTTTGGCAGCCCTTTTTCGGAAGGGTCTGTCAGAGAATGTAAAAGATGTTATGGTGGGTTTCCCTGCTCCCTCTGGTCTCAATGATTCTATGTCATTAGCGATTCAAATTGACAGACGTTTGCGTGACGAGGCTGTGACGAGGCGTCTAGGACCAACGTAGGTACGCTCCACGGCTGCCTTTAGTTGTGGTGGTTAGTCAGGGTACTGCAATCCAGTAGATTCCAACCTCTCTGGTGTATTGCCTTTTTTTGCCTGCTCTCCTCAGCTACCAAATCATAACAGTATCACCGGCCTAACTGAAAATTATATGGTACTCACAGAAGGGAAAGATAGTGTAAAAAAAAAAGAAAAAAAGTTGTCAGAGTTGTCAGAGATATATATATTTTTTTCTTTCCCTCTTTTTCTCTGGGTGCTGAGGATTTTTTTTCTCTCAATGGAGTTTGCACAGTTGTCTGGCCGTGTGGATCAGCTTGCCACTGAAGTTCGGAGTATTGCTACCTATCTTGCAGGGTTGCCGGTTGTGGAACCTAGGATCCCCATGCCAGATTTGTTTTTAGGGGATCGAGCTAAATTTCTGAATTTCAAAAGTAACTGTAAGTCCTCAGGGAATGCAGCACAGCAGGTTCAAATTGTGATCTCTCTCCTGCGCGGCGATCCTCAGGATTGGGCTTTTTCCCTGACACCTGGGGACCCTGTTTTGAGTGATGTTGATGCATTTTTTCTGGCTCTGGGGTTATTGTACGATGAACCTAATGTCACTGATCAAGCTGAAAAAGCCTTGTTGGCATTAAATCAGGGGCTTGAGGACGCTGAGTTATACTGTCAGAGATTCCGAAGGTGGGCAGTCCTGACCAAATGGAATGATGATGCTTTGGCAGCCCTTTTTCGGAAGGGTCTGTCAGAGAATGTAAAAGATGTTATGGTGGGTTTCCCTGCTCCCTCTGGTCTCAATGATTCTATGTCATTAGCGATTCAAATTGACAGATGTTTGCGTAAGCGTAGAGGTATGCGTGGAATAGTGTTGCCTTGTGAACCAGCTTCTGAACCCATGCAGTGTGATAGAGTGGCTTCTGGGGCACAACGTCATGATTTTAGAAAACGCAATGGGTTATGTTTCTACTGTAGTGACACCTCTCATGCTATTTCAGTCTGCCCTAAGCGGGGAAGACGTTTTGCACGCTCAGTTGTCTTGGGTAGTGTTCAGACTAAATTTCTGTTGACTGTTACCCTGATTTGCTCCCTGTCCACATTTTCTGCTCAGGCTTTTGTTGATTCGGGAGCAGCTATTAACCTGATGGATTTTGATTTTGCTAAACGTTGTGGGTTTCCCTTGATACCCCTACGGAAGTCTATTCCCCTACTGGGGATTGATTCTACCCCTTTGGCTGAGAATAAACCCCAGTTCTCTACTCAGGTGATAATGAGGGTTGAACCTGATCATCAGGAGAGTTGCAAATTTTTGGTGCTGTATAATCTGCATGACATTATTGTACTAGGTTTCCCTTGGTTACAGTCTCATAATCCTGTTTTGGATTGAAAATCTGTGTCTGTAACCAGTTGGGGCTGCCAATGTGTTAATGCCAACACTCCTGTTTTTTCTGCCTCTCCCCAGGCTCAGGATGTTCCTGACTTTTTGACTGATTTTTCTGATGTGTTTAGTGAAAGTAAATCTGCATCCTTGCCCCCCCATAGGAGCTATGACTGCGCTATTGAATTAGTGCCTGGTAGTAAATTCCCTAAAGGTCGCCTTTTTAACTTGTCTGTACCTGAACATGACGCTATGCGGTCTTATATCAAGGAGTCATTGGAGAAGGGTCATATCAGACCATCCTCTTCACCCTTGGGTGCCGTTTTTTTCTTTGTGGCCAAAAAGGATGGTTCATTAAGGCCGTGTATTGATTATCGTCTCTTGAACAATATCACTGTGAAATATCAATATCCGTTACCCTTGATTTCTGACCTGTTTTCCAGGGTGAAAAGTGCTACTTGGTTTACCAAGCTTGACCTCAGGGGCCGTATAACCTTATTCGCATTAAGCACGGGGATGAATGGAAGACGGCATTTAATACCCCAGAGGGGCATTTTGAGTACCTAGTGATGCCCTTTGGGCTCACTAATGCTCCTTCCGTCTTCCAGTCCTTCATGAATGACATTTTTAGGGATTTTGTGGATAAATTTCTGATTGTTTATTTGGATGATATCTTGATTTTTTCCAATGACTGGGACTCTCATGTGAAACATGTTCGGACTGTGCTCCAGATTCTTTTTTTTCTTTCCCTCTTTTTCTCTGGGTGCTGAGGATTTTTTTTTCTCTCAATGGAGTTTGCACAGTTGTCTGGCCGTGTGGATCAGCTTGCCACTGAAGTTCGGAGTATTGCTACCTATCTTGCAGGGTTGCCGGTTGTGGAACCTAGGATCCCCATGCCAGATTTGTTTTCAGGGGATCGAGCTAAATTTCTGAATTTCAAAAATAACTGTAAGTTGTTTTTTGCCTTAAAACCTAAGTCCTCAGGGAACGCAGCACAGCAGGTTCAAATTGTGATCTCTCTCCTGCGCGGCGATCCTCAGGATTGGGCTTTTTCCCTGACACCTGGGGACCCTGTTTTGAGTGATGTTGATGCATTTTTTCTGGCTCTGGGGTTATTGTACGATGAACCTAATGTCACTGATCAAGCTGAAAAAGCCTTGTTGGCATTAAATCAGGGGCTTGAGGACGCTGAGTTATACTGTCAGAGATTCCGAAGGTGGGCAGTCCTGACCAAATGGAATGATGATGCTTTGGCAGCCCTTTTTCGGAAGGGTCTGTCAGAGAATGTAAAAGATGTTATGGTGGGTTTCCCTGCTCCCTCTGGTCTCAATGATTCTATGTCATTAGCGATTCAAATTGACAGACGTTTGCGTGACGAGGCTGTGACGAGGCGTCTAGGACCAACGTAGGTACGCTCCACGGCTGCCTTTAGTTGTGGTGGTTAGTCAGGGTACTGCAATCCAGTAGATTCCAACCTCTCTGGTGTATTGCCTTTTTTTGCCTGCTCTCCTCAGCTACCAAATCATAACACTCTCCCCTCTGCCATGCCCTTCACTGCCTTCCTTTTGGCCATAGGCTAAAGTTCAAAACCCTAAATATGACATACAAAGCCTTCCACAACCTGTCTCCTCCATACATCTGTGACATGGTCTCCCAATGTGAGACTGGGTCATGACTTCTACGCAAACCCAGTGGGCCGTCAGTGAGATGTACCATCACCTGCCCACAAGCAATTGTCCATGGGTCCATGGGTAGGTGCACTTTCCCTGTAACAGCATTTTTGATGGCCCGGGTAATGTTGTGGGACACGTGCTTACTTGTGTAATGTCGTGACGGCATACCTGGAGAAATAGTGGCGGGTGGGGACGGAGTACCTTGTTACTGTCACCGCCATCAGGTTGCGGAAAGCGTCCGTCTCCCACGAGCCTAAAATGCAACATTTAGAGCACAAGCAGATGAGAATTTTGTTAATTTAGTACTGTGGCCTGTGGGCCGTTGGCTGCGTCTTTCTGTTTACGGCCCAATGACTGGGTTATGGACAACTGAGGGCTGCGCTGAGACAAGGATGTGAACATGCTTGATGATGGTGCTATTTGACTGTGGTCAACGGCAGGTGCAGGGCAGAAGGAATCTTCGCACGCACCGTGGACAGGGGATTGGCTTTCACCCACAACAGCGAAAGAAGCAGTGGTATCACCCACAGACACTGTTCATGGAGCCTTGTGTTCAACCAACAAAGTCGGGTGCTTTGCTGCCATGTGCCTGATCATACTGGTGGTGGTAAGGCTGGTACTTTTACTACCCCTGCTGATGCGGCCATGGCCTGTGTTGCAAATGTCCTTTTTGGGGTTATCGGCAGAGTCTTTAAAAAACAACAAGACTGGTAGGGGGACATTCATTGTCTCCCTCTCCAACACCTCCTCCTCACCTCGACACCTGTCTTTCGGTGTTCCCCAAGGCTCTGTTCTAGGACCCCTACTCTTTTCCATCTACACCTTCAACCTGGGACAGCTGAATAAATGGCACGGTTTGCAATATCATCACTACACCGATGACACGCAGATCTACCTATCTGTACCTGACATCACCTGCTTACTGACAAAAATCACATGTCTTCCCACTATATCATCCATCTTTTCTGATCGCTTTCAAAAAGTGGACATGGAAAAATCAGAATACATCATCTTTCAAGCATCTCACACTGAGTACACCTGAGAGCTGTGTATGCCTCATTCGGTACCACTTTATTAAGAGGTAAACTTTTCCCTAGAGAAAATGATTTTCCAAACATTTACTGCTTTTTTTGCACATTTTTTGCAGCTGTGATCTTCATCTTATTAGTTTGAATGTGGTAAATTTCTAAGTCGTCATCAATACCATCATCGTCCATATGTTGTAAAGAGGAAATCAGGTGTTTCCAAGGGTCGTGGTTTGTACGTTTTGTGCCATTCCTTTAACAGTGTTCGTTACACTAGGACAATAAATTTTAGACTGGAACATTAGTATATTATTGGTAATATGTATGGGTGAAGATGAAGAAACTTGTGCCACGTGTGTTATGATTTGGTAGCTGAGGAGAGCACGCAAAAAGGAAATACACCAGAGCAGTTGGAAACTATGAGATTGCAGTACCCTGACTAACCACCACAACTAGAGGCAGCCGTGGAGTGTTCCTACGTTGGTCCTAGACGCCTCGTCACAGCCTGAGAAGCTAACTACACCTAAAGATAGAAAGAGGAATGCTATCTGCCCCGGAGCAGATCCCCAAAGAACATAGAAAGCCCCCAAACATGTAATGGCGGTTAGACAAGAAGAAATACTGACACAGACAGAAAATAGTATGAGCAAACGTTGGGGCCCAAACTTACTAAATAGAAAAGGATAGGAAGGGCACTTACTGCAATCCCAAAAAACCCTGAAAAGCACCAACTCTACTAATTTCAAAAACACCTGAGATCACACGACCTCTACCACCTAAATTAGTTCTCTGGTGTAACCAAAAACAAAACAGCAGCCACTGAAAAAACTGGAAAAAGCAAATGTACAAACATCAGTGGCTGAACTGAACTGAGAGGGCAAAAGCCCCCAGAGGGGACCCTGAAGGCCCCCACAGAAGTGCAGGACAAAATGCAAAAATCAAGCACAAAAACAAAAAGAAGAAAATGTCTTATCTGTTAGCAGGAGATTCAGACACGACACAGCAGGCTACCAAGGAAACAGGAATCACTGATTGAGACCAGAACAATTGATCACCGGCAACCCTGATGGGAAGGCGACTCCCTTATATAAGACCAGTCAGTAACACCTGATTCCCAATCCTCACAATCTTCACTGGACAGTCCAGTACCGTTTGTAACCACCAGAGGGAGCTTCTGCTCAGAACTCATTTCCAGCCTATGCACAACAGTACCCCCCCTTGAAGAGGGGGTCACCGAACCCTCATTTGAGCAACCAGGTCGGTCAGGATGAGTTCTATGATACGCACGGATGAGTCTCCTAGCATGGATGTCCGAAGCAAACACCCAAGAATTGACTTCCTGACCATAACCTCTCCATTTAACCAAATACTGGAGTTTCCGTCTAGAAAAACGAGAATTCAATATTTTCTCAACCACATACTCCAGATTGCCCTCAACCAAAACAGGGTCAGGAGGCACAGTAGTAGGAACCACTGGCTCAACAAACCTCTTCAACAAGGACTTGTGGAACACGTTATGGATCTTAAATGTCCCTGGAAGAAGCAAACGAAAAGAAACAGGATTAAGAATCTCCATGATCTTATAAGGTCCAATGAACCTAGGCTTAAATTTAGGAGATGCCACTCTCATAGGAATATTTCTTGAGGACAACCAGACCAAGTCCCCCACTTTAAACCGAGGACCATCAGTCCTATGCCGGTTAGCAAACCGCTGGGCCCTCTCCTGAGAGAGGGACAACCTCTCCACTACCTGGTCCCAAATCTGTTGCATACGCTCCACAACAGAGTCAACACCTGGACAGACAGAAGCCTCCGTCTGTCCTGAAGAAAATCGAGGATGAAACCCAGAATTACAGAAAAATGGAGACATCAAAGTGGCAGAGCTAGCCCTATTATTAAGAGCAAACTCAGCCAAAGGCAAAAAAGAGACCCAGTCATCCTGATCAGCAGACACAAAGCATCTTAGATAAGTCTCCAATGTCTGGTTTGTTCTCTCAGTTTGACCATTGGTCTGAGGATGAAACGCAGAGGAGAAAGACAATTGAACACCAATTTTAGAACAAAAGGTCCTCCAAAATCTGGAAACAAACTGGACTCCTCTGTCAGACACAATGTTCTCAGGAATGCCGTGTAAACGAACCACGTGCTGAAGGAACAAAGGCACCAATTCAGAGGAGGAAGGCAACTTAGGTAATGGCACAAGATGTATCATCTTGGAAAACCTATCGCAAATCACCCAGATGACGGTCATTCTCTGAGAAACAGGGAGGTCGGAAATGAAATCCATAGAGATATGAGTCCATGGTCTCTTGGGCACAGGTAATGGCATCAACAAACCACTAGAACGAGAGCAAGGCTTGGAGCGAGAGCAAGTCCCGCAGGACTGCACAAACTCCCTGACATCACGAGACAAGGTAGACCACCAAAAGGACCGACTAACCAAGTCTCTGGTACCAAAAATTCCGGGATGACCGGCCAACGTGGAACAATGAATCTCAGACATTACACTCTTTTTCCACTGGTCCGGGACAAACAATTTCCCAACAGGGCAGCGCTCGGGCTTATCCTCCTGACACCCCTAAAAACAAATCTGGCATGGGAATCTTAGGTTCCACAACAGGCAACCTAGCAAGATAGGTAGCAATACTCCGAACTTCAGTGGCAAGCTGATCCACACGGCCAGACAACTGTGCAAACTCCATTGAGAGAGAAAAAAAATCCTCCTCAACACCCAGAGATACAGAGCAAAAAAAAAAATACAACAAACAGAAAAAAAAAAAAAAAATCTCTGACAACTCTGACAACTTTTTTTTTCTTTCCACAATATTTTTCCCTTCTGTGAGTACCATATAATTTTCAGTTTAGGCCGGTGATACTGTTATGATTTGGTAGCTGAGGAGAGCAGGCAAAAAGGAAATACACCAGAGCAGTTGGAAACTATGAGATTGCAGTACCCTGACTAACCACCACAACTAGAGGCAGCCGTGGAGCGTTCCTACGTTGGTCCTAGATGCCTCGTCACAGCCTGAGAAACTAACTACACCTAAAGATAGAAAGAGGAAAGCTATCTGCCCCGGAGCAGATCCCCAAAGAACATAGAAAGCCCCCAAACATGTAATGGCGGTTAGACAAGAAGAAATACTGACACAGACAGAAAATAGTATGAGCAAACGTTGGGGCCCAAACTTACTAAATAGAAAAGGATAGGAAGGGCACTTACTGCAATCCCAAAAAACCCTGAAAAGCACCAACTCTACTAATTTCAAAAACACCTGAGATCACACGACCTCTACCACCTAAATTAGTTCTCTGGTGTAACCAAAAACAAAACAGCAGCCACTGAAAAAACTGGAAAAAGCAAATGTACAAACATCAGTGGCTGAACTGAACTGAGAGGGCAAAAGCCCCCAGAGGGGACCCTGAAGGCCCCCACAGAAGTGCAGGACAAAATGCAAAAATCAAGCACAAAAACAAAAAGAAGAAAATGTCTTATCTGTTAGCAGGAGATTCAAACACGACACAGCAGGCTACCAAGGAAACAGGAATCACTGATTGAGACCAGAACAATTGATCACCGGCAACCCTGATGGGAAGGCGACTCCCGTATATAAGACCAGTCAGTAACACCTGATTCCCAATCCTCACAATCTTCACTGGACAGTCCAGTACCGCTTGTAACCACCAGAGGGAGCTTCTGCTCAGAACTCATTTCCAGCCTATTCACAACACACGTGTGTGTTTATATTTACGGACGGTGCACTCCTCTTTATACTTAGTTTTTCACGAGCATCCATTAGTTTATTTTGTTTTCCTCCAACGCTGATCTGCTTTCTCTAATTTAGCATCTCACGAACATGTTGCACTTTGCCCTTTATACAGACACGCGCATCTTTGGCAACATATTTTGGATGGGCATTTCTTAGGCCGAGTCTCACACGAGCATCTGTTACACCGATCTTCAAATGAGCATGAAACAGATTCTGGTAATTGATGGTGGCTAAACGACGAATCACTGTAGGCTGTATCCTGGATCTCACACCTCCCATAGCCACTGCTGTTATTAATCATGTACTTTCCCATTCCTGTCATCACCATGCCCAGATCACTTCATCCAACGATTTGTCTGCCATATTGTTACTAAAAACATGCACCTTCCCAGCAGCAACTGTGTAGGAAACCACGTTACAGTTTTGCAAGATGTTTACGATGCCCCTAAAAAAAAATGTACACACTATGTTGATATCTACCTCCAGGGGGAAATGTTTGCAAGGCCATTCACTTAGTGTATAGGCATTCCAAGTCTAGGAGACCTGCTCCTTTAAATTGGGCATAGTTTTTAATCAGGCCTTCCTCCATGTCTCATCCGCCATCAATAGATCACCAGCATTAACATTTTCCGTGCTGCTACAGCCAGTGTCAATTGCTTAACAAGGGTGGGTGGTTATGCTGGGTGTAAAATACTTGTTCTGAAAATGGTTGAGGTGTACTCCACAGGGGAAAATGTTTGACAGCCCATACACTAAGTGTATGGGCATTCCAAGTCTAGGAGACCCGCTCCTTTAAATTAGGCATAGTTTTTAATCAGGCCTTCCTCCACGTTTCCTCATCCGCCGCCACTAGATCACCAGCATTAACATGTTCCATGCTGCTACAGTCAGTGTCGAAATCCTAACAGGGGTGGGGTGGGGGTTTTTGCTGGGTGTTAAACACTTGTTATGGAAAAGGTTGAGATGTACCCCACAGGGTACATGGGGTGCATATGAATTGGTAGCAGGGCAGGTCTTGCAGTCAATGCATAAGAAAACAGAATGGGAGTACAAAATGAATAATGTGAAGTGGATTTTCCTGTGCCCATCTAGTATGAGGGTTCAAAGGCTTATTGGGGTGCATATGACTTGGTAGCGGGGCAGGCCTTGCAGTCAATGCATAGGAAAACAGAATGGGAGTGCAAAATGAATAATGTGATGTGGATTTTCCGGTGGCCATCCAGTACGTGGTGTTGTGAATGGACTTGAAATGAGTTCTGAGCAGAGGCTCCCTCTGGTGGTTACAAGCGGTACTGGACTGTCCAGTGAAGATTGTGAGGAGTGGGAATCAGGTGTTACTGACTGGTCTTATTTAAGGGAGTCGCCTTCCCCTCAGGGTTGCCGGTGATCAATTGTTCTGGTCTCACTCCATGATTCCTGTTTCCCTTGTAGCCTGCTGTGTCGTGTCTGCATCTCCTGCTAACAGATAAGACATTTTCTTCTTTTTGTTTTTGTGCTTTATTTTTGCATTTTGTCCTGCACTTCTGTGGGGGCCTTCAGGGTCCCCTCCGGGGGCTGTTGCCCTCTCAGTTTAGTTCAGCCACTGATGTTTGTACTTTTGCTTTTTCCAGTTTCTTCAGTGGCTGCTGTTTTGATTTTGTTACACCAGAGAACTAATTTAGGTGGTAGAGGTCGTGTGATCTCAGGTGTTTTTGAAATTAGTAGAGTTAGTGCTTTGCAGGTTTTTGGGATTGCAGTAAGTACCCTTCCTATCCTTTTCTATTTAGTTAGTTTGGGCCCCAACGTTTGCTCATACTATTTTCTGTCTGTGTCAGTATTTCTTCTTGTCTAACAGCCATTACATGTTTGGGGGCTTTCTATGTTCTTTGGGGATCTGCTCCGGGGCAGATAGCTTTCCTATTTCTATCTTTAGTTGTAGTTAGTTTCTCAGGCTGTGACGAGGTGTCTAGGACCAACGTAGGAACGCTCCACGGCAGCCTCTAGTTGTGGTGGTTAGTCAGGGTACTGCAATCTCATAGATTCCAACTGCTCTGGTGTATTGCCTTTTTAACCTGCACTCCTCAATTACCGAAACATAACAGTATCACCGGCCTAAAATTTAAAGTTGTATGGTACTCACAGAAGGGAAAAATATTGTGAAAGAAAAAACGGTTGTCAGAGTTGTCAGAGATATTTTTCTGTTTGTTGCATTTTTTTTTTTTCCTCTGTATCTCTGGGTGCTGGGGAGGATTTTTTTTTCTCTCAATGGAGTTTGCACAGTTGTCTGGCCGTGTGGATCAGCTTGCCACTGAGGTTCGGAGTATTGCTGCATATCTTGCTGGGTTGCCTGTTGTGGAACCTAGGATTCCCATGCCAGATTTGTTTTTGGGGGATCGAGCTAAGTTTCAGAATTTCAAAAATAATTGTAAATTGTTTTTTGCCTTAAAATCTAAGGCCTCAGGGAACGCAGCGCAGCAGATTCAAATTGTCATCTCTCTCCTGCGCGGCGATCCTCAGGATTGGGCTTTTTCCCTGACACCTGGGGATCCTGTTTTGAGTGATGTTGATGCATTTTTTCAGGCTTTAGGGTTATTGTACGATGAGCCTAATGTCACTGATCAAGCTGAAAAAGCCTTGTTGGCATTAAATCAGGGGCTTGATGACGCTGAGTTATACTGTCAGAGATTCCGTAGGTGGGCAGTCCTGACCAAGTGGAATGACGACGCTTTGGCGGCCCTTTTTCGGAAGGGTCTGTCAGATAATGTAAAGGATGTTATGGTGGGATTCCCTGTCCCCTCTGGTCTCAATGATTCTATGTCATTAGCGATTCAAATTGACAGACGTTTGCGTGAGCGGAGAAGTATGCGTGGAATAGTGTTGCCTTGTGAACCTGCTTCTGAATCCATGCAGTGTGATAGAGTGGTGTCTGGGGCACAGCGTCATGAGTTTCGAAAGCGCAATGGGTTATGTTTCTACTGTGGTAATGCCTCTCATGCTATTTCAGTCTGCCCTAAGCGGGGAAGACGTTTTGCACGCTCAGTTGTCTTGGGTAGTGTTAAGACTAAGTTTTTATTAACTGTCACTCTGATATGCTCTCTGTCCTCATTTTCTGCTCAGGCTTTCGTTGATTCTGGAGCAGCTATTAACCTGATGGATTATGATTTTGCTAAACGTTGTGGGTTTCCCTTGATACCCCTACAGAAGTCTATTCCCCTACTGGGGATCGATTCTACCCCTTTGGCTGAGAATAAACCTCAGTTCTCTACTCAGGTGATAATGAGGGTTGAACCTGATCATCAGGAGTGCTGCAAATTTTTGGTTCTGTATAATCTGCATGATATTATCGTACTGGGTTTCCCTTGGTTGCAGTCTCATAATCCTGTTTTGGATTGGAAAACTGTGTCTGTAACCAGTTGGGGCTGCCAATGTGTTAATACCAACACTCCTGTTTTTTCTGCCTCCCCCAGGCTCAGGATGTTCCTGACTTTTTGATTGATTTTTCTGATGTGTTTAGCGAAAGTAAATCTGCATCCTTGCCTCCCCATAGGAGCTATGACTGCGCTATTGAATTAGTGTCTGGTAGTAAATTCCCTAAAGGTCGCCTTTTTAACTTGTCTGTACCTGAACATGACGCTATGCGGTCTTATATCAAGGAGTCATTGGAGAAGGGTCATATCAGACCATCCTCTTCACCCTTAGGTGCCGGTTTTTTCTTTGTGGCCAAAAAGGATGGTTCATTAAGGCCGTGTATTGATTATCGTCTTTTGAACAATATTACTGTGAAATATCAATATCCGTTACCCTTGATTTCTGACCTGTTTTCCAGGGTGAAAAATGCTACTTGGTTTACCAAGCTTGACCTCAGGGGGGCATATAACCTTATTCGCATTAAGCACGGGGATGAATGGAAGACGGCATTTAATACCCCTGAGGGGCATTTTGAGTACCTTGTGATGCCCTTTGGGCTCACTAATGCTCCTTCTGTCTTCCAGTCCTTCATGAATGACATTTTCAGGGATTTTGTGGATACATTTCTGATTGTTTATTTGGATGATATCTTGATTTTTTCCAATGACTGGGACTCTCATGTGAAACATGTTCGAACTGTATTCCAGATTTTGAGAGAGAATGCTCTGTATGTGAAGGGATCAAAGTGTCTTTTTGGCGTACAGAGGATCTCATTTTTGGGATTCATTTTGTCCCCATCTGTTATTGAAATGGACCCGGTCAAGGTTCAGGCCATCTGTGATTGGGTCCAACCTACTTCATTAAAGGCTCTTCAGAGATTTTTGGGTTTTGCCAATTTTTATCGTAAATTTATTGGTAATTTCTCGGTTATTGTTAAACCTTTAACTGATTTGACCAAAAAGGGTTCTGATGTGGTGAATTGGCCTCCTGAGGCAGTCTCTGCATTTCAGGAACTTAAGCAGAGATTCACTTCTGCTCCTGTACTACGGCAGCCTGATGTTTCTCTACCATTTCAGGTGGAGGTTGATGCCTCTGAAATTGGGGCAGGTGCCGTTTTGTCCCAAAGAGATCCAGAGACCTCTAAAAGTAACCCTTGTGCCTTTTTCTCTCGAAAATTTTCTCCTACTGAACGTAATTATGACGTGGGTAATCGGGAGTTATTGGCCATGAAGTGGGTTTTTGAAGAGTGGAGACATTGGCTGGAGGGAGCCAAACATCAGGTGGTGGTCCTTACGGACCATAAGAATCTGGTTTATCTGGAATCTGCCAAGCGACTTAATCCTAGACAGGCCAGGTGGGCCTTGTTTTTCACACGTTTTAATTTTGTGGTTTCATTTCTTCCTGGCACTAAGATTGTTAAGGCGGATGCCCTCTCGAGGAGTTTCCTGGCGGACTCTCCTGAGTTATCTGATCCTTCTGTTATTTTGAAAGAGGGTATAGTTCTTTCCGCCATCTCGCCCAATTTGAGACTGGCTCTGGAGGGGTGTCAGGAGGATAAGCCCGAGCGCTGCCCTGTTGGGAAATTGTTTGTCCCGGACCAGTGGAAAAAGAGTGTGATGTCTGAGATTCATTGTTCCGCGCTGGCCGGTCATCCCGGAATTTTTGGTACCAGAGACTTGGTCAGTCGGTCCTTTAGGTGGCCTACCTTGTCTCGTGATGTCAGGGAATTTGTGCAGTCCTGCGGGACTTGCTCTCGCTCCAAGCCTTGCTCTCGCTCTAGTGGTTTGTTGATGCCATTGCCTGTGCCCAAGAGACCATGGACCCATATCTCTATGGATTTCATTTCCGACCTCCCTGTTTCTCAGAGAATGATCGTCATCTGGGTGATTTGTGATAGGTTTTCCAAGATGATACATCTTGTGCCATTACCTAAGTTGCCTTCCTCCTCTGAATTGGTGCCTTTGTTCCTTCAGCACGTGGTTCGTTTACATGGCATTCCTGAGAACAATGTGTCTGACAGAGGAGTCCAGTTTGTTTCAAGATTTTGGAGGACCTTTTGTTCTAAACTTGGTGTTCAATTGTCTTTCTCCTCGGCGTTTCATCCTCAGACCAATGGTCAAACTGAGAGAACAAACCAGACATTGGAGACTTATCTAAGATGCTTTGTGTCTGCTGATCAGGATGACTGGGTCTCTTTTTGCCTTTGGCTGAGTTTGCTCTTAATAATAGGGCTAGCTCTGCCACTTTGATGTCTCCATTTTTCTGTAATTCTGGGTTTCACCCTCGATTTTCTTCAGGACAGACGGAGGCTTCTGTCTGTCCAGGTGTTGACTCTGTTGTGGAGCGTATGCAACAGATTTGGGACCAGGTAGTGGAGAGGTTGTCCCTCTCTCAGGAGAGGGCCCAGCGGTTTGCTAACCGGCATAGGACTGATGGTCCTCGGTTTAAAGTGGGGGACTTGGTCTGGTTGTCCTCAAAAAATATTCCTATGAGAGTGGCATCTCCTAAATTTAAGCCTAGGTTCATTGGACCTTATAAGATCATGGAGATTCTTAATCCTGTTTCTTTTCGTTTGCTTCTTCCAGGGACATTTAAGATCCATAACGTGTTCCACAAGTCCTTGTTGAAGAGGTTTGTTGAGCCAGTGGTTCCTACTACTGTGCCTCCTGACCCTGTTTTGGTTGAGGGCAATCTGGAGTATGTGGTTGAGAAAATATTGAATTCTCGTTTTTCTAGACGGAAACTCCAGTATTTGGTTAAGTGGAGAGGTTATGGTCAGGAAGACAATTCTTGGGTGTTTGCTTCGGACATCCATGCTAGGAGACTCATCCGTGCGTATCATAGAACTCATCCTGACTGACCTGGTTGCTCAAGTGAGGGTTCGGTGACCCCTCCTCAAGGGGGGGGTACTGTTGTGAATGGACTTGAAATGGGTTCTGAGCAGAGGCTCCCTCTGGTAGTTACAAGCGGTACTGGACTGTCCAGTGAAGATTGTGAGGAGTGGGAATCAGGTGTTACTGACTGGTCTTATTTAAGGGAGTCGCCTTCCCATCAGGGTTGCCGGTGATCAATTGTTCTGGTCTCACTCCATGATTCCTGTTTCCCTTGTAGCCTGCTGTGTCGTGTCTGCATCTCCTGCTAACAGATAAGACATTTTCTTCTTTTTGTTTTTGTGCTTTATTTTTGCATTTTGTCCTGCACTTCTGTGGGGGCCTTCAGGGTCCCCTCCGGGGGCTGTTGCCCTCTCAGTTTAGTTCAGCCACTGATGTTTGTACTTTTGCTTTTTCCAGTTTCTTCAGTGGCTGCTGTTTTGATTTTGTTACACCAGAGAACTAATTTAGGTGGTAGAGGTCGTGTGATCTCAGGTGTTTTTGAAATTAGTAGAGTTAGTGCTTTGCAGAGTTTTTTGGGATTGCAGTAAGTACCCTTCCTATCCTTTTCTATTTAGTTAGTTTGGGCCCCAACGTTTGCTCATACTATTTTCTGTCTGTGTCAGTATTTCTTCTTGTCTAACAGCCATTACAGGGCTTTTTCCCTGACACCTGGGGATCCTGTTTTGAGTGATGTTGATGCATTTTTTCAGGCTTTAGGGTTATTGTACGATGAGCCTAATGTCACTGATCAAGCTGAAAAAGCCTTGTTGGCATTAAATCAGGGGCTTGATGACGCTGAGTTATACTGTCAGAGATTCCGTAGGTGGGCAGTCCTGACCAAGTGGAATGACGACGCTTTGGCGGCCCTTTTTCGGAAGGGTCTGTCAGATAATGTAAAGGATGTTATGGTGGGATTCCCTGTCCCCTCTGGTCTCAATGATTCTATGTCATTAGCGATTCAAATTGACAGACGTTTGCGTGAGCGGAGAAGTATGCGTGGAATAGTGTTGCCTTGTGAACCTGCTTCTGAATCCATGCTCCTTCTGTCTTCCAGTCCTTCATGAATGACATTTTCAGGGATTTTGTGGATACATTTCTGATTGTTTATTTGGATGATATCTTGATTTTTTCCAATGACTGGGACTCTCATGTGAAACATGTTCGAACTGTATTCCAGATTTTGAGAGAGAATGCTCTGTATGTGAAGGGATCAAAGTGTCTTTTTGGCGTACAGAGGATCTCATTTTTGGGATTCATTTTGTCCCCATCTGTTATTGAAATGGACCCGGTCAAGGTTCAGGCCATCTGTGATTGGGTCCAACCTACTTCATTAAAGGCTCTTCAGAGATTTTTGGGTTTTGCCAATTTTTATCGTAAATTTATTGGTAATTTCTCGGTTATTGTTAAACCTTTAACTGATTTGACCAAAAAGGGTTCTGATGTGGTGAATTGGCCTCCTGAGGCAGTCTCTGCATTTCAGGAACTTAAGCAGAGATTCACTTCTGCTCCTGTACTACGGCAGCCTGATGTTTCTCTACCATTTCAGGTGGAGGTTGATGCCTCTGAAATTGGGGCAGGTGCCGTTTTGTCCCAAAGAGATCCAGAGACCTCTAAAAGTAACCCTTGTGCCTTTTTCTCTCGAAAATTTTCTCCTACTGAACGTAATTATGACGTGGGTAATCGGGAGTTATTGGCCATGAAGTGGGTTTTTGAAGAGTGGAGACATTGGCTGGAGGGAGCCAAACATCAGGTGGTGGTCCTTACGGACCATAAGAATCTGGTTTATCTGGAATCTGCCAAGCGACTTAATCCTAGACAGGCCAGGTGGGCCTTGTTTTTCACACGTTTTAATTTTGTGGTTTCATTTCTTCCTGGCACTAAGATTGTTAAGGCGGATGCCCTCTCGAGGAGTTTCCTGGCGGACTCTCCTGAGTTATCTGATCCTTCTGTTATTTTGAAAGAGGGTATAGTTCTTTCCGCCATCTCGCCCAATTTGAGACTGGCTCTGGAGGGGTGTCAGGAGGATAAGCCCGAGCGCTGCCCTGTTGGGAAATTGTTTGTCCCGGACCAGTGGAAAAAGAGTGTGATGTCTGAGATTCATTGTTCCGCGCTGGCCGGTCATCCCGGAATTTTTGGTACCAGAGACTTGGTCAGTCGGTCCTTTTGGTGGCCTACCTTGTCTCGTGATGTCAGGGAATTTGTGCAGTCCTGCGGGACTTGCTCTCGCTCCAAGCCTTGCTCTCGCTCTAGTGGTTTGTTGATGCCATTGCCTGTGCCCAAGAGACCATGGACCCATATCTCTATGGATTTCATTTCCGACCTCCCTGTTTCTCAGAGAATGATCGTCATCTGGGTGATTTGTGATAGGTTTTCCAAGATGATACATCTTGTGCCATTACCTAAGTTGCCTTCCTCCTCTGAATTGGTGCCTTTGTTCCTTCAGCACGTGGTTCGTTTACATGGCATTCCTGAGAACAATGTGTCTGACAGAGGAGTCCAGTTTGTTTCAAGATTTTGGAGGACCTTTTGTTCTAAACTTGGTGTTCAATTGTCTTTCTCCTCGGCGTTTCATCCTCAGACCAATGGTCAAACTGAGAGAACAAACCAGACATTGGAGACTTATCTAAGATGCTTTGTGTCTGCTGATCAGGATGACTGGGTCTCTTTTTTGCCTTTGGCTGAGTTTGCTCTTAATAATAGGGCTAGCTCTGCCACTTTGATGTCTCCATTTTTCTGTAATTCTGGGTTTCACCCTCGATTTTCTTCAGGACAGACGGAGGCTTCTGTCTGTCCAGGTGTTGACTCTGTTGTGGAGCGTATGCAACAGATTTGGGACCAGGTAGTGGAGAGGTTGTCCCTCTCTCAGGAGAGGGCCCAGCGGTTTGCTAACCGGCATAGGACTGATGGTCCTCGGTTTAAAGTGGGGGACTTGGTCTGGTTGTCCTCAAAAAATATTCCTATGAGAGTGGCATCTCCTAAATTTAAGCCTAGGTTCATTGGACCTTATAAGATCATGGAGATTCTTAATCCTGTTTCTTTTCGTTTGCTTCTTCCAGGGACATTTAAGATCCATAACGTGTTCCACAAGTCCTTGTTGAAGAGGTTTGTTGAGCCAGTGGTTCCTACTACTGTGCCTCCTGACCCTGTTTTGGTTGAGGGCAATCTGGAGTATGTGGTTGAGAAAATATTGAATTCTCGTTTTTCTAGACGGAAACTCCAGTATTTGGTTAAGTGGAGAGGTTATGGTCAGGAAGACAATTCTTGGGTGTTTGCTTCGGACATCCATGCTAGGAGACTCATCCGTGCGTATCATAGAACTCATCCTGACTGACCTGGTTGCTCAAGTGAGGGTTCGGTGACCCCTCCTCAAGGGGGGGTACTGTTGTGAATGGACTTGAAATGGGTTCTGAGCAGAGGCTCCCTCTGGTGGTTACAAGCGGTACTGGACTGTCCAGTGAAGATTGTGAGGAGTGGGAATCAGGTGTTACTGACTGGTCTTATTTAAGGGAGTCGCCTTCCCATCAGGGTTGCCGGTGATCAATTGGTCTGGTCTCACTCCATGATTCCTGTTTCCCTTGTAGCCTGCTGTGTCGTGTCTGCATCTCCTGCTAACAGATAAGACATTTTCTTCTTTTTGTTTTTGTGCTTTATTTTTGCATTTTGTCCTGCACTTCTCTGGGGGCCTTCAGGGTCTCCTCCGGGGGCTGTTGCCCTCTCAGTTTAGTTCAGCCACTGATGTTTGTACTTTTGCTTTTTCCAGTTTCTTCAGTGGCTGCTGTTTTGATTTTGTTACACCAGAGAACTAATTTAGGTGGTAGAGGTCGTGTGATCTCAGGTGTTTTTGAAATTAGTAGAGTTAGTGCTTTGCAGAGTTTTTTGGGATTGCAGTAAGTACCCTTCCTATCCTTTTCTATTTAGTTAGTTTGGGCCCCAACGTTTGCTCATACTATTTTCTGTCTGTGTCAGTATTTCTTCTTGTCTAACAGCCATTACATGTTTGGGGGCTTTCTATGTTCTTTGGGGATCTGCTCCGGGGCAGATAGCTTTCCTATTTCTATCTTTAGTTGTAGTTAGTTTCTCAGGCTGTGACGAGGCGTCTAGGACCAACGTAGGAACGCTCCACGGCTGCCTCTAGTTGTGGTGGTTAGTCAGGGTACTGCAATCTCATAGATTCCAACTGCTCTGGTGTATTGTCTTTTTAACCTGCACTCCTCAGTTACCGAAACATAACAACGTGGCTTGAAAAGCTTATTGGGTGCATGTAACTTTGGGGCAAGCCAGGCCTTGCATTCAATGCAACATTTTTTCTGGAAGCCCCCTTGTACCTCTCGTGAAAGGGGTATTGTGATGCGTCATAATTCTTGGCAGCCCATCCACTCACTGCATAGGCAGTAACAGTTTAGGAGACCCACTGTTTAATAATGGCTTTTTAAGAAGATTAATGCTGCCTGATGCCCCGGTAAAAATAGACTTTTTGATTTTGAGTCCCTCATTCATAAATGAAACAAGATGTGTCTGCTTATGTGTCACATACCACATGGCCAGCTAGGGTTGTTAAATGTTACAACGATATTTCCAAGTAAATGTATTTGTATTGGTTGAAATTGCGGTAAAAATGCTCGGGTCTCCCATAGACTTACATTGGGCTCGTTGTTCTGTCCAAGTACCCGAGTATTCCAATTTGCTCGATCCGAGCAACGAGCACCCGAGCATTTTAGTGCTCGCCCATCCCTAAATCCTATGTTTGTACTCTGCAATTTTATTTCTTGGGTTATGTGAGTGCTATTCGTTGCATAAAGCCATTTTTTAAAAAGCATGCACAATTCATACATCTCTGAGTACAAACTATATGAAAACAAAAAATAACTATTTTGTAGACCTGTAGTTAATTCTGAAAATGGAAATGGTAAAACATGCATAGTTTATAATCTTCCTACAAATGAGATAGCAAATTATCGACATGGAAAATATGTAATTTGTAGCTAAGCTTGTAATATTGGAACGTAACACGACGACTTTGCCTGGAGTGAAGCACCAATAAGCTTAGGAAAGAAATGACATAAGTGCTTAAAGTGTCAGTAACCAGGCTTATAACTAATAGTAAATTATGATCAAATACTCAAGCGGAGGAAATGCGTCTACTATCATAACTTATATGATCAACAGGAGTGACATAAACCATTTTAGGGACCCAAAATAGCACAAGCCAAAAAAGAAACTTTTATTCTGTGAAAAGTATAAAATATGTTCCTTCTAAAACTATAAATTGGAAAGTAGCCAAAATATGAGCAATTTCTTTAGGGCAATCTGATGAAGGTCAAAGCTTTCAACATTATGAATACATTATATAATAACAATTTATAGCATCAGGCGATGCAGATAATGGTTATATGTTGTAAAATTACTAAGAGGCAGGCTTGTAGCAATGAAGACATAGTCCTCACAGTCAGTGGAGAAAGGTGACTACATAGTACACTTGACAGTGACCTAATCAAATGGCTGCAGTACTTAACTATAAAATCTCTCCGTTTTGAGAGGTTCATTAAATAGCAACTTGACACTTTCTTGAAAAACCATTTTACACTCTCAGACAAAAAGATATCAGGAAAAAAAAAGAATATAATTCATAAGAACGTAGAAGCCAGCACTCAAGTAAAGCCTTTGTGTATTAAGAGAAAGAGAATATAACGACAAGGGCAAGGTGATCTTTAGAGAAGGTTTACGATGACTTGGAACCTCAAAGTCATAAAATAAATATGATAAATCGGAGAAAATATGGAAGATGCATAAAGACTTTCTGCCTTTTCAATACTGCCCTTATATTTATACAGCTCATATGTTTAATCTTACCAGTCAGGGTACCTAGTCTACCTTACAGTACATGGAAACCCCGTCACATGTTGGGACAATGGGGCTAGTGGTTTATGGTGTGACATCTATGACATCAACAATGTCATGACACACAGGACATGTCCCAATGTAATTTTGTCTTGTATCAAATTACTAACTTCAGGTGCAATCTTAAGAAGACATTTTGCACCCAGACAGAATTTCTTTAGTAGCTTGGTGACACACAACTTGACGGTTAAATATGTTAAGTGCCTTTCATTTCAATATCGAGCGCTGAGATGCTGCTGACGTGGCAACTATTAGTCGGTTGCCAGGTATCAGAACCTTTCCTATTAATTAGAATAGACATGACATCGGCAAAGTCTTTGAGCACCCAATGTGGAAACTAGATTTAACAAATAAATCATTTAGATAAGACTATACAGTTGGTCCCAATGGTATTTTCTCAATATTCAGTTTTTAACAGAATACCTTCTCGAAAAGTAAATAATTCTATTAAGTGGGTTGTCCAGTTTTGGACATCTCTTGTTTAATCAATTCAGTGCACAAGAAAAAGAAAAACAATGTATACTTATATCCTTCAGAGGTGCCATTCCAGCGATATTGGTGCTGCTGTTGCTTGTGGGTGACATGACATTGTTGTATCATGTGACCGCTGTAGCCAATCAGCAGTCAATGATCGGTTGCTGCTCATCAGTATTACACCAGAGCAGAATTCTGCTTTGCTGAAATAGTAAACAGGCTGCATCCAGCTGCAATATTACTGTGGCACAACACAGCAGAGTATCAGTGTGTCCTATGTGATGTACAGTGTGTGAAATAATTATTGAACATGTTACTGAACATGATATTGAACAATGTTCTTTCCACTTCTGGATTATCACCCCAACCAACAGTGCACACTGTAAACTTTTAGCAGTTTAGAAATTATTCTGTTATGTGATTGGTATGTTTTGCAACAATAAGGTTGTGAAGGTCTTGAGACAGCTCACTGATTTTACCCATCATGAGATGTTTGTGTGGCACCTTGGCCCATTTACAAGGGTATTCTACATGGTAATATGATTGCTTCGCAGGTTCAATCCTCTTCCCTTTTGTACTTTGTAATTATTTATACTTTTGGAATATTGGCTCATCGATGACCTGTATGTGTGGGGTCTCTTTGTCACTTAATCTATTTTTAAGAATTTTTTATGCCTACTGTATTTAATAAACTATAACTTTTTATCTATTGCTGCTTTTGCTTCTTAATTCTTTTTGGATACCACTGTGTATACAGCAGAGTCACAGTATCTCCTATGTGATTTACACAGCAGTCTCAGTGTTTCCTATGTGATCTATACAGCAGTATCAATTTATCATTTGTGATGTAAGCAACAGAGTCGCAGTGTACCCAATGTGATGTATACAGCAGAGTCTCAGGGCATCCTATGTTATTTAAACAGCATTCTTAGTATTTCTTCTGTAATTTATATTGAGGTGGTTTAGTGTTTCTTATGTGATGCATAGAGCAGAGTCTAAGTGTATCCTATGTGATGTGTATAGCAGTGTCATAGTATCGTATATAATGTATACAGTAATGTGAGTGTATTTTATGTCATTATATAGCAGAGTCTTAGTGTCTCCTGTTGTGAATGTGTTAGAAATGAATTCTGAGCAGAAGCTCTCTCTGGTGGTTACAAACAGTACTGAACCATTCAATGAGGATTGGCAATCAGGAGGTACAGACTAGTCTTATATAAGGGAGGTTCCCTCCCATCATGGTTGCCGGTGATCAATTGTTCTTGTCTCAACTGTGGTTCCTGGTTCACTTGGAAGCTTGCTGAGTCTTGCCTCTTCTCCTGCTCTCAGATAAGATATTTTCTGTTTTTTGTTTTTGTGCTTACCATTTGCATATTTCTCTGCATTTCTGTGAGGTTAGCCAGGTCTCCCCCCTCCCGGGGGCTTGGGCTCCTCTCAGTTCTTCTGGAGCCACTGTTATTTGTTCATTTGCCTTTTCCAGTTTTTTCAGTGGCTGTGGCTTAGAATCACCGGCCAAACTAAAAATTATATGGTACTCAACAGAAGGGAAAAATAGTAAAAGGAAAAAGAAAAGAGAAAGTTGTCAGAAATTTTTTTTTTCTCTGTTTGTTGCATTTTTTCCCTCTTTTTCTCTGGGTGCTGAGGAGGATTTTTTTTTTCTCTCAATGGAGTTTGCACAGTTGTCTGGCCGTGTGGATCAGCTTGCCACTGAAGTTTGGAGTATTGCTACCTATCTTGCAGGTTGCCGGTTGTGGAACCTAGGATCCCAATGCCAGATTTATTTTTGGGGGATCGAGCTAAATTTCTGAATTTCAAAAATAACTGTAAGTTGTTTTTTGCCTTAAAACCTAAGTCCTCAGGGAATGCAGCACAGCAGGTTCAAATTGTCACCTCTCTCCTGCGCGGCGATCCTCAGGATTGGGCTTTTTCCCTGACACCTGGGACCCTGTTTTGAGTAATGTTGATGCATTTTTTCTGGCTCTGGGGTTATTGTACGATGAACCTAATGTCACTGATCAAGCTGAAAAAATCTTGTTGGCATTAAATCAGGGGCTTGAGGACGCTGAGTTGTACTGTCAGAAATTCAGAAAGTGGGCAGTCCTGACCAAATGGAATGATGATGCTTTGGCAGCCCTTTTTCGGAAGGGTCTGTCAGAGAAAGTAAAAGATGTTATGGTGGGTTTCCCTGCTCCCTCTGGTCTCAATGATTCTGTCATTAGAGATTCAAATTGACAGACGTTTGCGTGAGCGTAGAGGTATGCGTGGAATAGTGTTGCCTTGTGAACCAGCTTCCGAACCCATGCAGTGTGATAAAGTGGCTTCTGGGGCACAGCGTCATGAGTTTCGAAAACGCAATGGGTTATGTTTCTACTGTGGTGACGCCTCTAATGCTATTTCAGTCTGCCCTAAGCGGGGAAGACGTTTTGCACGCTCAGTTGTCTTGGGTAGTGTTCAGACTAAATTTCTGTTGACTGTTACCTGATTTGCTCCCTGTCCACATTTTCTGCTCAGGCTTTTGTTGATTGGGGAGCAGCTATTAACCTGATGGATTTTGATTTTGCTAAACGTTGTGGGTTTCCCTTGATACCCCTACGGAAGTCTATTCCCCTACTGGGGATTGATTCTACCCCTTTGGCTGAGAATAAACCCCAGTTCTCTACTCAGGTGATAATGAGGGTTGAACCTGATCATCAGGAGAGTTGCAAATTTTTGGTGCTGTATAATCTGCATGACATTATTGTACTAGGTTTCCCTTGGTTACAGTCTCATAATCCTGTTTTGGATTGGAAATCTGTGTCTGTAACTAGTTGGGGCTGCCAATGTGTTAATGCCAACACTCCTGTTTTTTCTGCCTCTCCCCAGGCTCAGGATGTTCCTGACTTTTTGACTGATTTTTCTGATGTGTTTTAGCGAAAGTAAATCTGCATCCTTGCCCCCCATAGGAGCTATGACTGCGCTATTGAATTAGTGCCTGGTAGTAAATTCCCTAAAGGTCGCCTTTTTAACTTGTCTGTACCTGAACATGACGCTATGCGGTCTTATATCAAGGAGTCATTGGAGAAGGGTCATATCAGACCATCCTCTTCACCCTTGGGTGCCGGTTTTTTCTGTGTGGCCAAAAAGGATGGTTCATTAAGGCCGTGTATTGATTATCGTCTCTTGAACAATATCACTGTGAACTATCAATATCCGTTACCCTTGATTTATGACCTGTTTTCCACGGTGAAAAGTGCTACTTGGTTTACCAAGCTTGACCTCAGGGGGGCGTATAACCTTATTCGCATTAAGCACGGGGATGAATGGAAGACGGCGTTTAATACCCCAGAGGGGCATTTTGAGTACCTAGTAATGCCCTTTGGGCTCACTAAGCTCCTTCCGTATTCCAGTCCTTCATGAATGACATTTTCAGGGATTTTGTGGATAAATTTCTGATTGTTTATTTGGATGATATCTTGATTTTTTCCAATGACTGGGACTCTCATGTGAAACATGTTCAGACTGTGTTCCAGATTTGAGAGAGAATGCTCTGTATGTGAAGGGACCAAAGTGTCTTTTTGGCGTGCAGAGGATCTCATTTCTGGAATTCATTTTGTCCCCATCTGTTATTGAAATGGACCCGGTCAAGGTTCAGGCCATCTGTGATTGGGTCCAACCTACTTCATTAAAGGCTCTTCAGAGATTCTTGGGTTTTGCCAATTTTTATCGTAAATTTATTGGTAATTTCTCTGTTATTGTTAAACCATTGACTGATTTAACCAAAAAGGGTTCTGATGTGGTGAATTGGCCTCCTGAGGCAGTCTCTGCATTTCAGGAGCTTAAGCAGAGATTCACTTCTGCTCCTGTTCTACGGCAGCCTGATGTTTCTCTACCATTTCAGGTGGAGGTTGATGCCTCTGAAATTGGGGCAGGTGCCGTTTTGTCCCAAAGAGATCCAGAGACCTCTAAAAGTAACCCTTGTGCCTTTTTCTCTCGAAAATTTTCTCCAACTGAACGTAATTATGACGTGGGTAATTGGGAGTTATTGGCCATGAAGTGGGCTTTTGAAGAGTGGAGACATTGGCTGGAGGGAGCCAAACATCAGGTGGTGGTCCTCACAGACCATAAGAATCTGGTTTGTCTGGAATCAGCCAAGCGACTTAATCCTAGACAGGCCAGGTGGGCCTTGTTTTTCACACGTTTTAATTTTGTGGTTTCCTTTCTTCCTGGCACTAAGAATGTTAAGGCGGATGCCCTCTCGAGGAGTTTCCTTGCGGACTCTCCTGAGTTATCTGATCCTGCTGTTATTTTGAAAGAGGGTGTAGTTCTTTCCACCATCTCGCCCAATTTGAGACTGGCTCTGGAAGGGTGTCAGGAGGATAGACCCGAGCGCTGCCCTATTGGGAAATTGTTTGTCCCAGACCGGTGGAAAAAGAGTGTGATGTCTGAGATTCATTGTTCCGCGTTGGCCGGTCATCCCGGAATTTTTGGTACCAGAGACTTGGTTAGTCAGTCCTTTTGGTGGCCTACTTTGTCTCGTGACGTCAGGGAATTTGTGCAGTCCTGCGGGACTTGCTCTCGCTCCAAGCATTGCTCTCGCTCTAGTGGTTTGTTGATGCCGTTGCCTGTGCCCAAGAGACCATGGACCCATATCTCTATGGATTTCATTTCCGACCTCCCTGTTTCTCAGAGAATGACCGTTATCTGGGTGATTTGTGATAGGTTTTCCAAAATGATACATCTTGTGCCATTACCTAAGTTGCCTTCCTCCTCTGAATTGGTGCCTTTGTTCCTTCAGCACGTGGTTCGGTTACACGGCATTCCTGAGAACATTGTGTCTGACAGAGGAGTCCAGTTTGTTTCCAGATTTTGGAGGACTTTTTGTTCTAAACTTGGTGTTCAATTGTCTTTCTCCTCGGCTTTTCATCCTCAGACCAATGGACAAACTGAGAGAACAAACCAGACATTGGAGACTTATCTGAGATGCTTTGTGTCTGCTGATCAAGATGACTCGGTCTCTTTTTTTGCCTTTGGCTGAGTTTGCTCTTAATAATAGGGCTAGCTCTGCCACTTTGATGTCTCCATTTTTCTGCAATTTTGGGTTTCACCCTCGATTTTCTTCGGGACAGACGGAGGCTTCTGTCTGTCCAGGTGTTGACTCTGTTGTGGAGCGTATGCAACAGATTTGGGACCAGGTAGTGGAGAGGTTGTCCCTCTCTCAGGAGAGGGCCCAGCAGTTTGCCAACCGGCATAGGACTGATGGTCCTCGGTTTGAAGTGGGGGACTTGGTCTGGTTGTCCTCAAGAAATATCCCTATGAGAGTTGCATCTCCTAAGTTTAAGCCTAGGTTCATTGGACCTTATAAGATCATGGAGATTCTTAATCCTGTTTCCTTTCGTTTACTTCTTCCAGGGACATTTAAGAACCATAACGTGTTCCACAAGTCCTTATTGAAGAGGTTTGTCGAGCCAGTGGTTCCAATGGCTGCGCCTCCTGACCCTGTTTTGGTTGAGGGCAATCTGGAGTATGTGCTTGAGAAAATATTGGATTCTCGTTTTTCTAGACGGAAACTCCAGTATTTGGTTAAGTGGAGAGGTTATGGTCTGGAGGACAATTCTTGGTGTTTGCTTCGGACATCCATGCTAGGAGACTGATCCGTGCGTATCACAGAGCTCATCCTGACCGACCTGGTTGCCCAAATGAGGGTTCGGTGACCCCTCCTCAAGGGGGAGTACTGTTGTGAATGTGTTAGAAATGAATTCTGAGCAGAAGCTCCCTCTGGTGGTTACAAACAGTACTAAACCATTCAATGAGGATTGGCAATCAGGAGGTACAGACTGGTCTTATATAAGGGAGGTTCCCTCCCATCATGGTTGCCGGTGATCAATTGTTCTTGTCTCAACTGTGGTTCCTGGTTCACTTGGAAGCTTGCTGAGTCTTGCCTCTTCTCCTGCTCTCAGATAAGATATTTTCTGTTTTTTGCTTTTGTGCTTACCATTTGCATATTTCTCTGCATTTCTGTGAGGTTAGCCAGGTCTCCCCCCTCCCGGGGGGCTTGGGCTCCTCTCAGTTCTTCTGGAGCCACTGTTATTTGTTCATTTGCCTTTTCCAGTTTTTTCAGTGGCTGCGGCTTAGTTTTGTTACACCAGAGAACTAATTTAGGTGGTAGAGGTCGTGTGATCTCAGGTGTTTTTGCAATTAGTAGAGTTGGTATTTTTTAGGGTTTTTTGGATTGCAGTAAGTGTCCTTCCTATCCTTTTCTGTCTAGGAAGATTGGGCCCCAACGTTTGCTCATACTATTTTCTGTCTGTGTCTGTATTTCCTCTTGTCTAACCGCCATTACATGTTTGGGGCTTCCTATGTTCTTTGGGGATCTGCTCCGGGGCAGATAGCTTTCCTCTTTCTATCTTTAGGTGTAGTTAACCTCTCAGGCTGTGACGAAGGCGTCTAGGACCAACTTAGGAACTCTCCACGGCTGCCTTTAGTTGTGGTGGTTAGTCAGAGTACTGCAATCCAGTAGATTCCAACCTCTCTGGTGTATTGCCGTTTTTGCCTGCTCTCCTCAGCTACGAAATCATAACAGTCTCCTATGTGATGTATACAGCAGAGTATCAGTGTATTCTATGTGATGTATACAGCAGTGTCTCAATGTATCCTATATGATATATACAACAGAGTTTTGGTTTATCCTATGTGATGTATATAAAGCAAAGTCTCAGTGTAGCCGGTGTGATATATACAGCATCGTCTCAGTGTATCCAATGTGATGTATACAGCAGAGTCTCATTGTATCCAATGTGATGTATACAGCAGAGTCTCAGTGTATCCAACTCTATGTTAGGCAACTTCAGCCTGTCTCACTTACTATATCACTGCTCTCTTATATAAAGCAGAAACTATAGGACAGATTATGAAGCTGTAAATCAATAATCACAGCACAGCTTTCATTTTACCAGAGAAGAATACAAAATTAACGCTGTAGGACTGATTGCTATGAACAGCAAAGACAGTTGTTTTTTTAGATAATTTCTTAAGTCTTCACATTTTTCTTTAGCTGCTTTGGAAGACATACAGAAAAACAGGAAAGATGGACAAATTGCACAGCTAGAATATTGATATGTATCAATGTACAGCGCTACATGTAAAAAATGGTAATCACACACTACAGCTCTCATCTCACAGGATGACAGCACCGTAAGATGAGAGCTGTAGTTTAAAAGCTATGCTTGTCACATGCAATGCTCTGCATCAACCCCTCACTTTGTTTCCCACTGCCTGGAATAGAGGGAGAGCAGTGTTTGTAATGACACACAGCTCTGCTCTTCTCGCCCTGCACAGTAGTCACTGGCAGTTAGATTTCTATGACCTGGTTAGACACGATTTTTAACATATTACACAGAGAAAGCCGATTCTGACATTCTCTGACAGTGTTCTGCATTTTTCCCTACATATGGCGCCTCCTGCTTATGATTAGACAACATCATTCATAGGTAAAAAATCAAGCGAAGCAGCTAGAAACTAGCATATAACCCTTACAAGCGAACATCTCCGCTACAGAAATGAAAAATAAAAATATAAAATATGAGTGTTTTTTCTTACGTAAATGCATGTACTTTTGGGAAAAAATATCTTAATGTTATCAGGTTTTGTAAAAGATTTTACACTGTTTGCCTTCAACAGCCTCTGTGGTGGACTGTCTATTGCTGGCTGCAGAAGGGTTAGCTGAGAATCTATCAGTGAGCTCATTCAGACAGTTTGATGGAGGAGGAGACTGTAACTCTTATCTGTACTTTACTAGGTTCTTCTCATCTGATTTATGACCATAGACAGCATTAAAGTTGAATGTGCCAGGAAACAAAGAATCAGTAAAAACCAAACAGAGCAACATTTTAAATCGAAACGCAATTGCAAAAATAGTTTTTGGCCCCGAACACATGCATTTAAATAAAGATAAAAAAATGTCCCCAATGGTGGATACAGTTTGCTAGCATTTTGACTTCCACATTCCCAGCTTACATGATCCGTGAGTGTCTGTCTCTCAGGTATTGCTTCTATTTTTCATCTTATCATAGTAGCTCTTAATTAAGGTCGTTTCCCAGCACAGACAACTGATCTAGATAAAACTCCAGCGTCATCCTAAAATTGTCACAAATTTCCCATGGAATGAAATGGTTCTTGACGGTGATGATTTATGACACCTGCATCGAGGTTGCAGGAATCTTAATAACTTATTTTTTACATACAGGCAATAAATAATATGAAAATGAATGTAACGGTGAAGCTGTAATGTTTCAGTTGTTACCTAAGTCCTAGATGATTTTTCCAAGGATGAATAAATATCCAGAAATGAAATGTGATTTTCTTCTTGAACTTTTAAAGCATTATTCACATTTAATAACATTTTCACAGTTTTAATCTGAAGTTTTATAACTTTGATTATACTTTTATTTACAGTAACAATATTGTTTCATGATACACTAGATTACATTTTAATGTTACACAAATAGCATTTTTCTTACCATTGTGAGGATTTAGTATATGATGTTTGTTAAAGGTCCATCCTCCGAGATTTGAAGAATCCATCTCAAAGCCTTGCAAGGTGACTGTCCTCCGTTCCCATAATACAAGGTCTGGGCACGACTCGTATTCATATCCAACCGACACTGCCACACAGGAAAATAAATGGTTGAAATACATTTTCTGCCAGTTATGCATTTGATTATTTTGCAAAATTTCATCAGATGTTCAGGTAAGTAGATCAGTCAAATCTCAGATCTGATGACTCCAAATGACAGCTGAATAATACAAGTATAAATCACCGAAGTTTGTATGTCTTTATGAAGAATTTCTGATACTTTACTTTTTAGCTGGCTGACATGTTATCTTCAAATGAAAAAGCAGCCAAAGTAAATTGCCTCTATTACTGTTTGCCTAAAGCGCAGAAAAAGTCATATTTCAGCTCATGAAATGCTGAAAGCACAAAATAACTTATGGATAGATTAATCCTTGCCTGTACTGTGCAAGCGTACAGTCCAATTTGGTGATCAAGAACTCCTTAGCAAAGAGTCAGTCCAGTAGTTATTAAATGATCATCCCGCTTGTCACGAATGAATAAATGGATGTCTTTCCTGCAAGATGTCTCATGCAACGTTTGTATGTACAGTATATAACTTATTTTATGACATTGTTTAAAAAAAATATTACTGTATATTCATTCCCTTTTTATTTGTATGTAGTAACCAAATCCTATGCACTTTCATGATAATAAAAATTATAAAACGACTGACGTCTAGATGGAAGGAAAAATTATCTCTGGGATTTCATAAATCCTTATGTAGCATTATTACTATTATTGATAAAACGAGATACGTGATGCCTGTGAAGGACAATTTTGTATGTAGACCCTTACACATACTATACTCGTATACAAAAAAAAATTGATTTCCAGCCACCAAACAACTACAAACCCGTCACAACAGCTGCACAACAATCATGATGTAAGGAATTGAAAAAAAAAGTTGCGTAAAGTATGGGTATCAGGTTGTAGAGCAGAGGAACCAGAAGGGATTGATTTATAGGTTTGTTGGAAAAAATTCATATAACCTTGGACTTTATTCATTTGAATTCAAGGTCATTCTGGAGTTGGTAGTCAAGTGGGTGTTATTAACCAATGATTGACAGATATTTTTGTATGCACAGTAATACAAGGAAGGAAGCCAATCACTGATTAGGACCATCTCCTTAGGACAACCCCTGCTTAGCTCAGAATAACGATAATGTGTATTTTAGTCATTGAGATTTCTGCTTATTCAGGGCTAAGCAGTGGTGGTCCTAAAGGGGTAGGGTAATCCTTCCCTGAGCTATTGAATTGTTTCCCACAAATCTATCTGCTCAGCTCTTCCTGCTCTATAAGAAGATACCTGTTATGACTGAGCCCTTACACTCACAAAGAGATGAACAAACCAGGGGAGATGTTAAACCTGCACATCACAGGGTCATATACCTACTAGGCAAATCCCTAACCTTACCCTGATATGTCCCTGCCTGACCACAGAGGTTGGCACCTTAAAATTATAGCAATGGTGCCCCTACTCAACGTTGGTTGACCCTGAGTGCCCTTAACTATACCCTCAACTATACACAGACAGAGAATGAGACATACAGGTAAAGACGTGTTCACACAGTCATACATGAAAGCTTGAAGAAAAAGAAAGGAACCCAAAAAGATCTTTGTTATACATGAAAATCACCGGGCCCTGAATGTAACAAAATTGGTAAAGAGCTTAGAAGGGGAACACACAAACAAACTGAAGGAGAAGCAATAAAGAAAACCCCAGCAAGATAACCCTTCACTAGGGAGCTGGGACTCCAAATATCCATGTAACTTGAACTATAGCCAGCAAAGACTGTATGTGCCAGAAGAGTATAATTAGCCTCTTCTCAAGATGTGATAGGACAAACCAAAAGAAGTCAGTAAAACACCTGCATAGAAGCAACACAGTAAAGCAAAGACAGGAGCATTATCAGAAGTTGGACAAAGACAACACAAGCTGTGGCCAACAAAGAGGGAAACTGACCATGTAGCCAGAGATCACTGGATTGTGTCCTGGAGTTGATCCATGACACTATCCATGGATTGCAGGGAACTTCAAAGCTTACAGATACTCTTTACATTTTCTAACAATTTACCATAGAAATCTATCAAATATTTATTATGTATGAAAATTATGTTATGGTAAAGAAAATGTAATTTAAACCTTGAAAGTAAGACCCCATGCATCCATACCAGTGATACAATGTAGATTACTAGTGAATGTCAACTAAAATGTATTGGGCCTGAAAACTGACTAAGGGCTTTTTCACCACTTGCCTTGTTTTTTCACACATTTTTACCATAGCAAAAACATGCAATGTTTTACAGTACCAGTAAAGTGAATAATATTTCTGATATCTCATGCACATGCTGATTAATTTTTCCTTGCAGATTTGGACCATAGTTTTTTTTGTCAAATCTGCAGCATGTCATTTCTTTCAGAGTTTTTGCAGCTTTTTTCACCCATTAAAATGAATGGGAACAAAAACCGGGTAAAAATGCATTAAAATGCCCTTAAAAATAAGGGAAGAATGCAGCAAAAACATGCATATTTTACAGTATATTTTGTGTCAACAATCTGGAACAAATACTCAATGTGTGCACATACCCCTAAAACTGAAGGTTAAAACACAATTTTCTATCATAATATTTCAAGTTGGCAATGTTTTTTGAAAGATTATCATTTTTAAAGTTTTCTTAACCCACTCCTGCACATGAGCATGTGTCAAAGCTGCAATCTTTATGGGAATGCGCAAAAATTAGAAGAATTGACTTTGACAGTCCACATAAAAAGCAAAGCCGCAATGCCAAAAATGTAAGCATTAAGCTAATGATGGGCAAAGCTTGTCATTTAGCTTTATGTCAATGATCTTTTGAATACTCATTACGAGTTTAGCTTTGCCTTACTGGTCTGCAGCTTATGGGGTTCAATGAAGCCAAAGTGGATTTGAATGTAAGTAAGGGGGCACTTATTTATTTGCAAAGTATGGGAGTTTATTGAGTGGACAATGAAATGATGACATCACATATCCTCGATTATAGGCTTTGAAAATATGCTATTTATTCGCATAATTGAAAGCGACTTCTAAACCAAGGCATAATCTGTGCTCTATTCTATACAGATATAATGGGGAGTAACTTGGGTGGAAAATATGAGACTGATGAGCTACTAAGAGTGAAGAGGTTAACTTTAATCATCTCGAAAAATGCATCCTTTTTCTTTTTCTTCAAAAGGTTTTTCTGAACTTTAAATGTTATTAGGCCAAGAAAAGCTATTTAAGCTTCTAACATTGAAATGAGCCATAAACATATTGTAGGAATGCTCAGGAGGTGGCAGAAAACAAAGTCTTGAAATGAAATCAGGCTGTTCCTAGCAGTAAAGGCAGCCACATTAAATTAACTCGCAAAAAAAAAAGAAAAAAAAAAAGAATTGATTCTTTTCATGGCTTATTTCCAAATCCTCTATTAATAACTTGACTACCATTCATTTTCTGATTTCATAACCCATCAATTCATTTTGTGGTGTATGAGAATAACGATTAAGCATTAATCTGAAGGGAACAGGCGCCTTTTGTGCTTTAGTAACCATACACAGTGTCCAGGCTTTTGATGATCAAACATTTGGTTGCACAAGTCAGTTATGCCAAGGAAATTATTTTTATTTTAGTTGTCGTTGAACAGGATTTTCCTGAGGTTTATTATGATAGGAAGATGGCTCCAAATGCTAAAAACAGATAACTATTGACAGCACTACAAATAACATGAGCTACTGTACATTGCCAGCCTTCTGAGAATATACAGTATGCATCTAACAAAACTGTGCCAAAGGTAAGAATGAACCACGTGGACTTAAACTGGACAACTGAAGTCTTTACACCGAGAGGACAAGAAGGTCATCGGTGGAAACAATGAAATAAACACGGTCGCAGGAGCACAGAAGAGAGACCAGGACAAGGACGTTCATTTTTAAAACCACAACGCGTTTCGACGGTGACCCGTCTTCATCAGGTGAAAATTTCCACCTGATGAAGATAGGTCTCTGTCGAAACGCATTGTGGTTTTAAAAAAACTTCCTTGTCCTGGTCTCTCTTCTGCGCTCCTGGGACCGTGTTTGTTATGTTTCGGTAGCTGAGGAGTGCAGGTAAAAAAGGCAATACACCAGAGCAGTTGGAATCTATGGGATTGCAGTACCCTGACTAACCACCACAACTAGAGGCAGCCGTGGAGCGTTCCTACGTTGGTCCTAGATGCCTCGTCACAGCCTGAGAAACTAACTACACCTAAAGATAGAAACAGGAAAGCTATCTGCCCCGGAGCAGAACCCCAAAGATAATAGAAAGCCCCCAAACATGTAATGGCGGTTAGACAAGAGGAAATACTGACACAGAAAGAAAATAGAATGAGCAAACGCTGGGGCCCAAACTATCTAAATAGAAAAGGACAGGAAGGGTACTTACTGCAATCCCAGAAAACCCTGAAAAAACACCAACTCTACTAATTTCAAAATCACCTGAGATCACACGACCTCTACCACCTAAATTAGCTCTCTGGTGTAACAAAAATCAAAACAGCAGCCACTGAAAAAACTGGAAAAAGCAAAAGAACAAAACTCAGTGGCTGAACTAAACTGAGAAGGCAGAAGCCCCCGGAGGGGACCCAGAAGGCCCCAAAGAAGTGCAGGACAAAATGCAAAAATATAGCAACAACACAAAAGAAGAAAAATTCTTATCTGGTAGCAGGAGATGCAGACACGACACAGCAGGCTACAAGGGAAACTGGAATGAAGGATTCAGACCAGAACAATTGATCACGGCAACCCTGATGGGAAAATGACTCCCTTATATAAGACCAGTCAGTAACACCTGATTCCCAGTCCTCACAATCTTCACTAGTACCGCTTGTAACCACCAGAGGTAGCCTCTGCTCAGAACTCATCTCAAACCCATTCACAACAGTGTTTCTTTCACTGCTTCCCTTATCCTCCTTTGGAGGTACACGGCTGGAGCTGCATCAGGACCGCACCTTTTTTAATCATCTACCAGGCTGTCTTCCTAGCGCTTCTCTGTGACAGCCATCTATTGTTTTTGATCGGTAGAAACAATGGCAGATAAGAGACAAGGGAATGAAGCAGTGCCTTCAAAATATAGAGCTCAATTCTTGAAGTGTTTATGCTAGTTTTCTGGCGTAACAAACCTTCATGTGTTGTAAACTTTTTGCACATCTCGGAAGTTGCATCACAATTTTGCGACATTCTGCGTTTTCATGCTAGTCCCGATCTTCTTTACCAAAATGAGTGGATTATGGGGGGAAAAGGGTTTGGCTATTCACACCCTTCTAATTCATTAAAATGTATGCTCCTTTGGTAATGTAAATTTTGCCAACAATGTATTCCAGTCCATAACATTTCTGGCAGAAGCACACGCCAGTTCAGAGATGCGGCCAATTTGTTATGTGCCATGCGCCTCTAAATGAATTAGGTGCATCATACTCCAGAAAGCCCATTCATTAAGACTGGCATGGCGGTATTAACGAATCTGCCCCATAGTCTCAATGTCAATCCAGTTAGTTATTTTATTCCCATGAAGTGAGATGCAGTGGAGCATAATTATTAAGCTAAATGTGACAGAATTATGGGGTAATTTGCATAAAAACTGTCTTTCACGATCATGACTTGCACCATATTTATGGGTTGTTTTGGACATTTCTTACGACTAGTCTAAAGGCTGGGTCTCACATAGCGATACACCAGCGATCCCGACAACGATCAGGATCGCTGGTGTGTCGCTACATGATCGCTGCTGAGCTGCCAAACAGGCAGCTCAGGACAGCGATCAGCACAAGGACACTGCGGGTAAACATCGCTAGTTACCCGCAGTGTACCTTGGTTACCAGCTCCCTGCAGCAGGGCGCTGGTATCCAAGGTACACAGCGGGTTTCTAGGCACAGCCCGCGCCTGGAAACCCGCTGTGTACCTTGGTTACCAGCGGATCGCTGGTCTCCCGCCTGTCACACGCAGCGATGCGTGCCTGTCAGCGGGAGACCAGCGATCAAAAAAATGTCCAGACATTTCAGCGACGATCAGCGATACCCGGCAGGGGGGGCTGATCGTCGCTGAATGTCACACACAGCGATATCGCTGATGAGCTTGCTGCTGCGTCACAAAACTAGTGACTCAGCACCGATCTCGCTAGCGATATCGCTATGTGAGACGGGCCCTTAACTAGAGTCATGACTTTGCTGAAAAGGGACATGATTCATCAGTAAAGAGGCATAGCTTAATGTGTAAAACAGTGAGCCAAAAAATGCACAAAAATTGTGGGGCCCATTTCTGGCACAAAGTAAACTAAGACAAGACAGTCTTATCATTGGACAGATTTATAAAACAGCATTGACCACTTTAATATGTTTGGCACATTTAAGACTGTCTAGTATAGTTTGCACTAATAATTGGAAAGTTTTGATAAATATGCCCAAATGCCTTTACATAAAAAGTGACTGTTGGAATTAAATCAACCAGTTGAGTAAGAATTTATGTATAAAAATGAATATCAACAAGCCATGGTAACTCACCTGTCCTGGCTCCCTTGTTGTGAAACCACCTCCCATTGCAGTGGTCTGCGCCATGTTTCTCTAGTAGCCAGACAAACTCCTATGATATCATCAGCGAATGATTTTTAAGGCCCAGACAGATGGGGTTGTCTGAGTATTCAGTAAGTTTTGTATTCAGTTACTGTTATCTGGAGTTTGCCTCACTATCAAATCTTTCAGCTTGCATTAACTTCTATAGCAAACTCCTGTTTGTTCATCAACTATCTGCATTTACTTCACTGCTCAGACCTGCAGTTAACCTTTCATCTGCTGTAAGCATAAACTCTTCTCTGGTGCTGATCACACTACTATGTTGCTGAAACAGAATGTATATTCTCTGCAAGCAAGTATACATTTTGCCTGATCATTACTGCTGCTTGTGTCCCTGTCAAAGACAATCTATCTGCTAATAGCATATGACTCTGTCTTTAATCATTTGTTTGCTGCAAGTCCTCAACTAACTACAGTCTATACCTACAGTTCCTGTGTATAGCTATACTCTTCGCTCTATCTTTTATGTTGTTTCCTGGTTTGGTTGTCTGCTTGCCATCTTGCATGCTTGGTTGCAATAGTTCCTGCAGATCCGTATGCCATCTGTCAAGTCATACCTGCTGTGCAACTGCTTTTGGCCCAGATTGCTCACCTCAGACTTATGGCTTAGAGAATGCACCTCATCAGGTGACCCTTTAACAGTGATCATGTCCTGATATCAAATAAAAGCCTTGTGTCTAATGATAGAACTCTGTGTGTTGCAAAAGTACGTTTTTAAATTCACTTAGAATAGTTATAAATCTGGGAAACCTGCATCATAATCATAGGAGTCTGATGATAATGATAACTACGTATCATTAAAAGAGAAAAATATAAATATCAGGAAGAATAAAGACAGGAACTTGTATTCCTCCTTTGATTTTAAGACGTTGTCTCCTCTAGAAAACTCATATTTAAATTCTCAGCTAGAGGGAAGTCCACTACTTTTAGTAAGTTTATCTTCTTCAAGACCAGGCCATTTCCCCCATTCCTGACAAGGCACAGTTTTTTTTGTACATATGTTCTGAAAACCTATAAATTTTATCTCTTTCGGATATTTCCATGTTTCCTTCATGATATATGGGATCTAATTTTTATGTTATCTTCATACTCCTTTTTTATGATTTTACCAATTACAGGTGATATTGAAGGGAAATAAAGGAAACATGTGTCTGTTATTTACGTACATTTCTTTTACATTTTTTATGACCCCTAAAGACCATTAAAATACATTTTTACTTTTGTTCTCCTTTCCTTAACAATTATTTTTACATATGGGACATATGTTTTTTATTCTATTACTGAGTCAGGGTTAGTGTCAGCGCTTTGTACTGGCTGCACCTTTTTAACCACTGTATTTTTCTCTGCTTTTTATGTATTTTGTTCATTTATATATTTCACATATTTTGTATCCTTTAAGGTTATCAGATTTCCCCTGCAACTGGAGCAGATATATTAGCCACACGTGCTCCTTATTCATTGTGCCTGATATGCATTTTTTTGATATAATAGAATTGTGAGCTGTGTTCCCTCTTTGCTTGAGACAACTTTTAATTATTTTTATGTATTTATTGTATTATTTTTGTTAATTAATAAAGAAGTAATTTTCTCATAATATATTTGTAAGACACTTATTGACCCTAAAAGACTTACGATCATAGGGGTCATTATGATTTAAACAGGTTTTTTTGAATCAATGTGAGCTGGACAGATTGATATATTTTGTTGAAAAAAAAATCAGTAGATCTAGTAACTTGTTCATTTGAACATCTGTTCTTTCTGGGGTTAGAAGTCCAGAGGGAGGTTTTACTCTGTGAATCACAACTATTTCTATATGTACACTCTTAGGCCTCTTTCACACATCAGTTTTTTGACGTCAGGCGCGATCCGCCACTTTTGTAAAAAAAGGATCCGTTTTTTTAATCCGCCGGATCTGTTTTTTGTCATTGACTATCATTAGCGCCGGATTGCGCCAGATGTCCTTGCGTTGCGTCCGCTCTTTTCCGGGAATGTACATTCCAGCGGCCGGACAAAACGGTCACTGCAACGTTTTTTTTTTTCTGCCGCACCCGCCTAATAGCGCCTGAAGCTGCGCATCAGGCGACCGCAAACAATACAAGTCTATGGTGCCAGATCAGTCTTTTGTGCAATCCGGCAAAAGACTGATCCGGATTCTGGAAACCAAGTCTCTCTCTCTCTCCGGTCCGGACATGCGTACCAAGCATTTACAGGTTCAAAAGTTCAGGATGGATCCGGCAAAAAACCTGATCCATTGCATCAGTTTTTTCAAAAATCTGCGCCGGATCCATCCTTTCCTTTTTGGACGGATTGTGCCTGACGCCAAAAACCTGATGTGTGAAAGAGGCCTTACGTGGAAGACTATAAATCAATGAGTAGGGCCACTCTCTCTGCCAATACAAAATGTACGAAACATTGCCACTTTGGTTGAGCTACATGTTCAATCAAGTGTTTGGATCTGACCTACCCCAAGATGTAAAACATACATTTATAAAATATATGACTGAGCTGAAACCTAGATATCCATCCACTCACGTGCAATTATACAAGCGGAGTTCAAAACAACACTATAAAAAATGTAGCTCCCATGAAAAAGGTGGTGGAGACATGAGAAAGGGGGCCTTGGGTCTTGTGTGTATTATTTTATATCAATACATATTTAATATAATATTCAGGCGATTATTAGCTCAAGAATTGCCTGGCTATTTCCTGCCACAAGAACGTGCTTTCCAGTAAAAAACATTTGCAAATTGCTGATAATAGGCAAAGCAAATATATGCATTGCTTAGGAAAAGTTAAAGAGAAAATGGAAAGCGCAGTAACACCTCAAGATAAGAGTGCGAGTGATATGTGGAATACGAAAGCTGTGAAGGCACTGGGTGAGTGGTCTGAAAAGATTAAATGCTAATGTAATATTTGATTTAAATAAACCTGGGCCAGGGGAAAGAAAGAGAATAAATGAGATAATTGAAATAATTAAAAAATAATAATTAATTAAGAGAAATGGTATGAGGGAGATTGATCCACAGAAGGATTTAATGAGAGGGAATACAAAATGGAATGCATGGCTATTGATTAGAAAGATTGAGAGTTCCAGATAGGAGATATGGGGAAAACAAATAATATTAATGAATTAATAATAAACCAGTTTTAGAAAAGTGGGATATTTGTTTTGGAACAAATTGAAATGAACCATTATATTTAGCACATTACTAATGTTACAATTACCTATAAGGATGGGTGCAGACAAGCAATGTTTTGTCATCCAAGAAAATCTGATTAATTATGCACATTACACTGACCAGAATTTGATCAGATTGTGATCATAGTGTGCTCTAAACAATGAGTGGAACAGGCTGCCACGAGAGGTGGTGAGTTCTCCTTCAATGGAAGTCTTCAGAGACTGGACAAACATCTGTCTGAGATGGTTTAATGAATCCTGCATTGAGCAGGGGGTTGAACAAGAAGACTATTGAGATCCCCTCCAACTCTAACATTCTATAATTCTATGATTCTCTCAGATGAGAACATGGAGAAAAAAAAAATCTCCATTTCTTCCATTCTGTCAGTCTGTAGAAGCTTGGACTGCAGTAATGTCATCCGAGTGCAGTCCGACGATTACCACGGGCTCATTGACTTACATGGCTGAGTGTGATCTGAATATGTGATCAAACTTGGGCATGTAGCTATTTTTTCAGATGTGGTCCAAGAATAAAATCAGACATGTGCACTGCCCGCTAGCATAATAGTGGTCCAATGTTTTGCCAGATCACACTTCGACTGATAATGCGGTCATCTGCATGAGGCCCAAAGGTCAACATACCCCAACTTCATCAGAGGATGGGTACTTCAGAATCTTCATTGTTGTACATACATGCCTTACAGATTTTTAGCTGGAGGCTTTGTGGATTATCGCTTCATGAATTAGAAAGATGTATGATATCAGGCTGCTGTGGTGTTGGTATATTTGCAAATTTACAAAGACTACTAACGGACTAATAAGCCTGCAATAATATACATAAATGATACAAATTATATCGATCCCGTGGCTCTGTCAGTGGTCACCTTGCAGCACTAAAAATGGCTCCCAAAGACAGGCTTAACACAAGCTACTTCGTTTACCAGATCCCAGGGGCTGCCCTGACCTGTTCTCTTTAACCCCTGCACAGTGATCTGGACCTACACAAGAACCCCTGGGCTGGGGCCACAGAGTCAGCTGCTGGCTGATGGTGCAGGCAGGCAGCAGTGGTCAGGTCACCGGGTCAGACTCAGCATGACACTGTGGTACAAAATCAGCAAGCAAAAGAATGGTTAGGAAAAAAGTTGCAGTCAGACAACAGGGGTACAACAAAAAAGAGGCAGAAGCTGAAACTACAGGACTGAACAAAGAAGATAAACTATATCTGGAAACTCACAGCAGTAAACTGGAAGAATTAGTAGAGTGCTGTACTGTCCTATTGGCTATGACAAGGAGCTGATTACTCCAGCTGGACAGCACACACCTGTAAAGAGGAGGCAGGTACCATCAGTTGAGCCTTCTCCTCCTTTCAGGTGACCCCTGTGCATCTTATGTAAATATGCTATGCCCTGTTGTAAAATGTCTATGTATTGTCATGTGTTTTAAATGCTGTTGTGTAATGCTATGTACCACTTATGTCTTAATGTTATCCCCTTGTGTTTTACACTGTTAGATGTGCTGTGTCTACCATGAATAACTGTTGTGCTGTGTTTGTAATGCACATACTAGAGGCAGGGTGTTATGTTTCGGTAGCTGAGGAGAAATTGCAAAAATAGCAAAAGTAGTAATACACCAGAGAGGCTGGAAACTATTGGATTGCAGTACCCTAAACTAACCGTCACATTATAAGTAGCCGTGGATCGTACCTACGGTGATCCTAGACGCCTCGTCACAGCCGGAGAGATAACTACACCTAAAGCAGAAAGATAAAAGCTATCTCGCCCGGAGCAGATTCCCCAAAGAAATAGGAAGCCCCCAAACATGTAATGGCGGTTAGACAAGAAGAAAATACGGACACAGACAGAAAATAGAATGAGCAAACGCTGGGGCCCAATCTGTCTAGTTAGAAAAGTATAGGAAAGAATTCTGACTGCAACCCAAAAAAACCCTGACAAAAATACCAACACTTCTGATTAACAAAAAAACCTGAGATCACACGATCTTTACCACCTAAATCAGATCTCTGGTGTAACACACAGCAATTCAGCAGAAAAGTGACAAAGGAACAGAGCAAAAGTGCAAATACAAAATGAGCACAACTGCAGCGCCAGACCCCAAAAGGGGACCAGGCTGAAATCCCCTGCAAGCAGCAAAACAGGCAAGGAAAATCCAACAAGAGGAAAAAAACAGCAAATCACTTATCTGAAAGAGAGCAGGAAAGCAAGCTGAGCTCCAAGCAAAACCAGGAAGAACAATTGATTACAGGCAAGGCTGATGGGAACTCAGGTCACTTCAGACCATTCAGAGCCAGCCGAAGGCCATTCAGCAATTAGTTTATTACCCTCAGCAACCACCGGAGGGAGCCCCAGCTCAGAAGTCACCTCCAGAGTATTCACAATAGCAGGGAAAGAAGTAGTTAATGTTGGGGGCTGGGCCAGCAGCAGCAGAAAGGAGTGATGAAACTGCTGCTCCAGCTAGTAGCCCATACACGTTGGCCCAGGGCAGACATATAACACAGATGGGGCATTGCCAGACTCCCAGAGGGGAGAATATCTGCTGCCCCGGTTTAAGGACTCAAGGACCACAACATGGCCCCTATCACTACAGAAGGGCCCCCGCTGAAGGGACTATAAGCGTTCAGATCCCAACGTGTGGACGACTGCTTGAACTCGGCTACCGTTGCCACTGTGGGTACGGCCGTAGGCAGTGTCAGGGAGAAAGCAGGAAGCCAGTGTTGATCTCGTCTTTTCTTTTCTTAATCTTTATTAAAAAGTTATTCCCTGTTGGACTACAACTGTGTTCTTGGACTTCCATTGCCTGAACTACTGTGGCCAGAGGAAGAGAAGGTAACCCATAGGGAAGAGCTGTGTAAGTCCTGTGTTTTGTGGGCAAGGGGCTGGGGTGTCTGTGGACTGTGTTTTGTGGGTGAACTTGTTCAGGACTACCACCCTGGTCACCCCTGTTACACATCCATACTACCAGACTGGATGGCATAGTAGGTCACAGCTAGCCTACACCATGTTCCAAATTATTATGCAAATTAGTTTTAAGTGTCATGGCGTTATTTTTTTTTGTAAATGAAACCCATTGATGGTATTGTGTCTCAGGGTTCTTTAGATCACTGAAATCAATCTCAGATACCTGTGATAATTAGTTTGCTATGTGAGCCCAATAAAAGGAAAACTGGATGTTCCACACTATTAAGCAGGCCAGAGTTTTCAAGCAATATGGGAAAGAAAAAGGATCTCTCTGCTGCTGAAAAGCATCAAATAGTGCAATGCCTTGGTCAAGGGATGAAAACATTAGATATTTCTCGAAAACTTAAGCGTGATCATCGTACTGTTAAGAGATTTGTGGCTGATTCTGAGCACAGATGTGTTCGTGCTGATAAAGGCAGAATGAGGAAGGATTCTGCCAGACAAGTTCATTGGATTAAGAGAGCAGCTGCTAAAAAGCCATTACAAACCAACAAACAGATATTTGAAGCTACTGGTGCCTCTGGAGTCTCTCGAATCTCAAGGTGTAGGATCCTTCAAAGGCTTGCTGTGGTGCATAAACCTACGATTCGGCCACTCCTAAACAGTGCTCACAAGCAGAAACGGTTGCAGTGGGCCCAGGCATACATAAAGCCTAATTTTCAAACAGTCTTGTTACTGATGAGTGTTGAGCAACCCTGGTTGGTCCAGATGGATGGAGTAGTGGATGGTTGTTGGATGGCCACCATGTCCCAACAAGGCTGCGACGTCAGCAAGGAGGTGGAGGAGTCATGTTTTGGGCCGGAATCATGGGGAAACAGCTGGTAGGGCCCTTTAAGGTTCCTGAAGGTGTGAAAATGACCTCTGCAAAGTATATAGAGTTTCTGACTGACAACTTCCTTCCATGGTATAAAAAGCAGAAACGTGCCTTCAGGAGCATAATCATCTTCATGCATGACAATGCACCATCTCATGCTGCAAAGAATACCTCTGAGTCATTGGCTGCCATGGGCATAAAAGGAGATAAATCATGGTGTGGCCACCATCTTCCCCTTACCTCAACCCTATAGAGAACCTTTGGAGTATCGACAAGCAAAAGATCTATGAGAGTGGGAGGCAGTTCACATCAAAACAGCAGCTCTGGGAGGCTATTCTGACTTAATGAAAAGAAATACAAGCAGAAACTCTCCAAAAACTCACAAGTTCAATGGATGCAAGAATTGTGAAGGTGATATCAAAGAAGGGTTCCTATGTTAACATGTAACTTGTCCTGTTCGGATGTTTGGGAGTTAAATAGCTTTTTTGTTCAGTGAATGCAACCTCCAAATGCTGCAAATTCCACAAATGAGCATTTTCAGTTCTTTAAAACATATTAAATGTTCAGAAATTCTACTGTGCCTAATAATTTGGAACAGTGCATTTTGAGTTTTTGTTCATTTTGGAGATTATACTGTTATCATTGCGACGTTTCTTCAATAAAATTCGATGCATACTCTAACGGGTGATGACTTTTATTAGACTGACTGTCATTTGCACCGACCACTTAGGAAAATCAGAGAAAAATATCATTTGCATAATAATTTGGAACATGATGTAGTATCAGTGACTGGACAGAGCCTGCGCTACATCGAGCTTCTTGCCCCAACATATTCCTCATCATCAGCACTATTAGTAGAATGAATATGGTAGTGACAGGAGCAGACATTGAAGGAGCCGGCTCTGGAGGAGACAATATCATGTGTTTGTTATGCTATACTATAATAATGTCATTATTTGATTAAGAACCAGACCAAGGTTGGGGTTCTCTTGCCAGAACCAGACGACTTGACCATATGTCAGCGATATGCCTTGAGCTGATGCTGGCAAATAGTGAAGAGAACACTAGCTCCGGAACAGAGTGGGTGTCCAATAAAGCCAGCAAAGGATCAGGAGGAGGTGCGGTGGCAGGGACAGATGATTGGCTAGATCAATATAATTTATTATTTTTTTTAATTGCTTGTAAATGTTTCTCGTCAGGCATGAATCTAGCAAAAAAGTGCCTGGCTCGATTCCAGCTAATTGAACTCTCAAAAATTCTGATTCTCTGGAATTCACAATTTTTGGGAAATTCAAAACAAATTTGAATCCTTTAAAATCAATTTTGCTCATCCTTAGTATCTAATTCCCTCTTAAATAAAGTGATTTTTGTGTGCATGACAATAGGAAGAGAAAAAAGGTGAAGGCTCAAACATTCATAGTTCTGAATGAATTATATGGTTTCATTTCAGTAGCCAAGTAAATGAGACTTATGTATGAAATGAAAGCTTTCAGATGATGACACCTACACACCTAACTACTGGCAGATCAGAGGTGTATAGACTTAATTTCTTGGTGTATGCAGATATGCTGTGTGCATACACAGATGTATAAAATGTGTGCATGGGTCATGTGCAGGTCTTCAATGTATGTGAAGATGTGTAAAGTGCATGTGGGGCAGCATGATGGCTCAGTTGTTAGTATTGTATCCTTGCAGTACTGAAATAATTGGTTTAAACCCCACCAATGACCACAGCTGCAAGCAGTTTGTGCACTTTTGCTGTGTTAGGGTTTCCTCCAGATACTCCTGTTTCCTTCCACACTACAAAAGCATACTGATAGGGAGTTTAGATTGTGAGCCCCAATGGGGACAGTGATGGTGATGTCTGTAAATCACTATGGAAATTAATACCTCTATCTAAGTGATTAAAATAAATATCTGCACGTGTGCAGAGTGTGAATACAGCATGTACATGTGTGCAGAGTGTGAATACAGCGTGTGCCTGTGTGCAGAGTGTGAATACAGTGTGTGCATGTGTGCAGAGTGTGAATACAGTGTGTGCATGTGTGCAGAGTGTGAATACAGTGTTAGCATATGTGCAGAGTGTGAATACAGTATGTGCATGTGTGCAGAGTGTGAATGCAGCGTGTGCATGTGTACAGAGTGTGAATACAGTGTGTGCATGTGTGCTGTGTGTGAATACAGTGTGTGCATGTGTGCAGAGTGTGAATACAGCGTGTGCATGTGTAGCGAGTGTGAATACAGTATGTGCATGTGTGCAGAGTGTGAATACAGTGTTAGCATATGTGCAGAGTGTGAATACAGTATGTGCATGTGTGCAGAGTGTGAATACAGTATGTGCATGTGTGCAGAGTGTGAATGCAGCGTGTGCATGTGTACAGAGTGTGAATACAGTGTGTGCATGTGTGCTGTGTGTGAATACAGTGTGTGCATGTGTGCAGAGTGTGAATACAGCGTGTGCATGTGTAGCGAGTGTGAATACAGTATGTGCATGTGTGCAGAGTGTGAATACAGTGTGTGTATGTGTGCAGAGTGTGAATACAGTATGTGCATGTGTGCAGAGTGTGAATACAGTGTGTGCATGTGTGCAGAGTGTGAATACAGTGTGTGTATGTGTGCAGAGTGTGAATACAGTGTGTGTATGCGTGCAGAGTGTGAATACAGTGTGTGCAGAGTGTGAACACAGTGTGTGCATGTGTGCAGAGTGTGAATACTGCGTGTGCATGAGTGCAGAGTGTGAATACAGTGTGTGTATGTGTGCAGAGTGTGAATACAGTGTGTGCATGTGTGCAGAGTGTGAATACAGTGTGTGCATGTGTGCAGAGTGTGAATACAGCTGTGCATGAGTAGCGAGTGTGAATACAGTGTGTTCATGTGTAGAGAGTGTGAATACAGTATGTGCATGTGTGCAGAGTGTGCATACAGTGTGTGCATGTGTGCAGAGTGTGAATACGGCGTGTGAATGTGTGCAGAGTGTGAATACAGTGTGTGTGTGTGCAGAGTGTGAATACAGTGTGTGCAGAGTGTGAATACAGTGTGTGCATGTGTGCAGAGAGTGAATACGGCGTGTGCATGTGTGCAGAGTGTGAATACAGTGTGTGTATGTGTGCAGAGTGTGAATACAGTGTGTGCAGAGTGTGAATGCAGCATCTGCATGTGTGCAGAGTGTGAATACAGTGTGTGTATGTGTGCAGAGTGTGAATACAGTGTGTGCAGAGTGTGAATGCAGCATCTGCATGTGTGCAGAGTGTGAATACAGTGTGTGCATGTGTGCAGAGTGTGAATACAGTGTGTGCATGTGTGCAGAGTGTGAATACAGTGTGTGCATTTCAATCTTGAAACTCCTGCCCTGGGCACCACATAACCTTGCGTGATCCTGCTCTTACCATTTCATTTGCAGTAAATGGAAGAATATTTTGAAAATATATTTTAGGCCCAATAAACTGAAGTTTGCCTTTAGACCAGCAAATTAATGAGTCTGACAATGCTGTAGATAGAACATGTCTTAGAAATACACATAGCAAGCAGTCATCGCTTTACTAAATCCTGTTGACATGTAAGATAATTAAAGTAAAATTTATTCTTAAACACAAGTCTTCATGAATATATTACAAAGTGGTTACGGTTTAAAAAGAGGAACAAAAATATTCCACCTTTAGAAGCTGCTCATTAAACAAACTTATGAGAGATGAATGATTAAAGGAATTTGCAATTAGGGAAAGCAATAAATCTGCCAGCTCTAGACTTTTCATATGACACAGTTCAAGAATAATGAAGAATGTTGCTGTTGCTCAGTGCAATCCTCAACGAACCGGTCTTTTATAAATAGCTGTATGACAGACTTCAAGTCAAGAGGAAGAGGCTAAAGGAATAGAATTGCAAATAAAGGAAAGTGATAGAGGGCTGGGGGTCATTTCAAGCATACGGCCCTCTGAAAATAGCATCATGCCTCCAAAAAACATCATGGCGTTCACACACGACTGCTAAAGCGCCAGTTTCATAGCCGTCAGTGGTGAGGTGTTAAATCCTGGCACTGCAGTTCTCTGTAGCGTCTCATTTACTTTCTCATTATCCCATTGGGCTTTTAATGACCAAGTACGTTCTTATTAATTGTGAGAAATTATACAAAATATTCCTATGTGTTTGCGGATTCCTTTACTTCTAAGCTTTGATAATATATTGCCGCACATGTACAGTCATATATTGTTTTGCTGATTAAAAGCATTTTGGATTTGATTCATTATTCTATTTGTGTCTAATTTTCTAATTTATCTTTTAATTTGTGCCTTTTTTTAAAGTCGATATTATTCGTGTTTTTCTTTATGCTCACCATTAAGGGCGGAATTTGGGGATTACCAGATGTTTTCGACTGATTAATCAATTGCCACTTGGCAAATAGTCCAAAGATTTGGTGAAAGTGTAATCCTAGTTCTCCTTTAGACTATTTTGGCACACATTTTGTGCCATCTTGCAAAACGTTAATATTTACATTAAATAAAGAACAAAAAAGGTTAAAAATATATATAAAACACATTTTGCACTTTGCACAAAATTAGTTAAGCATGTGCACCATTTTGAAAAATTGGGTGCAAAAAAACATCAACATCAATGCCAGAAGACAAAAAATAAAAGTGACTCGAAAAAACAGGCAAATGATAAATCTAGACAATAGTATATGCTCTGTCACAAAGTGTCAATTGCAGATTATATATTTTTTATTCTATTTTCTGCACATAATTAGGAGCATGCACATTTTGCCTAAGCTGCTCTGCTCTGTTCACAGTAGTTCTGAAATGTGCTTTATGGTAGGCCACAGATAGATCAGCTTTCATTAAGACAATAATTGCCTTCTAAATAAATGTGTTGTGGGCATGCTCTCAAACCTGTGCAGGGGTTACTGTGCAGGGAGGGAAAGAAAGTGAGCTGACCCAATAACCTATTGTGAATGGTGGACTCTTTGTCATCTATAAACTGATGTTACCTTACATTGTAATACTGGGATTATAATGAGATGGATGAAAAATAATATCTGTAGATGCTGCAAAACAATCTCTACAGTCTCAGGCTGGTTTCAATGACCAGTGGAAAAAAACAAAATATCTAAAAAAAAAGCAAATATACATATTGTAAGAGTTAAACCAGATGTTGCAGCTGAAATCATATAGGCAAACCATGTCCAACCATGGTGGTCAATGACTGAACAAATAAGCAGCTATATTATTTGGACATTGACCATTGAGGCTACTTTCACACATCAGGCTTTTTGAATCAGGCGGCATCCGTCCTATGCCTGAAAGGACGGATCCGGCGCTGATTTAAAAAAACTGATGAAACTGATCAGATTTTTTGCCTGATCCGTCCTGACCTTTTGAACCTGGAAATATAACATTTTCCATGTTGAAAATATAGACATCAATGGAGAGAGAGAGAGAGAGAGAGAGAGAGAGAGAGACCGAGACCTTGGACTCCGGATCAGTTTTCTGACGGATTTGTCAAAAATCTGGTCCGGCTCCATAGGTTTGCATTGTTTCCGGCCGCCTGAAGTGCGATTCAGGCACTGTCAGGTGCCTCCGGAAAAAAAAAAAAAAATTACAAAAACCGTCTTGTCCGGCCGCCGGAATGTACAATTCCGACGGATCCGGCCAAAAACGGATGCAACGCAACGACATCAGGCGCGATCCGGTACTGGATCCGTTTTTTTAGAAACACGCCGGATCGCGCCTGATTCAAAAAGCCTGATGTGTGAAAGTAGCCTGAGAGCTTCCAGTTGGAAGAGGCAAAACCCATTAATAATTCGTATTCTGAATTTGTTCTTTTAAAATTGATTTTTTTCTTACCAAACTGCTCTGATATTTGTCAAGGAGCCTGCAAATAAATGTCAAATGTTGGGTTCTTTCGTATCTTCAAGATACCGAGCACGTAGAGAATGTGATTTTAGAAACAGCCCTTCATGGATAAGATCCTTAAACTTAGGTATTCACAGAAAAACATAGATTTTCATTTTTGTTCAGCAATTTCAAGGACATTTCCTGAGCTGAATATATTCAAAAAAGAAGACTACATGAAAAAGCCTTAAATATCTATTTGAGTATAAATATGAAGATGAATGAGGTAAAACATACCTAGGGCTTCTGAGAGACCGGATACTTTCTGGCCATAAATATCTGTTTTATTCCAGGCAAAGGTATAAACCAAGTTAATAGCAGCAGGAAACCACTTCTGTACAAGTCGTCCTTCCACTGCTACAATTAGATGTACTTTACTTAGTCCAATAGGGATAGTTGCGTGGGTGAGGATAATATGTATGAGGCTTTTATAGCCCAATGTTCGGCTGCTCAGGTAGCTGAGTTTCAGAAAACTGGATGGGATTGAAATTTCTTCTTGCACGACCTACAAGGCACAAGGGAAACATTGGTAGAGAGATCATCCATTATGTATGGTATTGTACACCAGTGACATTACATTTCGAACCTGATAGGTGTCAAATTATCAAATAATTTTAATTAAAAAGAAATATTCATCAAGTAAAAAAACTATAGGGAGACAACCCAAAATGACTTGCTAACAATGAATACTCAACAATTATATTTTTCAAGACAAACTCTTTTATCTATAAGTAATGATGAGTAGGGCTGAGCGAATTTTTCAAAAATTTTTCCAATTCTGATTGGCTGCGAATATTGTTTTTGCAATATTCGCTGAACACAGCCGAATGTCATTAGAGTCAATGGGAGTAGAAATTACCAAATATGTTCGGAACCGATCATCAAACAAATTCGGCATGAATAGGGTACCAATATGGCACGAATATGGCAAATTCATATTCGGTGACAGAATCCGAACATATTCGCTTAACTATAGTGATGAGCGATGCTCTTGAACTTCAAGTCGTTGGCATTTGGCCAGGAAATTTAATTGACATTAACTTTATTTAATGCATATTGAACGTACGTTATTAAGTTCTGAAGTCTGTCCAGACCCATTGGTGTGATAGATATGTGTATAGAAAAATAAAAAGAATTCTAGTAACCCAACCTTCACCTCTTCTGATGCACAGACCTGCTCCGACCATCATCCCCTTTGATCGATCACTGATATAGTTTTCCCCTAGGCCATTTTTGATGCCTTTTAGCACCCAGCATAAGTGGCATCTTCCAGTGCCAGACATCTTTGGCATCTCTGTAGCTGACTAGGACGCTTCATAAAATTGTGTAACTTTCATCCAGGCTTAATCAATGCAGAAGATACCAAAGATGCCAAGTGTTGAAAAACATCAGGAACCTGATGATAATAAAATGACCCATGAAGACTGTACCAGTGACTGCACTAAAGAAGATAAAACTGGAGTGAGGCTCCTCTATGGGACAAATAAGGGCCTGCTAATTGTAATTTTTCTTTTATTTTCTACTTCATTCTTAGCCACCATTTGCTGAATTAACAAAAATGGCAATTGCTCTAAAGTGTCCCAAGAGTTGGTTTCTAACACAACAACACCGAGATGCATGTTGCTCATACTACTGTGAGCATGCTGTGTGGTCTAAATATGCAAATATGAACTGCAGCATCGCCAGACTTGTCTCCCATTGAACACATCTGGGACGTTGTTGATTGGCAATTGCATGACTAAGTGCCAGAACATTCCTTAGATATCTTTTATTAATGTCATGGATAACAGTCAATGTGTGTAAGTATGTGTATTTCTGAGCACGCATGGTGCTCATACTCGATGAGTGAATAAATCGAACCGTTTTGAAAACGTTGTTTCCATTTTTTCATCATTTGCATATCATTAACATGTCTATCCATCCTGAGATTTCCACAATTTTTCCTTGTTGATTTTATAGTTACAATGTACACATACAGATATGTGTTTGTGTATTGACATATATACAATGTGTACGTAAAGTCATAGTGCACTTTTGACCAGTCACAGGAAAGCAGCAAAAGACAATAGAAATGTGAAATCTGCACCAAATAAAAGGAAAACTCTCCCAGTTTCTGTAGGATGATGTGGCAGCATGTGCACATGCGCAGATGATGATGTAACACCGTCTATACAGCGGAGCAGCCCATGCCAGTCGAGATGTGGACAGTACAGAGGAAAGTTCAGTGGGTTCTGTGGCTCGCTAAATTAGAATCCGTGACCAAAGTGCTGCGTGAATATCGGCACGTTTATAACGAAGCACCACCACATAGGAATAACATTACTCGGTGGGATAAGCAGTTGAAGGAAACCGGCAGTTTGGTGGAGAAACCCCATTCTGTTAGGCCATCAGTCAGTGAAGAGTCTGTAGAGGCTATACTGGATAGCTACCTAAGGAGCCCTAAAAAATCTGTGCGTGCGTGTGCTCGACAATTATACCTAAGCAAGACTACAGTTCATAAGGTGTTAAAGAAACGTCTCTGCTTTACAGGGTTCAAATTCCGGCTGTTGCAAGCTATGAAACCGGCGGATAGACCCACACTGTGATGATACTGCAAGCTTCATTTCTTGTGCTGTTTCCAGAACTTTCCCCATAGTACTACAACCCCCACCGGTTGCAAGCACAGGGCAAAGTTACCCCTCCCTCCTTTTCTCTGCAGCTACTGCATTCATTAGGCTTTGCAGCCTGTGGGCTTCCCCCCCCTTCAGCTCACTACACACTCTGTGTAATCTGATTCCAGGTGGCTAGCCCCCACAGGGAGGCCGGCTGAAAGCGGCTAACAAGCCACATGGTCTGTTCCTCTGTTGCATGGTAGTTATTCAAGATCAAAAATCTTGGCTCCTGTGTATGTTATAAGTATGAAATTTTCATATCTGACAATTCATCGGTGAATCCAGGATCAGTGAAGTTTCTAAGCGCTGGCACCAGCAGAACCTAAGAAACAGATTTCTGCTTAGCCGATCCACCCAGGCACTCTGCGTTTAGACTTAAATGCATGCCAACATCTTGCGGAGTACAATGGTATGCTCTGCATCGCTGTATGAGACTCCATCTCTTATTTATGAAAGTTTTGAGTTTTCTGAACTAAGAGTAACCCTTAGAGCAAGAGGAGGACCCTGGTAACTCCACCCCATTTATGATGTCACGGCCACAGGTCTATAAGGTAGGGGCCAGGTATTCTGGCTCAGATCTGCCCTGGACACCAGACTTATAGCAGCTCTGTGATGCATTGTGATGTCTCCCCTCCCCCGACCGCATGGCTTGCCTACTATGATCTAAGAACTGTAAGTTGATCTTCCTTATGTTAACCCCTTTTATTTTCTAATTGTCTTGTACATAACAATATTGTCTCAGTTTGCTCCATCTTTTTATATTGTATAAGCACTGCCTGTTTTTTTTAAGGAATAAACCTATAAATTTATTAGTTTGTTTCTCCTGCTCTATAAACAATTTGCACGTGCCTGAAGCACTACGCTACTGTTTTGGGGTTGCTACGGACCCTCTTGATAAATCGTTCAGTAAGAAAAACCGTAGCTGGTGGCAGCTTAAAAGAAGGGGGTGTTAAGTGTTGACATATGGGGTGGCGTTGGCAGTGACGGAGCGGGTATTATAAGTGTATTACCCGGCTGTGGCTCGGAGTAATTATAATTCCCTCACTGCAGCGTGCCCAATAGCCAGCACACATCCAAGTGACCCGTCTGGCGACTGATTATCCTAGGTGCAGTTCCCTGACTGACCTGAGGGTAAGGGGGGCGCCAGAGAGCTGCAAGTTCCTAAGTGGAAGTGGGATAATTATAAATCCCTGCAGTTTACCGGGTCGGACGGCAGCAGCCGTCGTGTGTGTGCACCGTTTCATCACATATTGGTGGCAGCGGTGGGATCACAAGCTGTGATACCCCGGGCTACTGTGTGACAGACCGTGTGCACGTTTTGTCACATATTGGTGGCAGCAGTGGGATTATAGAGCATTCATGATCTGGTTTGAGCAATATTCCATTCACTAAAAAACTTGCACGGTTCTTCAGCGACCCTGCATCTAAAGTTTTGGAGAACAGACTCAGTGTTTATTAGTCCTGAGACAATTGTGTGTACTTGCGGTTACCCCCCCTTCTCTTTGTTTTTCTATCCTATCTTTTATTTGGCAACCATGGCCACGAGGGGATACGACTGGTATAATCGGAATAGCAAGGAAGCTCTTCTTGTCATGTGCGAGTGGAGGGAGATTGTCCCCATGGCCCAAACCAAGGCCGAAGTGATCCAGGCCCTGATGGCACGGGACCACGCTCAGAGCGAGGAGGGCGCAGGAGCCGGCCCAAGCCAAGTTGGTGCCGCAGGAGCAGAGGCCCAACCCCTGACTGCTTACACCCAGGGCGGGATGGACCCTTACCTGCAGGCGGCCCTGGAGGGACTCCCCACCGACGACCGGGAGGAGCGCCTGAAGCTGATCCAGCAATACCAGCAGGAGGCCCGAGCCGAGCGCCAAGCCCAGCGGGAGGCTGAGAGAGCCCAGCGGGAGGCTGAGAGAGCCGATCGGGAGGCTGAGAGAGCCGAGCGGGAAGCTCAGAGAGCCCATGAACTGGAGCTGCTCAGACAAGGGGCAATGCCCTCCACAGCCCAGAGCAGTGTGCCCAGCAGCGCTCAGAGTCCCAAGCCCCGGCCGGAGCACTTTCCCGTGATGGAAAAGGACGGAGACTTGGACACTTTTCTGCGGGCCTTTGAGAAAGTCTGCAGACAGTACCGGCTGCTTGACAACCAATGGGCCAGGTACTTGACCCCCGGGCTAAAGGGCAAAGCTCTGGAGGCGTTTGCTTCACTCACGCCGGATCAAGATGACAACTATCAGGCCATCAAGCAGGCCCTGATCGCCAAGTACCAGCTAACCCCTGAGGTATACCGAAAGAAGTTCCGGAACCTCCAACGTGGCCCACACGACAGTTATAGCGATGTGGTGCAAGGACTCAGGAACCACTTTGACCAGTGGATCCATGGACTGTCAGTTGACACCTTTGAGAAGCTGAGGGACCTGATGATCAAAGACCAGTTCCTGCATCTGTGCCCAGCTGAGGTCCGACAGTTCATCCTGGACCGAGAACCGGAGGACGCGGTCAGAACAGCACGGATCGCCGACAGCTATGAGGCCAACCGGAAACCCGAGGTGCGGAAGCCCGTCACCACCCGCTGGGGAGGGGGTAAGCCTGCAACCAACCCCAGTGCCCCTGCCAGCCGTCCCTCTGGAGGCACTATCCCCTTTGCCAGCGCCCGGCCTACATCAGAACCCCCGCCAGTGTTTCTCCTGTAACAGGACTGGACACATCAGCGCCACCTGTCCGGAGAGGCAGAAGAACCCCCCAGCCAAGGCCTCCAGGCCCAACGCCTCTGTTCTTTTGGTGGGTGGTGTGGTGGGGAGGGTTGATGACAACGTGCAGCCCGTCCGCGTGGGGGCCCGTCTTGCTACAGGCCTCAATGACACCGGGGCTGAGCGAACCCTCATCCGACCCGAACTGGCGGCCCCTGAAGAGTTGATTCCGGGGAAAACCTTAACTGTCACCGGGATTGGGGGCGTCCACTACCCCTTGCCGATAGCCCGAGTTTTCATTGACTGGGGTGCCGGGAGCGGGGTGAAGGAAGTGGGGGTGTCCAAAAACCTGCCCATTGATGTTTTATTGGGGACTGATCTGGGGAGGATGATGGCGTACTATGTCCCTGACACCCCTCCCCAATCTGATAATAAGGTTAATGTTATCCATGATGATGATGTTGATGATGATGGGAAACTGAATGTGTTACCTGCCAATGCTTTGCGAAGTGATTATGCAACCGATAACCTTTCTTTCCCTAGGAATGATGTTGATAGTGATGTATCTGTGCCATCTGAATCTGTTAACCCTTTCTCTGAAGTGGTAGATGTGTCCACAGGTACAGGAGCGTTCAGCCACGTCGCTCTGCGGAGTAAGACGGATGAGGAACCCCTAGCAGGAGCAAGCGACAGTGCTCAAGGAAATGGGGAGGTGCATAGGAACCGGGAGGAAGGTGACGCCATGACACTGACCAGTGCCACCGAGGAAGATAACTGGCCCATAAGTAGCCCTGCTCCTGAAGTGTTGGGGGTGGATGGGGAGGTAGAGCCCATAGCAGCGCAGGCTGATGGGTCTATAGAAACCCCCGGGGAGACGGCATATGTAGCTGCTGTCACCCGCAGTCAGAGTGCCCGGATCGCAGGTAGCGCCCTACCATCTGGACCCTCCTCCGCTACAGGAGAGACTGAACCAGAGTTGGACCCAGAGCCGGTCCCAGAGGGTCCCAGTGAGGAAGGAACCCTGACGTCCCTTCTGGCTGCCTCCAGCCAGGAGTTCCAGGCCGCTCTGCACTCAGATGCGAGCCTGGAGAACTTGAGGCACCTCGCCGAGACGCCCATCTCCATGACTGATAAGGAGAGGGTGTTCTGGGAACGAGGAAGGTTGTACCGGGAGACAGTACCCGGAGATTCCCAAAAGGAGTGGTTGAGGGAAAAACAGCTGGTCGTCCCGCACCAGTTCCGAGGTGAGTTGTTGAGGATTGCCCATGAGATTCCACTCGCTGGACACTTGGGGATCAGCAAAACTAAGGCACGGCTGTCTCAACACTTCTATTGGCCCAAGATGGGGACAGATGTGACTAACTACTGCCGCTCCTGTATCACCTGTCAAAGAGTGGGGAAGGCGGGGCCTGCTCTTAAGGCTCCCCTGATCCCGTTGCCAGTGATAGAGGAGCCTTTCCAGAGGATCGCGGTGGACATTGTGGGCCCGCTGGCCGTCCCCAGCAGCTCTGGAAAGCAATACATCCTTACTGTAGTAGACTACGCTACCCGGTACCCGGAGGCAGTAGCTCTGTCCTCAACTAGGGCAGATAAGGTGGCGGATGCACTGGTGACCATCTTTTCACGGGTAGGATTTCCCAGGGAGATGCTTACCGATCAAGGGACCCAATTTATGTCTCGCCTAATGAAGGCTCTCTGCAGCAAAATGCAGGTGACGCGTATGGTATCGAGTGCGTATCACCCACAGACCAATGGTTTGTGTGAGCGCTTTAACGGTACCCTCAAACAGATGCTCCGCATGCTGGTTGAGACCCAGGGACGCGATTGGGAGCGGTACCTCCCACACCTGCTATTTGCCTACAGAGAAGTCCCGCAGGCCTCGACGGGGTTCTCCCCCTTAGAGCTCCTGTATGGTAGGCGAGTCCGGGGACCCCTTGGGTTGATAAGAGAATCCTGGGAAGATGAGCCAAACCCCACGGAAGTGTCCATCGTGGATTATGTCATGCGCTTCCGCGACAAGATGCAGACCTTGACGCAGTTGGTGCATGACAACATGACGCAGGCTCAGGCTGACCAGAAGCACTGGTACGACCAGAACGCCCGGGAGCGGACCTACCAGGTGGGTCAAAAGGTGTGGGTGCTGGTCCCCGTACCAAAGGATAAGCTTCAGGCAGCCTGGGAAGGCCCGTACGTCGTGCACCAACAGCTCAACTCAGCCACCTACGTGGTCACGCTTGACCACACTCGGGGTAGGCGCAAGGCCTTTCACGTCAACATGATGAAGGCCCATCACGAACGTGAAGCCTGCGTCCTACCGGTCTGCAATCTGCCCGAGGACGGGGAAGAGGATCCCCTCCTGGACATGCTGGCCCAAGCCCAGGCCAATGGGTCCATTGAGGACATGGAGGTAAATGCCTCGCTAACCGTCTCCCAGCGGTTGCAGTTGCTGACCACTCTGGAACCCTTCCGGGCCGAGTTCACAAACCGACCCGGAAGGACCAAGTTGGCAGTCCATGAGGTGGACACCGGGAATCGCGCCCCGTTACGGCGGACACCTTATCGGATCTCTGAGGAAGTGCAGCAGATTATGCGCCAGGAGATCCAGGAGATGTTGCAGCTGGGGGTGATCCGGCCGTCCAAAAGCGCGTGGGCCTCACTTGTAGTTCTCGTGCCAAAAAAGGATCGGACCACCCGGTTCTGCGTGGACTACAGGGGGCTCAACGCCATCACTACCTCTGATGCGCACCCAATGCCACGCATCGAGGATCTGCTGGAGCGGTTGGCGAATGCCAAGTACATATCCATCATGGATTTGAGCCGGGGATACTGGCAGATTCCCCTGAGCCCTGCGGCGCAGGAGAGAGAAATCCGCCTTTATCACCCCTTTTGGACTGTACAAATCCACGGTCATGCCTTTCGGCATGAAGAATGCCCCTGCCACTTTTCAACGGATGGTCAACCACCTGCTTCAGGGACTGGAGGAGTACGCTGTGGCGTACCTGGACGACATTGCCGTCTTCAGTTCCACCTGGGAGGAACACCTTCAGCATCTCCAGGAGGTGCTCAAGCGTATTCACCAGGCAGGTCTGACAATCAAGCCGGGAAAATGCCAGATGGGCATGAGGGAGGTCCACTACCTGGGGCACCGGGTAGGCGGGGGTTCCATGAGTCCAGAGCCCGAGAAAGTGGACGCGATCGTGTCCTGGCCCACCCTCAGGACCAAAAAGCAGGTGAAGTCCTTCCTGGGCACTGCAGGGTACTATAGGCGTTTCGTACCGAACTATAGCGCCATTGCAAAACCCTTGACGGACCTCACCAAGGGCGGTCTACCCCAAACAGTCAACTGGACAGATGGCTGTGAGGCGGCATTCCGAGCTTTGAAAACAGCCCTGTGCAGCTCTCCAGTGTTGAAAGCCGTCGACAGCAGTCGGCCATTCCTGGTACAGACTGACGCCAGCGAATTTGGCCTCGGTGCTGTACTCAGCCAGGTTGATTCGGGGAACCAGGAGCACCCCGTGTTGTACCTGAGCCGGAAACTTCTGCCAAGGGAAGTGGCATACTCCACCATCGAGAAGGAGTGCCTGGCCATGATCTGGGCACTGCAACGTTTGCAGCCCTACCTGTACGGGCGCACCTCCAAGGTGGTCACCGACCACAACCCTCTGAGCTGGCTGCATACAGTGTCCGGAACCAATGGTAGGTTGCTACGCTGGAGCCTTGCCCTACAGCAGTATGATTTTGCCGTACAACACAAGAAAGGCAGCGATCATGAGAATGCTGATGGGTTGTCACGACGTGGCGAACCCGCTGAGGTGCGCATGGCGGATTACCGAGAGGTCATGCCTCCGTAGCGCCCTCTAAGGGGGGGAGGTGTGATGATACTGCAAGCTTCATTTCTTGTGCTGTTTCCAGAACTTTCCCCATAGTACTACAACCCCCACCGGTTGCAAGCACAGGGCAAAGTTACCCCTCCCTCCTTTTCTCTGCAGCTACTGCATTCATTAGGCTTTGCAGCCTGTGGGCTTCCCCCCCCTTCAGCTCACTACACACTCTGTGTAATCTGATTCCAGGTGGCTAGCCCCCACAGGGAGGCCGGCTGAAAGCGGCTAACAAGCCACATGGTCTGTTCCTCTGTTGCATGGTAGTTATTCAAGATCAAAAATCTTGGCTCCTGTGTATGTTATAAGTATGAAATTTTCATATCTGACAATTCATCGGTGAATCCAGGGATCAGTGAAGTTTCTAAGCGCTGGCACCAGCAGAACCTAAGAAACAGATTTCTGCTTAGCCGATCCACCCAGGCACTCTGCGTTTAGACTTAAATGCACGCCAACATCTTGCGGAGTACAATGGTATGCTCTGCATCGCTGTATGAGACTCCATCTCTTATTTATGAAAGTTTTGAATTTTCTGAACTAAGAGTAACCCTTAGAGCAAGAGGAGGACCCTGGTAACTCCACCCCGTTTATGATGTCACGGCCACAGGTCTATAAGGTAGGGGCCAGGTATTCTGGCTCAGATCTGCCCTGGACACCAGACTTATAGCAGCTCTGTGATGCATTGTGATGTCTCCCCTCCCCCGACCGCATGGCTTGCCTACTATGATCTAAGAACTGTAAGTTGATCTTCCTTATGTTAACCCCTTTTATTTTCTAATTGTCTTGTACATAACAATATTGTCTCAGTTTGCTCCATCTTTTTATATTGTATAAGCACTGCCTGTTTTTTTTAAGGAATAAACCTATAAATTTATTAGTTTGTTTCTCCTGCTCTATAAACGAATTTGCACGTGCCTGAAGCACTACGCTACTGTTTTGGGGTTGCTACGGACCCTCTTGATAAATCGTTCAGTAAGAAAAACCTAGCTGGTGGCAGCTTAAAAGAAGGGGGTGTTAAGTGTTGACATATGGGGTGGCGTTGGCAGTGACGGAGCGGGTATTATAAGTGTATTACCCGGCTGCGGCTCGGAGTAATTATAATTCCCTCACTGCAGCATGCCCAATAGCCAGCACACATCCAAGTGACCCGTCTGGCGACTGATTATCCTAGGTGCAGTTCCCTGACTGACCTGAGGGTAAGGGGGGCGCCAGAGAGCTGCAAGTTCCTAAGTGGAAGTGGGATAATTATAAATCCCTGCAGTTTACCGGGTCGGACGGCAGCAGCCGTCGTGTGTGTGCACCGTTTCATCACATATTGGTGGCAGCAGTGGGATCACAAGCCGTGATACCCCGGGCTACCGTGTGGCAGACCGTGTGCACGTTTCGTCACATATTGGTGGCAGCAGTGGGATTATAGAGCATTCGTGATCTGGTTTGAGCAATCATTCCAGGATTCTCTTATCAACCCAAGGGGTCCCCGGACTCGCCTACCATACAGGAGCTCGAAGGGGGAGAACCCCGTCGAGGCCTGCGGGACTTCTCTGTAGGCAAATAGCAGGTGTGGGAGGTACCGCTCCCAATCGCGTCCCTGGGTCTCAACCAGCATGCGGAGCATCTGTTTGAGGGTACCGTTAAAGCGCTCACACAAACCATTGGTCTGTGGGTGATACGCACTCGATACCATACGCGTCACCTGCATTTTGCTGCAGAGAGCCTTCATTAGGCGAGACATAAATTGGGTCCCTTGATCGGTAAGCATCTCCCTGGGAAATCCTACCCGTGAAAAGATGGTCACCAGTGCATCCGCCACCTTATCTGCCCTAGTTGAGGACAGAGCTACTGCCTCCGGGTACCGGGTAGCGTAGTCTACCACAGTAAGGATGTATTGCTTTCCAGAGCTGCTGGGGACGGCCAGCGGGCCCACAATGTCCACCGCGATCCTCTGGAAAGGCTCCTCTATCACTGGCAACGGGATCAGGGGAGCCTTAAGAGCAGGCCCCGCCTTCCCCACTCTTTGACAGGTGATACAGGAGCGGCAGTAGTTAGTCACATCTGTCCCCATCTTGGGCCAATAGAAGTGTTGAGACAGCCGTGCCTTAGTTTTGCTGATCCCCAAGTGTCCAGCGAGTGGAATCTCATGGGCAATCCTCAACAACTCACCTCGGAACTGGTGCGGGACGACCAGCTGTTTTTCCCTCAACCATTTCTTTTGGGAATCTCCGGGTACTGTCTCCCGGTACAACCTTCCTCGTTCCCAGAACACCCTCTCCTTATCAGTCACGGAGGTGGGCGTCTCGGCGAGGTGCCTCAAGTTCTCCAGGCTCGCATCTGAGTGCAGAGCGGCCTGGAACTCCTGGCTGGAGGCAGCCAGAAGGGACGTCAGGGTTCCTTCCTCACTGGGACCCTCTGGGACCGGCTCTGGGTCCTCCTCTTGCTCTAAGGGTTACTCTTAGTTCAGAAAACTCAAAACTTTCATAAATAAGAGATGGAGTCTCATACAGCGATGCAGAGCATACCATTGTACTCCGCAAGATGTTGGCGTGCATTTAAGTCTAAACGCAGAGTGCCTGGGTGGATCAGCTAAGCAGAAATCTGTTTCTTAGGTTCTGCTGGTGCCAGCGCTTAGAAACTTCACTGATCCCTGGATTCACCGATGAATTGTCAGATATGAAAATGTCATACTTATAACATACACAGGAGCCAAGATTTTTGATCTTGAATAACTACCATGCAACAGAGGAACAGACCATGTGACTTGTTAGCCGCTTTCAGCTGGCCTCCCTGTGGGGGCTAGCCACCTGGAATCAGATTACACAGAGTGTGTAGTGAGCTGAAGGGGGGGGAAGCCCACAGGCTGCAAAGCCTAATGAATGCAGTAGCTGCAGAGAAAAGGAGGGAGGGGTAACTTTGCCCTGTGCTTGCAACTGGTGGGGGTTGTAGTACTATGGGGAAAGTTCTGGAAACAGCACAAGAAATGAAGCTTGCAGTATCATCACACACACGATGAGCGTTTGCTACAGATATGCTTCATGAGATCGTCAATGATGCAAGATTTTTGCAGAAGATTGTGTTTAGTGATGAGGCGACCTTCCATATCTGTGGACATGTTCGTCGCCATAACGTCCGAATATGGGCACTTGAACATCCTCATGCCTACGTTGAGTACGAACGTAACACCCCTAAAGTGAACGTGTGTTGTGGCC
>JARQOD010000008.1:48329692-48410558 GCA_033576555.1 Oophaga sylvatica
TTGAACGTTGCAAACAACACATTGAATATAGAAAAATACGAAATATTAAATAAACATGTTCATAAATAAACGACAATATTCTTGTGAAGGACCCGCACCAAACCTTCAACGTGGGTCCTGGGTGGGCTGCAGGACATCCGAATGCAGACCTCACTCAGTGCCTCACCACACGGGTTTTATGTTCAGAGGTAAGTCAAGGCTTCATGTGAAACCATTAAAAGGCACCTTAGTGCAACTATTTACAAGATACAGTTTTTGGGCTGGCTCAGTCCTCAGCCTCTGAGTCCATTATAAGACACAATAAGAAAAGACACATTTATATATATATTTTTTTTTACAATATTCACATTAATTTGTTATAATTACTGCTGGTATCGAATGGGTATCTTCCCTTTTGTGATTCGCTCTGATCTACGTGGAGTAGCTTCAGGTATATTAAGTTGCGATCTGTCTGCACTGCGTAACGGCAAACTATAGAACTGCCTCAATCTTTCTATGGATCTGGCAAGCGTACTGATGACTGGGCGGTGTGAGTCAGCTTCACCAGGGGATCCCATAGTATGGGGCGCTGCTTCTGATGATCCTTCTTGAGATTCCGTAGGTTGAGGTGTTGCTGGAATGGGTAACTCCTGAACTGGCTCAACTGGCACCACGGGCACAACTGGAGGTAGAACTTCCTCTTGTGGCTGATAAAACTGCAACACCGGAACTATTACAGCATCTCCCAGTCTAGGCCAATCCGCAGGAAAATCTCCCAGATCCGTGTGTATGACCTCTTCTTTCCTTTCTTCTTGATTGATGACAGGGTTCTTTTCACAACGCTTTAAGGGTTCTGGACACAATTTCAAATGGTCTCTGGACACAGTGGTTATTGTTCTTCCTCCGTCCTTACTGATGATACAAACTTTTCTGTTGTCATATTTAGAATCTTGTACAACGTAGGGTTCTTGTTCCCACTGGTTATCCAATTTGTGCATTTTCCTTTTTCTTTTTAATACCACTTCTCCAGGCATCAAAGGCTTGGCAGGAGCATTTCTGTTGTAAATATCTTCCTGTTTCTCCCGTGCCTTGTTGAGACTTTCTTCTACACAGATTTGTACTCTTCTGTATTGCTCTTGCCGATTGATGTCCCAGTTTTCAACGGCGTCGTCTGCCTCCGGTTCTACCACTCCAAGTTTTAGATCCATTGGTAGTCTTCCGGGCCTTGCTCGCATAAGATAAGCTGGAGTGCAGTTAGTGGAACTTACAGGTATATGGTTATACAAATCAACCAAATCAGGTAGTAAATCCGGCCATCGATTCCTATCTTCCAACGGTATGGATCTCAACAAATCAAGGACGATATGGTTCATTTTCTCGCAAAGACCGTTGGTTTGAGGGTGGTATGGTGTTGTTCTAATTTTCTTACACCCGTACATGTGACAGAATTCCTTGAATAAATCAGCTTCGAAAGCAGGTCCCTGATCGGTTAATACTTGCTCCGGATACCCATGCGGTCTGCAGAAGCTTGCTTGAAAGGTCTTCGCTGCCGTCACTGCGGTCTGGTCCTTAACTGGAACAACCACCAGAAATCTGGAGTAATGGTCCACCATGGTCAAGGCGTATGAGTATCCAGATCTACTTGGCGACAATTTGACGTGGTCCAGGGCCACAATCTCCAGGGGACGAGTCGTCCGGATAGGTTGCAGGGGTGCCTTCTGACTACCGTAGTCCTTTCTTCTGAGACCACAGGGTCCACAGTTCCGACACCACCTCTCGATGGAGCTGCGCATCCCTACCCAGTAGAACCGGCATCTCAACAGGGTCTCCAGCTTTCTCCAGCCAAAGTGTCCTGCTTGATCGTGGTACGCTTCCAACACCATTGGGACGTCTGCCTTGGGGACCACTATTTGCCAGACCATCTCATGGGTTCTGGGGTTGACGTATCTCCTGCACAACTTCTCACGGTATAGGAACAACCTGCTTTTCTCGTTCCACAGGAGCTTTGCTGACATAGGTGCATCCTTTTCCAAAGAGGAGCCTTCCTGTCTTAACAACTCCTTGATGCGGCTGACCACTGGATCACTGTCCTGAGTCTCTTTCCAACTGTGATGGGGTAAAGGATTTAATGTTGCACCATACTGCTTTCTGTGGACTCGATGCTCGTGGACTACCCCATTTCGATGGAACGCAGGTAGCTCAATTTCTTCCAGGTCGTCCGATTCTTCTTCCGTGTCAGAGTCATGCGGCCTTCGGGACAACGCGTCAGCATTAGCATTCTTTCGACCTGCCCGGTACTTGATAGTAAACTGGTAATTGGACAACCGAGCCATCCATCGCTGCTCCATGGCACCCAGCTTGGCAGTTTCCAGGTGCGTTAACGGGTTGTTATCTGTAAACGCAGTGAACTGATTAGAGGCCAGATAATGCTTAAATCTTTCAGTAATGGCCCAGACCAGCGCCAGAAACTCCAGCTTGAAGCTGCTATAATTTTCCGGATTCCTCTCAGTTGGCCTGAGTTTTCTGCTGGCATATGCGATGACTTTTTCTTGGCCATTCTGCTTCTGACTGAGAACTGCTCCCAAACCTTCATTACTGGCGTCGGTGTACAACAGGAACGGTTGGCTGTAATCAGGATAGGCCAAGATCTCATCACCTGTAAGGATCTCTTTCATCTTTTGGAATGCTTCAGCCTGTTCTTTACCCCAGTTAAAGGGAGGGTTTCTGCTCTTTAAGGATTGTCCTACCAGGAGGTCCTGTAAAGGAGCTGCCTTCTTCGTGTAATCTTTCACGAACCTTCTGTAGTAACCCGTTAGTCCCAGGAACTGTCGCACTTCCTTAAGGTTTTTCGGCTCCGGCCACTTCTGGATGGCAGTGACTTTCTCTGGGTCCGGCGCCTACTCCTTCCGAACTGACGATGTGCCCCAAGTATTGTACCTTCTGTTTGAGTAGATGGCATTTTGAGGGTTTCAACTTCATCCCGTACCTGGACAGGGACTCAAACACTTCTGCCAGGTGCTTCAGATGGTCCCCATATGTCTTGGAATACACGATAACGTCGTCTAGGTATAGCAGCACGGTTTCAAAATTGAGATGTCCCAGACAGTTTTCCATCACTCTCTGAAATGTTCCTGGGGCACTGCTGAGCCAAAACGGCATTCTGTCGAACTCACAGAGCCCCATTGGGGTGGTGAAAGCCGTTTTCTCACGATCCTCCTCAGCCACAGCCACTTGCCAGTAACCACTAGTCAGATCGAGGGTAGAAAAGTAGTTAGCCGTTTTCAGAGCAGCTAATGATTCCTCTATACGTGGTAACGGGTATGCATCCTTGTGTGTTATGCGGTTCACCTGCCTGTAATCCACACACATTCTCATACTACCATCTTTCTTTTTAACCAGAACTAGAGGGGCTGCCCAGGGGCTACAACTATCCCTTATCACCCCGGCTTTCTTCATATCATTCAACATTTCTTTAGCCTTCTGATAATGAGCTGGAGGTATGGGCCTATACCGCTCTTTGATGGGAGGATGACTGCCTGTAGGGATATGATGTTGGACTCCCTTAATTACCCCAAAATCAAGTGGGTGCTTGCTAAACACTTGGGCATACTCTTGCACCACCCGTAATACCCCTTGCTTCTGGTGAGCGGGAGTGGTGTCCGTCCCAACATGGAGTTGCTGACACCATTCCGCCACCTGGGTTGCCGGGTCATTATCCTCCGCTATTTGGCGGGAGTCTAAGGACTCAGCCGGGAGAATAGAATTATTGTCGACAGCATGAAGTTTAGCAATGGTTGCATAACGGGGTAAATTTACCTCAACATCTCCCCAATTGAGAAGCCGTACCGTACTCTTCCATTCACCACTTCTACTACTCCTCTAGCAGTCATAAGTGTAGGTCTATGTTCTGAATGGTGGGGTTCTACTACAGCTTGGTAATTCTGTCCTCTCAGACCTATGGCTGCCCTGCACCAGATGATCATTTCACTCATTGGGGGTATCACAATAGGATCCGAGTCAGTGACCCGTACATTACCAATTTCGCCGTCTGTAAGCTTCGCTTGCTGCTGACACACCAGGGCCCGGATCTCTCTTTGGATTACTCCTCTCTGCCTTGGTCGGGCAATCTCAGCGAGCTGTTGGAGTAAGAACACAACTTCTCCCAAACAATTACCGATAATGTTAGTACCCAAAATTATATTTAAACCGTTCTCCTCATTTACAGTCTTTACTACCAGAAGCCCCTGGTCTTTCAACTCCTCTCTGCCCACCTTTACATCTACACATTTTGTCCCGAGTACTTCTACAGGAAGACCATTAGAAGCATACACGGTAAAGTCAGGGCTCGGGGGTTTAAGACTGTCCATTGACCAGTACTTAGTATATAGGGCATCAGGTATTAGGGTCACCTGGGACCCAGTGTCTAACAATGCCGGAACTGCAATACCATCTAAGATGATAGACAGGTAGGGTCGCCCACCCACATACCTGCGGTTCCAGTCTAGGGGGCCTGACGGGTATTCTCCTGGGTGTTGGCCCTCGGACCCAGGTTCTGCCCGTTTAAAGGACACTGTGGAGACAGATGACCTTTCCGGTTGCATCGGTAACAGATGATCTCTCGACGAGGAGGGTGTTGATCAGGGGTTGCTCCTGGGGGTGGCGTTGTCCTCCTCCGGGGGGGCGACGTCTTCTTTCTTCTCCGGTGCATCCACGGGACGTCTTCTGGGCAGTCAGCTAACAAGATCTTCCCTTCTTCCTCTTTCCGCAGTTGCAGGGCACTCATCACAGCAGCCAGATTTTTAGTCAGCTGGCGCACCTCTGAGCGCAGACAATCCAATTCACTAGGAGGGGTCACCTGCGCTTTGGCTTCGGCCACTAACGGGGAAAGGAGGGGTACTGCCGGTTCCAGAGTGACTTCAGCCTGATGATGTTGGGTTGCCACCTCAGGTTTGCCCAGGGGCCGCAGCCCTTTTATTGCCATGTCCTTTAGGGCATCAAAGGTAGCATCCGGATGATCTAAGGACCACCAATTTACAGTTCTGCGTTCCTCTTGGGATCTCAATCCCTGTATAAATTGTTCTTTCAGCATTTTATTCTCATCAATAGCATTTAAATTATTAACCTGTTTAAGAGCTCTCAGGGCTCCTTGTAGTCGGCAAGCGTAGTCCCGGATGCTGTCACCTGGCTGTTGTGAACAGTGGTAGAAGGCCATCCGGAGATCCGTTTCTGTGTGGTCTTCAAATATGGCATGCAGCTTAAGGAAGATCGCAGGTACCGACTCCTGATCAACGGTATCCCAAGTCTCCACTTCCCTCTCAGCAGCGCCAGTTAGCTGCCCTATTAGCACAGCAGCTTTTTGTCTCTCAGGCATGGAGTACATTTCTAGGATGCTGCATAACTTCCGCTTGAAGCCTGCTAATGTGCCTGGCTCACCGCTGTACTGGGGAAGCCATTTCGCCCCAGGCATATATGGGAGCGTTAGTGGCATGATCGGGACTACCGGACTGGGTGCAGGGCCTGCGCCCCCATCTGGCGCTACAATACCAAGCGGTGCGGGATTGGGGCCTCCGGCCGGGGCCGCACTGTCAGCCGGTTGTTGTGACATCTTAGCACCCCCTTGGTTAAACGGAGCCTACCGGTTTCAGATGCTGCTATTTCACAGGCACCGCAGTGGGAACAGGACCTTCGTCGCAGGCGCTCTGATGTCAGAGCGTTCACTTCCTGTTGCAGGACCTGCCGATGAGTCAGAGCCGGGGGCGTGTCCAAGACTTTGCGCGCTCTTTCAGGTACGCCCACCTTCTTCTCCAGCGCCTTAGGGCGCGAATCTGGCGGCAAATATGGCGGTATTTGGCGCCAAACAACAGCAACAGTCTTTTTCACCAAAACACTCCACAGGCACACAGGGCTCGCAATGCTGCAAGTTTCGTATCCTGTTCGTGACGCCAAAGTTTTGTGTCGACCCGCCACCACAATTGTGGGTTACCAGGGCAATGGGCTACTCAGAGCCGAGCCCATGGAAGTCTATGGGGTTTGTCACAGGTAGCGGTGGCTCGGTCTGTGGCCCTGGCGGTCTGGCGTATGTTGGGGGGTATATTTACAGGGGATAGATATATTTACAGTTCGTGACGCCACCTGTAGTCTCTGGTAATTTGTACCAGCGCTGCTGTAGATCTCTGAGGGGATGGTGAGGCAGCTAGATGTCGGGTCCCCTACAGGTGGGACTCTTCCCTCAGGTCGGTAGTTAAAGCAGGGTTGTGCAGGCATGCAAATAAATAACTCAGTCTCACACGGTCAGCGTCTTTCCATACCTTTTACTTGTAAGATGGTAAGGCAGGTCCCAGGGAGGCTGATGGGGTTGATGGAGGATGAGCTTTGAGGCAACGGCTAAGCAAGTTAGGGGCCTCCTTCTGCTTTCCAATGATGATGAGTCCAACCAGCGTAAAGCGTAGTTCCCTCTATAAACTCCAGCTATTCCAAAGCTGTACTGCCCGGTCAGTTTTGTGGTTGGAGCCTTCCTATGAGAGAGCTGAGTTCCAATTCCTGTCGTGCACTGACTCAAGGTTCTCACTCTCCCTGACCCCAGTTACGTACTGACTCTTCAGGGGCTGCTTTCCGCGACCTAAGGTCCGATAAGCCTCTGGTTTTCTTACCACTATGCGTGAAGCTATAGTGATCCTTCGGTCCCCAGTGACCGGTAACAATGTGCAGGTATCCTATACCTATGGCACTTTTCTGTTCTCTTCCACTATGCCCTTCGACTTGCTCACACTCTCAATAGATGTCTCAGTCCGTCTTCTAGTGGGGCACAGCTCTGACTAGGCTGAGGTGAACTAGCTCACCTGTACTAGCCTCCACTTTCTGAACTGCTGACAGGCTCAGGCTGGATTACTTCCTCCCTCCAAGTCCAGGCTAGACTACTCTGTCCGAAGACAGGAGACTGACTGCTCACCACTCCCCTCCACACCCCTGCTGGATGTGTCCGAAGTGTACGTGATATCATGAAGAGCCCTTAACCGTTACCTCTCCACTCATCCTCCTGGTATTGTGTACCAGGGCTACACAATAGTGCTATACAGGAACATACACGATATATATATATATACTCCGGAAGCCCAGGAAATATGGCGGTACACCTCTTGGATCATTATAAGCCTTTATATGGGGCTATCCTATCCCTTGTATATATGGCAGCAGTTAGTTTTATACTCTGCCTTGCTTGTTGGCTTCCCATACTGGTGCCACATTGTCATCACAGTACCTGAATAGGTATCAAGTATACCCACCATTCGCTTATCTACATTGCCTATGAGGGGGATAGGGCTGCTGGGAAGAGTTTACCTGGAGCCTTATCCTACAGTATATGTAATCACATAATAGAAGGAATAAGATGGGTAAAAGGCTCGGTGTATAATGGGTAGTCAGTGCTGCAGCAAGAGGCAGAGCCATAATCACAAGTGCGGACATTACTGAAGGCAGATAGGGCCACGGACACAGCCATGCTGGCCATTACTGAGGGCTAGCAGAGACATAAACACAACAGTGTCGGACATTATCGGGATGGACAGAGTAATGAGTGGTGTCTCCATACTATATGAATTCCCGCAATGTAAGTGATATGGTGGGTGAGGAATGAGTCAGTACAATAAACTGAAGAGCAGTATACCTAATTGGGGCCCTTCAGTCAAAAGGAGCAACCAAAGGAAAAGTGATCCAGTGCATTACCACAAAGGGCAAGGTGCCTATTCCCAGTCCCCTTCATCCAGGGGGAGCGGCAAAGGGCAATGGACATAAATACAGTAACATGAAGGACGATATGCCCCGCTGATAGGACCCAGCAAGAGGGGTTAACGGGGAAGGTCATCAAGTGCAGGAAAACACGTAACATAGGTTTAGTTCAATGACCATGTTCAGGTATTATGAAGGTTATTTAATAGTCGGTTTATAACGTCGAGGTTACTGCCCAGCCATTGTACATAGGGGTGTTTCTAAAACCAAAGCCTGGAAATGGTGAGCTGGCCGCAATACGTGCAGCCTGATAGTATGGAGGCATGACACAAGTCATTATACGGTAGAATCTTGGATCGGGAGTCAGAAACCAACCAAAGGGCAAAAAAGGGAAGAAGGTAATGTTAGGAAGGGTAAAGGATTCTGTTATGTGCCCGTAACGATGTTTTCAAATATTAAAAAAAAAAAGAAAAAGAAATAGACCCCTGTTATGTCACGAGGTCGAGTCCTTTTAACAAAACATCAGTTCATTAAGGTGATTCGGAAGTGCTTGGAAGGAGCTGGCACGGAGCCGCACAGCGATGGAGGTCATTTCTCTCGCGTCTGGGCTGCATCATAAGCAGCGGCTGGAGGTTAAAGTTCAGAAATTGTAATGAGTATTGGCTGGGGAGTCACAACTGTACCGGTCCTACGTCCAACTCACGGATGGGAGGGAGCTTATCTCTCAGGTAAATGAAAGGTCTCACTAACTTATGTTTGCTTTATTACAGAGCAGGTTCATCTGCCATATGGATTACAGGCCATTCTTACGTTCACTGGGGGGCGCTACGAGCAGACAGACTGACTGACATGGGGTTTCAAAAAAAAAAAAAAAAGGAATGTGGCGTTAATTAAGTGGCTAGGGGTTAACTTGGGGACGGTTAATTCACGAGTTTTAAGCGGCGGTTCTTCGCCTTGGAGCTCCAGATATACTGGTTTTGCATGTGGGGAGTATTGATCTTGGAGTCCGCCCTGAGAGTCAACTGGTTTGCGATATCAAGCGAGGCTTGGCGCAGATGTGGGTGCGGTTCCCGGGTTTGAAAGTAGTGTGATCAGACGTAGTTCCCAGAACATTTGGGTGAGGGGCCAGGTCGGCCTGGTTGGTACAAAGATTAATAACGCAGGCATTCGGGCCAATAAAGAAGTATCTAAATTTATGGAGACACACGGGGGAGTGGCGGTACGCCATGCGGGTTTGACAGATGGAGGAGGAACTTTGGTTAGTGGATGGAGTACATTAGAATGCAGTGGGAACTGATTTGTGGATGTTGGGTTTGCAGGACGTCATAGAACAGGCCACAGCATTGCCGAATGGTGGGGTCTCGAGCTCTTGAGGAGGTCAAGGCGCTCTCGGTGTGGCGTTGGTGGGTCCTCGAAGTTGGTAAAAAAGGAGGATTGGGGACCCGTTAAATACATGGATCCCCTTCATTGGAGGTTAAGGTGGTGGCGGTCTGGTGAGTTTTCGGGGTGATACCCTGCGATGGAACGCAGGGTTCACAGTAACTGGACATTTGGGTGATACCCGGCGATGGAACGTCGGATTCACATTAACTTGATGGGTGATACCCGGCGATGGAACGTCGGGTTCACATTAGTATGAGATTGGGCGATTCCCGGCGATGGAACGTCGGGATCGCATGGTCGAGAAGGCCACCCCCTTACCCCGGTTCATGGTGCTCCTGAGTCGGAGATAACCGCGCCTAGGAGTAAGACTGGGGGGGGAAAGGGGCAAGGCCTGGTAAAAAGACCGCCAGACCTTTATAACTTATAACTTCGAGGACCTCACCAAGTGTGTTGATTAACAATGAATTTAAATAAATAGGCTGCTGTGGCCGTTTTTACCCAAATTGAGATGGTTGTCACGTGTCTTTGATTAACGGGAAGGTAGGGGAGATGGGCGGGGGGTAATTGGGTCAAAGGAGGAATCGCCCTCTCCAGAGTCAAGAATCAGCCGGACGTGGAAGCGAAGGGTTAACGGGAGGCTGACATGACGCTGGGAGGGGGTGACGGCAGGATTACAGAGCAGGTATGGGGGGAAGGGGTTGTATAGGATGAGCCAGGGATGGAATTGGACTAAAGGTAAAAGGATGTGACATAGGTGGAGGTGGGGTCAAGGGGACAAAAAGGACTGACCGGGGGAGGGAAGCCCCTTTTCGTGATCACCTGAGGACCAGACAGCAAGGCCCACCCACCCAGGAGAAGGAGAAACCTCGGGTCACAGCGGCGATCATCTGGACATCGTTGTGTTGAAAATGTTTGTCAAATATGTGTTCCTTTTATTATATTCAAAAAAAAAAAAATATATATATATACAGATAATTGATATTAAAGAAAGAATTTAATTGCATTGACCTCGTAAGCCCAGGGGAAGGGCAATCCGACAGTCGTGGTTCCCTGGAGGTTTAAACCACAAATATATATATATATAAAAAAAAAAAAAAAAAAAAGGGGGGTTTTCCTCTCCCCAGCACTGTCGGATGGCTCCTAGTGAGCAAAGGGCTCTGCTACAATGGGTATTAAGATTTAGTGTTTTTGGGCGTTGGTGGGTCCTCGAAGTTGGTAAAAAAGGAGGATTGGGGACCCGTTAAATACATGGATCCCCTTCATTGGAGGTTAAGGTGGTGGCGGTCTGGTGAGTTTTTCGGGGTGATACCCTGCGATGGAACGCAGGGTTCACAGTAACTGGACATTTGGGTGATACCCGGCGATGGAACGTCGGATTCACATTAACTTGATGGGTCATACCCGGCGATGGAACGTCGGGTTCACATTAGTATGAGATTGGTCGATTCCCGGCGATGGAACGTCGGGATTGCATGGTCGAGAAGGCCACCCCCTTACCCCGGTTCATGGTGCTCCTGAGTCGGAGATAACCGCGCCTAGGAGTAAGACTGGGGGGGAAAAGGGGCAAGGCCTGGTAAAAAGACCGCCAGACCTTTATAACTTATAACTTCGAGGACCTCACCAAGTGTCTTGATTAACAATGAATTTAAATAAATAGGCTGCTGTGGCCGTTTTTACCCAAATTGAGATGGTTGTCACGTGTCTTTGATTAACGGGAAGGTAGGGGAGATGGGCGGGGGGGTAATTGGGTCAAAGGAGGAATCGCCCTCTCCAGAGTCATGTGATTTCCTTATGTCCACTACTTTTCCTTCTTGGCTTAGCAATTTTAAGCTTGAGTAGTGTGTATATATATATATTATATATATATATTATATATTATTGCCAGTGTTCTTATATTTTTATATTTCGAAATAACAGAATAAATTAGATGGTGGGAACGAGAAATAAACATTAGATTGGCTGTGTTCAATAAGTTACCATCTGGTCTAGATAAAAAGCAAGTAGATGTATTTGTGGCTGCATTCAGCGGCCGAGCTTTATGTTATTGACTGTGGAGATGATAAAAGAGAAGAAGCAATAAGTGTGTCAAAATAAGCGGATGTATATTAAGCCTGCATGAAATAAATCTTAGGGGTCAAACTCAAGCATTGCATTGGGCTTACTCAGAGATTCATCTGTAAGAGTTGGAGTGTTATTTTGTAGCACCAGGATGTAAAGAAAATGCCTATAAAATACAGTCAACACAGTTCACTGGAACACAAAGACTATGTAGGAATTACTGAGGGAGAACACATTTTGTTTTTTTTAATTTACAGCTTAGATTTTCATGTACAATATAAATGTAACATTTTGCCATGAACACAAAATTACATAAAAAAATATGTATTGAAGAGGGGCAGTGTGTCACCTTTCAAAAGGGATTTTTCAGCATGGGGTATTAGATCTAAATAATCTCCATCGCAATAATATACTGAATAATATACACTGATGCATTAAATATCCATATCTTCTTCTCTAGGTATTATTATAAACTCCTAACAACAAATACAACAATTTCCCAGCTAAAGGACTGGTCAGTTTTACACTGTAGTATTATGCATAATACAGTGGTGGCCAAAAGTATTGGCATCCCTGCAATTCTGTCAGATAATACTCAGTTTCTTCCTGAAAATGATTGCAAACACAAATTCTTTGGTATTATTATCTTCATTTAATTTGTCTTCAATGAAAAACACAAAAATAATTGACCTAAAGCCAAATTGGATATAATTCCACACCAAACCTAAAAAAGGGGGTGGACAAAAGTATTGGCACTGTTTGAAAACATGAAATGACACTTGGTGTACATACGGTTAACCATGTCTTTTCATGTCCTTTGCTATCTGATTTGCACAAACAATTAAATCAGTCTATAGGTGCAAAATTTCACACCTGTAGGGGTTAATTAAAGGTGTAAATTCGTTGTAAAAAAAAAACGGACTTTTTTGCTACGAATTTACACCTTTAATTAACCCCTACAGGTGTGAAATTTTGCACACATAGACTGATTTAATTGTTTGTGCAAATCAGAAAAGAAAAGGACATGGTTAACGCTATGTACACCAAGTGTCATTTCATGTCGGGTTCTGCATTTTCACAAAAGCCGGCAATTGAATTAGCGGCTATTATACTATGTAGAAGTGTATGAACTATAAATATATATATATATATATATGTGTCACAAACTCAATGACATGTATATATATATATGAGGTGTAAAATTGCTGAAAAAAAATGCGTGGGCTCCCGCCCTATTTTCGCAACCAGACAGACAAAGCCAGTGAGTGGGGGCAGATAATAATAGCCCAGAGAGGGACCATTATTTTTGGCCCCCCCCCGGCTACTAACATCTGCCCCCAGACACCCCAGAAAGGGCAAATCTCTAATTAGATTTGCCCTTTCTGGCACTTTGCCCGTCTATTCCCATTGCCCTGTAGCGGTGGCGAATGGGTTAATAAGGGGTTAAAATGACCTTGCAATTGAAAGGTCACTTTAAGCCAGGTTAATAATTGAGAGCTGTCAATTAGACAACTATCAATTCTTAATCCTATTGTATGAAAGAAAAATCAAACACACACACTTTAATAAAAAAGAAGTTTAATGAAATAATCACACAGTTTTTGACCATATTTTATTTACCTGCTAAAACCATTTCCTGTAATAAAAATAAAATAATAAAGCAAAATTATTCTTACCAATCCGATGCACAGTCAGGTCCCACGGTGTAATCCTTCAGAAAGGGTTAATGTTTACTGCAGGGACCGCAGCTAATGCTGCAGTCTCACAGTAAACCCCCAAATGAATGAGTTCCTCTCCTGGCTGACAGGAGAGGAAGTGGAAAGCTTAATTGATTGCTTTCCACTTTCACTTCAGGTCAGCCAGGGACACCATCAGTGACGTCAGAGGGAACTGATTAACAAAAATAGGGGTTCCCTTCGAAAAAAAAATGGCGTGGGGTCCCCCCTATTTTTGTTAACCAGCCAGATGAAGCAGACCGCTGAGGCCTGGATTTTCAGGCTGTTAAGGAGCCAAGATCCATGGACCTTGCCAGCCTGATAATACCAGGCCACAGCAGTCTGCATATCTTGGCTGATTAACAAAAATAGGGGATCCCCTCGAAAAAAATTAGCGTGGGGTCCCCCCTATTTTTGTTAACCAGCCAGATGAAGCAGACCGCTGAGGCCTGGATTTTCAGGCTGTTAAGGAGCCAAGATCCATGGACCTTGCCAGCCTGATAATACCAGGCCACAGCAGTCTGCATATCTTGGCTGATTAACAAAAATAGGGGATCCCCTCGAAAAAAATTAGCGTGGGGTCCCCCCTATTTTTCTTAACCAGCCAGATGAAGCAGACCGCTGAGGCCTGGTTTTTCAGGCTGGTAAGGATCCAAATCCATGGACCTTGCAAGCCTGATAATACCAGGCCACAGCAGTTTGCTTAGCTTGGCTGGTTAACAAAAATAGGGAATCCCCTCGAAAAAAAAACGGCGTGGGGATCCCCCCTATTTTTGTTAACCAGCCAAGTAAAATGCAGACTGCTGCGGCCTGGTATTAAAAGACTGTCAAGGCCCATGGATTTTGGCCCTCAACAGCCTGATAATACCAGGCTACAGCAGCCCCACATTTGGCGCATCAAAAGATGTGCCAATTGTGGCACTTTACCCGGCTCTTCCCACTTGCCCTGTAGCGGTGGCAAGCGGGGTAATAAGGGGTTATTGTCACCGTTGATTGCACGGTGACAATAAGCCCGGTTAATAATGGAGAGGCGTCAATAAGACACCGATCCATTATTAATCCCAAAGTTATTAAATGTTTAAAAAAAAGACACAGCAAGAAAAAAGTCTTTTAATGAAATAAAAGAGACAACACAGTTTTCATTTTTTTTATTACTCTCTCATTCCTGCGACGCCATCGATCTCCTGTAAAAAAATAAAAAAAACAAACCAACAGTATACCACCTGTCCGAAGGAGTCCATAGTAACGATTGTCCCACGACGATCCAGCTCTGCTACATCGGAATGACAGGCAGAGCCTGACATCCCGGCGCAGCACAGCTGCTTACCAGATTCCCCGGTGGTGACGTCATCAGACTGCTTTACGGCCGCGATTACCCAGCAGTCACTGCAGTTATCGCGAGATACTGCATGTGACCGCCGGGGAGAAGAGGATGGCGGCCATTAAGCAGCCCGGGATGTGACCGCCGGAGATCTTCTGCCGGGTAAGTGCCGCTGACTCCTGACAGACCCGACCGACGGACACTGACAGTGACAGTGACATTCCGATTCCGGTATCCGATATGACGAAAATATCGGAACTCGGAATCGGAATTCCGATACAGCCAATATCGGCCGATACCCGATATTTGCAGTATCGTATCGCTCAACACTAATTGTGAGGAAGCATGAGCAATCTCAAGGCTACAAGTCCATCTCCAAAGACCTGAATGTTCCTGTGTCTTCCGTGCACAGTGTCATCAAGAAGTTTAAAGCCCATGGTACTGTGGCTAACCTCCCTAGATGTGGAAGGAAAAGAAAAATTGACAAGAGATTTCAACGCAAGATTGTGCGGATGGTGGATAAAAAACCTCGACTAACATCCAACCAAGTTCAAGCTGCCCTGCAGTCCGAGGGTACAACAGTGTCAACCCGTACTATCCGTTGGCGTCTGAATGAAAAGGGACTGTAGGTAGGATACCCAGGAAGACCCCACTTCTTACCCCGAGACATAAAAAAGCCAGGCTGGAGTTTGCCAAAACTTACCTGAGAAAGCCTAAAACGTTTTGGAAGAATGTTCTCTGGTCAGATGAGACAAAAGTCGAGCTTTTTGGGAAAAAACATCAACATAGAGTGTACAGGAAAAAAAAGAGGCATTCAAAGAAAGAATACGGTCCCTACAGTCAAACATGGCGGAGGTTCCCTGATGTTTTGGGGTTGCTCTGCTGCCTCTGGCCCTGGACTGCTTGACCGTGTGCATGGCATTATGAAGTCTGAAGACTACCAACAAATTTGCAGCATAATGTAGGGCCCAGTGTGAGAAAGCTGGGTCTCCCTCAGAGGTCATGGGTCTTCCAGCAGGACAATTACCCAAAACACACTTCCAAAAGCACTATAAAATGGTTTGAGAGAAAGCACTGGAGACTTCTAAGGTGGCCAGCAATGAGTCCAGACCTGAAACCCATAGAACACCTGTGGAGAGATCTCAAAATGGCAGTTTGGAGAAGGCATCCTTCAAATATCAGGGACCTGGAGCAGTTTGCCAAAGAAGAATGGTCTACAATTCCAGCAGAGCATTGTAAGAAACTCATTGATGTTACCGGAAGCGGTTGATCGCAGTTATTTTGGCTAAAGGTTGTGCAACCAAGTATTAGGCTGAGGGTGCCAATACTTTTGTCTGCCCCATTTTTGGAGTTTTGTGTGAAATGATCAAGGATTTGATTTTTGTTCATTCTCTTTTGTGTTTTTTCCTTGCAAGAAAATTAAATGAAGATAAAAATAGCAAATAATTTGTGATTGCAATAATTTTCAGGAAGACACTGAGTATTACCTGACAGAATTGCACGGGTGCCAATACTTTTGGCCACCACTGTATGTACAAATTTATGCCATTACCAGTACGGTAAGCATTTACCGGGCAATTTCTAATTGAGATCACGAATTCAGTGAAATATTTTAGAAATTTAATAGATATAATAATGGTAGCCTATAAAAAAAAAGATGTGCAAGCGCTGAGATTCACCAACTTTTCTAAAATTAAAAATAGAATGATATTTCACCTTAAAAATACAAAGCCTAAATACGATCCTAGATCGTAGCAACTTATGTTCCAGGGATTTCATTAAACCAACAGAAAAAATCAATCATTACAAAAGTGTGCTCAGGGTTGTCTTCAGTGAGCTGTGCGACTGAGGGGAGTGTCAGTGGTTTTGAAATATGCAACCCAAATTCAACACTTGGGGGGCACAGGATACAGCTATACTGTCAAGCATAGTCATTGATTAGTGTTACTTAGAAAACTGTCTCTAGGTGTGGTTAAACCACTTTAGGCTAGGTTCACATGACAGTATTTTCTCTCATCCAAGGGGATCGGGCCATTATGCAAATAACACTCCAATCAAACTCTGATTAGCGGTTGATCAGAGTGCGTTCAGAGTCTGGTCCGATTTTCTCGGAAGAGAAGATGGACAAAACAAAATTCTCCATCTTCTCCATTCTGTCAATCTATAAAAATCGGACTGCACACAGATCAGACATGTGCACGGCCCCATAGTCCAACATTGGTCAGAGTGTGATCAGATGGTTAGTCGGATCACACTTGGATGGAATATATGGCCATGTGCATGAGTCCTTATAGGAATGTTATTTGTGCACGGTATCATTATGTTTTTGGGTATTAGAGGACACACTACAGTATAAGGAAGGGGTGCCTGGATGCTGTTTCTTCCATTTTGGGCTGCAGGCATGGTGCGCGTGAGCTCTGGCTGCATGTGTTGTGGAGGCGGTCATGTGACATGGTCGTGTGGTTTCGCACCGGCGGTCTGGTGCTTGTACTCTTACGGTGGATCAGCAAATGTCAGTGGGTTTTGGGAGCACTGCAGCCTTGTGAGTAGATGTGACTGGCTTAAGGCTCTAAGTATTTGAGCGCCAATGCTAGTACATACATTGATTGGTGGGGCCAGGTTGTTTATATGGCATAGGACGTATGGGGAATCTGGATTGGATTTTGGTTTCTAAACCAACTATGTTGCTTTCCTATGATTGGTTTGCCATCACATGTGACACTATCGTTTTTCCTTTTTTCTTTTCTTGTTGATATTTTCTATTGAATATATGGAGTAATTATATTTTATGTGATGATTATGAATTCCATTGTATATTTCACACATGTTTTTGTATTTATTCTAAGTAGGTGGCACCTTGCTTGTGATTGGTGTGCATGAAGGTTTCCATTTTATGTAATATGTATTCTTGATAAAGACCAGCACTGGTTGAAGCGTCGCATCATGGCGGAATAAAGTTTGTTCCATTTTTTCATCACCTGGATTGGATGCTGTTCCTCTTTTGCATGTTGGACTGTTACATTTCCAATTGGGTCATTGGATTTGGAGCGGGCATCCCGGGATTGGTGTGTTGTTGGCTGTTTTCTTTTACTGTTACACTATACGGCAGGGGTCACATACTGCAATTAGTTTTTCTTATATTCGTTTGAAAGGTCAAAGAAAAATGTGGTTACTGTGTTTATATATCGTCATATACCTCCCATCATCTTTTTACCTTTTTATGGTTTTCTAATGTGTTTGTGAAAAATGTTGGCTGTCTGTGATTTTTTTGAATAAGCTATCTAAAATAATGATGAAAATAATCAGATTGGCAACCCTATACATTATCCTTACAGTAGAAACACTGACCATTTTCATGAAAGCATGCTTAAATATATGAATGTAAAAAGGTAAGACAGAGTAGGTAAGACAGAATAGATTATATTAATTTTTTTGTTTTATTTCAAGAACATTTAAAAACCTCCTTGAAAAATATTAAATAAGGGTTAGTAGAAATAATAGAGCAATTGTTACAGTGTTGTCTTCTGGGAGGTCATAGGCACAGGCTTTTGGGACTATTGAAGACTGCCTCATTACTGAGAGCAATCCATCCCTGGACACAGCTTTGTCATGAGTGTCATGGTCTGTGGTCATATTCTTTTTTAACGTTGCACCAAGACTGTTGCTTAGTAACAAAGATGACTAGGGAAACTATAAGAGACATATAAAAGCAAATCAAAGGGTTTTGGGACACAGCTACAAAGAAAGAAGTTGTAGTTGACAAATGAAAAAAATTACATTTATTCCGTATATATGAGATTAACGTACCTGGAGTTCAGGGATCACAGGTCCTCTTTGTGAACACGATCCAGCATATGTCGTTAATGGTGATGGAAGAACAACTGGATTTGGGTTGATAAAACTACTCATATCACATAATGGGGTCTCCGTCTCTGACCTCTGCATCACCACCTTGTCAACCACTATGAATTTATTCCAAGGAAGCCACAGTGTCCTCTTCACGGCAATGAAGGGCGATCTCTCAAATAGTAAAGTGATAGATATGCCACCAAGAGTGACAAGGTCAAAACTAAGATAATGAGACAAAACAGGATAGCATGGTTGGAGATGACAGATTTATTATAGTATTACATGCTCAGGCACTTCTTGTGTTCTTTTTTTAATATGTATATGAAAAAATGCTCTTTTTTTCTACCAGAACCGGAAGTTAATCAAATGTCTATGTAAGAATGGAGGTGGCAAGAGGTACAATACGAGTCCAAAAAAATGCTAAATAAATACAGTTATGGCTTCCCTGCATATGACACACAAGCCTAGCTTTCAGGATTCTTTTTTTACTAGCATAGGTTATTAAATGGAATATGTGAGCAGGTTTTTGTATGGCAGTAGTTTTGATACTTGCAACTAGAGTTGAGCGAATTTGTTCGGATTCGATTCCGAATACGATCGGCAAGGAATATTGTTTTTGCAGTATTCGTCAAACACAATTGAACGTCATTAGAGTCAATGAGAGTAGAAATTTCTGAATATGTTCAGAACCGATCATTAAACTTACATTCGGCATGAATTGGGTACCGATATGGCACGAATGTGGCAAACTCAGATTTGGCAACCGAATCCGAACAAATTCGCTCAACTCTACTTGCAACCCAAATTCTACACTTGAGGCATGGGATGCAGCTATATTGTCTAGCTTGTCATTGGTTAGTGTTATTTAGGAAATAACACCTTTGCATAGGTGTTATTAAATCACATTATAGTAAATTTATCATTATGTATCATAGTATTTGGGTACTGTATGGTACACTCTCATGGTAGGAAATACTGTAAAGGGCATCCCATCCACTAGCGATCCCCCGACAATGACTTAACCTGGCGAGATCGCTAGTGCGATCGCTATGTGATCACTAGTAAGATTCCAAACACAACTCATCAGCGATCTGTGATTCCAAACACAACTCATCAGCGATCTGTATAACGACCTCTGCGGTCGTTGGGAAAACCTAGTCCCACCTGCGACGCTGGTGAAGTTGTTCATAAAGGGTGTCACACTCAGCGATTCAGGCTCACCAGCGGGACACCAACGACCAAAAAACGACTCAGAACGTTCATAAGCGATCAGCGACATCTCAGCAGGGACCACATCGCTGCTACATGTCACACACAGCTAAGTCGCTAACGAGATCGCTACTGCGTCATAAATAGTGACGCAGTAGCGATCTCGTTAGCGATCTCGCTTGTGAACTCGCTTAGTGTGGCATACCCTTAAGGCAAGACATGATCTATACTTTTTAGTAAGAAGGTCCATTATAACCTTTTGAAAGTGTTACTACTACAAGTTAAAAGGTTTGTACACTATTCAGATAACAGCTTCCTAAATGCAAATTTCCCAATGTAAAATGAAAATGCCTTATACGCATGTTCTGTAGCGACACTGTTTCAGCGATATCAGCACCGAGTCTCTCAATTCCTTCATGACTGTTATGCCATGTGAGCCCTAAAGACAATCGGTGGCTTCTATTGGGCTGTTGTGTTCTCACTTCATTTGAATGAACCTCAGATGTCAAAAGAAAGTGAGAGCACAGCAGCACACTAGCAAACACTGATTGGCTGCAGAGCTCAGCTCACATGACATAATTTCATACAAACCTCTGGAGACCCAGCGCCGACATCACTAGAACAGCACTGATACATATGGTAAGTATAAGGTTTTTTTATGTTACTTTAATAAAATAATAACTACTATATTATGTATTTTTATACCATAACCAATTTTGTATTTAGCTTTAGCATACCATACCCTATACTTCTCCCTTTCTAGCTAATCCCCAAATAGGTTTTTTACTTCACTTCCTGTGAGATTCATTTGAAAGGAGTCTCAAGCAGGAGGTCACAGGAGGCTGGGGCCATACGCACTTCCTACGGTGCTCATCGTCCCTACTGGAACAGGATGTTATCTGGAGGCAACACTGCACTTCCTACAGTTTCTGGCATAGCTGCCCTCTGAAGATTTTCTTGATGCTGGGTGATAGAAGCTGTGGGAGACTTGAGTGCAGCGCCGGTACTCTGCTTCTATCTTCACTGCATCTTGTAACTGGGATTAAAACATGTTCAGGGGCAGTAATAGAAGCAGTGAGTGACACCAGTGCCATACCCTGATGAAGATTTGTTTCAGGGCAGTGCTAGAAGCTGCGGGCAGGCACTGGTGTCACTCATTGCTTCTATCTCTACCCCCTGATGACATCTTGTTTCACAGAAGATGCAGCGGTGGAGATAGCAACAAAGTGTCGGTGCTGGGTTCAGCTCTCCCATAACATCTATCACCCTGAATCCATGACTTCTTCAGACGGTGCAGATGCGAGATACTGTAATAAATAACCGCAGTACTACCATCTATTGACGTCCTGTTTCAGGAGAGGTGAGTGCAGCCCCAGCCTCCTGTGATGTCTTATTTGAGACTCCTCTGAAATGAAACGTCTCTGGAAGTGAACAAAACACATTTAGGGATTAACAGGATAGGGAGAAGTGTAGGGTATTGTATAATAAAGCTAATTACACAAGCAGTTAGGATATAAAGACAGATATTTAGAAAGGCCATTTTTGGAACTAAAACATCCTTTTAAGGTACATATCAATCGCTGTCTCTTCTAAATATATAACATGCTTTCATAGAAATTAACCCTATTCCATATGACTTCAATAAATGTGGAGAAAAAAAAATAAATGCTAATATTCTAGAAAGGGGAACCCCATTTTTATTTTGAAGAAATAGTCACCATGAATGTTTAAATAAGTGTAATAAATATCTACAAATTCACCAAAATGACACACACAAAAAAAGATATCATTTTTCCTAACTGTCTGCTTCTGATTGAGAGAAAGAGAGATGTAACCTGAAATAAATAATAAGCGTTTAATAAGTAAACTAAAAAAGGATATAGTCTGGAGTTTGAAATAATGCTATCTTAGGCAAATAATGTAACTAAGTTTATCCGTGTTGCAGGTTATTAGTGACGTTTTTGTGGGTCTTTTTACACAGATCCTAAATGAACTTGATGAATGAGGTCAACTTGCAAAACTTTCCTCTGATTTTCATAAGTGGTTTTGTACTTCCAGATTTATTGCTTTGGAGGGAGCAAAACTTTTGACAAGTAGTTCATGATTCATAACACAAATGTATAAGAAGCTATCCACTATTATATAGCCAGTTTACACCCATATACACACACATATAGATGTTGTAATGCAAAATGGGCTTTAAAAGACAGGTTTTGTATTTGTGTACATTTTTATTATTAATTGAAAAATGGCCAAGTTGTACCTTCCATCTTGACGACTGATTGTATATCCATAGTCGGTGTGATGCACAAAACTGACATTGACACCTACCAATGGTGTCCCGTCCACGGCTAGTACTTGACCTCGAACTACACAGGAACGGCTAAAAGAAAGAAGGAGAATTATTGCCAAATTCGATCAATTCTATAGATATTGAGCAGAAGTGTTAGGTATAGACAGAGGAGGGCCTGGTCTTCTGTGCAAAAACAGTATAAGGGCCCTTTGCAGTAATATAACTCATCATAATGCAAAGTCATCCCTTTTATCTTATGGGCCCTTGTAGGGTTGCAAAGGTTGTATCACTAGTATGTCCGCCACTGTCACCAGGTTTTTGCTGTGTAATCTGAGAGCACCATAATGAAGGAGAAGAGACCCAGATTACAGGGATGTGTCACTTACTGGGCTGTTTCAATACAATCAGTGTTTTATAAGCAGGAGATTATCGCTAGAAGACAACTGGCCTTGTGCCTCCTAGTCCAATCTCACCCCCAGCACTGATTAGCAGCTTTATGTCACTATACAATGTACACAGAAATCTGTGGTGTGGGTGGGATATACACAGCTCAACAACTGAGCTCTGCTAGATCTGCAGAAGAAAACTGTGCTTCTATTCTAACTGCTGCACCCAGGTAAACTAAGTGACACATCGCTGGAATCAGGGTCTCTATCTCTACATTATGCTGCTGCCAGATTATATAGCAGAAAATGGCTGACGGATTCCTTTTAAGCAGATGATATATGAACTATTTCTGTCCCAGCCAATACAGTAGCAAAAATAATGGGGTCTTGAATTTGATATCTGTTATTTAAAGCCCAGGTTACAGGCTCTCAGTCTGCTTGACAGTTCATCTAATTGATATATTCGCCAAGGTTGTCTGCGGTCTGTTTGACTCATTATTCACTACTTCCTAACCCGCAAAAAATGATGGGTTTCATCTAGATTGTGGCACACCTTCAGATAATCACCAAAAATAAACTTTTGGATTAAATTGATAATGACCAAACAACATAAATTAATGGTGATCGGTCCTATTTCAACCCAGTGCCACTGTAAATTTATACCACAGATCAAGCAGGAGAAGGTTTAGTCCCCAGCTGTAAGACCAGTTTCAGACATCCTGATATTTCCGGTACCGGAAAAACAGGTACCAGAGATATCAGTGTCCGTGTGTCCGTGTGTACTACGTGCGGCACATGTCTGCCAACTGTGCGCCGCATCAGGATCACACGGACGGCTGCCGGGAAGAAGCTTCTACTGTAAGCGCTGTACCCCGGCGGCTGGTGCTGAAGCCGGCTGTCATTCTCCGCTGCTCTGCCTGCGAGCAGAGGAGAACAATGAGCGGTATATTAAAGTCCGAATGACAGCAGGTGTCGGATGATGGGGGTAACAGTCCCAAAAGCCCCCACCTGCTGTCGTTCTGACTTTAATATACCGCTCATCATTCTCCTCTGCTCGCAGGCAGAGCGGGGGAGAATGACAGCCGGCTTCAGCACCAGCCGTTGGGGAACAGCGCTTACACGGTAAGTAGTGCTACTTCCCCGGCAGCAGTCGGTGCACACGGAGGACAGTGTGCACAGTTCTCCGTGTGCACGTTTTGCGGACCCTGCTGCCGGTAAAAAACGGACATGTCATCGTGTTATGCACACGGACACACGGTCCGTGAAAATATGCTGAATGGGTCTACGTGTGTCAGTGTCTCCTGTACGTGAGAAAACTGTCACTACACGTACCGGAGCCACTGACATGTGAAACCGGCCTAAGACATGGCACACAGGGTTTGATGTTTGAAGGGAAAATTGCTTATGTTATGGGAAATAGTTTTTCACCAATTCACTATTTCAGTGCCTCAGTAGAAAAAAAAATCATCATGGCCAACTTAATTAAAGGTGTTTGATTACAAAAGACCAGATAAAGGACTTTTGGGTAAGCTGGAAAAAACAAGGTGAAAAAAATCTGCATGTGCTTATTTAACATAGTTATTATTATACTTTGCTTATATAGCACTATCATGTTCCACAGCGCTTTAGAGACAATGTCATCACTGTCCACAATGGGGCTCACAATCTATCAGTATGTCTTTGGAATATGGGAGGAAACCCACACAAACACATGGGAAACATATAAACTCCTTGCAGATGTTTTCCTTGGTGGGATTTGAACCCAAGACCCCAGCGCTGCAAAGTTGCTGTTAGGGTCTGCGGAACGCACCAAATATAAGATGTAGAGAGGTGCGTTCGCAGCCCGGGGTCCACCGTGCAGGCGGAGCCTGCTGCTAGTAAAATGGCGCAAGAAGCGAACTCTGTTATCCCGCAGAGTCGCAAAAATAAACGCCGTAACGCGCTGTGGCAATATGTGCGAACTCTGTTAATCCACAGAGACGCTAGGAGTGCCGCAGCGCTATATGGCGAGGTGTGCGAACTCACTTAACACAACTGAGTCGCAAAATAAACACGCTAGGGCGCTGTCTAGCGTTGAAAGCGAACCCTGTTACGTCACAGAGCCGCTGAGACAAACTTCTGTGTCCTGTCAGGCACCCAGGTACACAGTGAACAGCTAAGCGAACATAGAACGTGATCATGCGCTACTGTCCTCGCGGGAGTCACCCGCAATCTATGGCATCTGAACGCCAGGCCCTGAATACGGCAATCAAACTCCTCACCAGTTATGCCGGCAATCTAGGGCATCTAGGACACCGACCCTGACCAGCTAGCATACCAAACTCCTCACCGATTAAGTCGGTATTCTAGGGGCTTATTTCAGCCGGGCCCTAACCACACACATGCATGACCACACTGGCGCTAAGCATATAATGATTGATATAAGCGCATGGCGGTCCAGCCATGCCACCCTTTTATAGCAACAGCTACAGGACCTGCCAGAAACAAGGACCAATGAGAAACTGTTCCAAACACATGTAGTTTCATGACCTACCTGGCGGACCAATAGGAGCTGCTGCAGTACCTGAGCATGTGACCCCTGATCTCCAATGAGAGATCTTACCCTGGGCATGCTCAGAAGGGGAAACGCAGGACTTCGTCCCAAAAACGTCTGCTCCAGCACTGGCTATAATAGCAGATCCAGGAGAGGCAGCAGCAAGTCTCTGCACAGTACTGGAATGGGCAAGACGCTGGGACCGACGTCTCTGCTGAGCAGGCTCCACTGCGGCCGGAGATGAAAGGGGGACCGCAGCGGGACTGGTTCGAGACTCCCCTTGTGCAGCATCGGGAACTCGAACCCTAACATTACCCCCCCTCCTAGGGCCCCCCCTTCTTTGGGCCTTGCTGCGCTCAAAGGCAGCGATGAGCTGCGGAGCGTGAACATGCTCGGCAGGCTCCCAGGACCTATCCTCAGGCCCATAACCCCTCCAATCCACCAAATAAAATTTTTTGCCTCGTACCACCTTGCACCCAACGATGGCGTTCACCTCATGATCGTCGGTAGATGAACCCAACGTCCCGGCAGATGACTCGGAAAACCGGGAAATGGCCACGGTTTCAGGAGGGACATGTGAAAGGTGGAGGTGATACCAAGGCGAGGCGGTAAACCACCGGGTTCACCTGCTCAAGAACTTTAAAGGGGCCCAAAAAGCGAGGTGTCAACTTGGTGGACTCTACACGTAGCCTGATGTTTCGGGCAGAAAGCCACACTAGGTCACCTGGAGCAAATGTAGGAGCGGGGCGCCGATGGGCATCGGCCGAAGACCTCATCCTCTCTTTTTAGGCCTGAATGGCATCCTGTGTGCGGTCCCAAATGTCCCATGCCTCCACAGCCCAGTCTGCCACCCTGGAATCGTCGGAAGACACAGGCATGGGCACTGGTACCCGCGGATGCTGACCGTAGTTCAGGAGGAATGGGGTCTGTCCGGTGGAGTCAGCCACAGCATTATTCAGAGCGAACTCAGCCCAAGGTAGCAAGGATGCCCTGTCATCCTGCCTGGCAGAGACAAAATGTTGCAAGTATGTGACCAAGGTCTGGTTGGCCCTCTCTACCAACCCATTCGTCTCAGGATGGTATGCAGAGGAGAGATTCAACTCAATGCTGAGTAAACGACACAGCTCTCTCCAGAACCGAGATGCAAACTGGGGACCTCGATCACTGACAATTTTGTCTGGCATACCGTGTAGGCGGAAAATATGCCTAATGAATAATGCTGCCAAGGCCCGTGCAGACGGTAACCGTGGTAACGGCACTATGTGCACCATTTTGGAGAAGTGGTCGGTTATCACCCAGATGATGGTGCAGCCCCGAGACTTGGGTAAGCCCACCACAAAATCCATCCCGACCATCTCCCAAGGCCTGTCTGCCACCGGTAAAGGGAAAAGTAACCCAGTTGGCCGTTGTCGAGGGGTCTTATTCTTGGCGCAGGAGATGCACGCCTGAACGTATTCCCTGACGTCACGGGCCATCTGCGGCCACCAGAATGTCCTCGCCAGCAACTCAGAAGTCCTTTTTGTCCCAAAATGTCCACCCACCCTGGATGAATGTGCCCAAGAGAGTACTTCCGGTCGCAAATTGGTGGGCACAAAAGTCTTGCCCGGAGGCACAGACTCAAGCGAAACCGGAGCCACCGTTCTTAGGCTCTCTGTGGGGACAATAAGCCGAGGCTCCTCCTCCACCTCCTAGAGGACACCACGGAGCGATATAGAGCATCTGCACGAATGTTCTTCTCACCGGAGAGGAAATGGAGGGTGAAATGGAACCGGGAGAAGAACAAGGACCATCTGGCCTGACGGGAATTTAGCCGCTGGGCTGTCTGCAAATACACCAAGTTCTTGTGGTCTGTGAATAATTGGAAGGGGAAGCGAGCCCCCTCCAGAAGATGTCTCCACTCGGAGAAGGCCAACTTCATAGCCAGTAACTCCCTGTCCCCGATGGAATAATTCCTCTCTGCTGGTGTAAAGGTCTTGGAAAAGAAGAAGCAGGGATGCTTCCGACCCTGGGTATCCTTTTGAAAAAGGACTGCTCCAGCACCAACAGAAGAGGCAACCACCTCTAAAATAAACGGTTTATCGACATCGGGGCGATGTAAGATGGGAGCAATGGCGAAATGCGACTTGATGGAGGAGAACGCCTTGGTGACCTCCTCTGACCACAAATTGGGATTAGCTCCCTTCTTGGTGAGGGCTACCAAGGGAGCTACCAAAGTAGAGAAGTGAGGAATGAATTGGCGATAGTTGTTAATGAACCCCATAAAGCGCTGCACCGCCTTAAGGGAGTGGGGTTCTTGCCAATCCCTCACAGCCTGTAGTTTGGTAGGATCCATAGCCAATCCCTGGGTGGAGATGATATAGCCCAGGAAAGGTAGAGACTCCTGCTCAAACATGCGCTTCTCCAACTTCGCATAAAGGGAATTTGCTCGCAAGAGGTCGAAGACCTTGCAGACATCTCTCCGGTGGGAGGCCATATCTGGAGAAAAGATGAGAATGTCATCCAGATAGACTACCACTGAGGTGGTCAACATATCCCGGAAGATGTCGTTCACAAAGTCTTGGAAGACAGCTGGGGCATTACAGAGCCCAAAGGGCATTACCAGATATTCATAATGCCCATCCCTGGTGTTAAATGCCGTCTTCCATTCGTCCCCCTCACGGATGCGAATCAGGTGATACGCACCCCGCAGGTCTAGCTTAGTAAATACCCTTGCTCCCCGAAGCCTGTCAAAGAGCTCAGAGATCAGCGGCAAAGGATACTTCACGGTGATAGCGTTGAGACCCCTATAATCAATGCACTGACATAATTCTCCGTTCTGCTTCTGCACAAAGAAGAACCCCGCTCCCGCTGGTGACACTGACTTCCTAATGAATACCCTTGCCAAGTTCTCCTGAATATATTGGGACATGGCCTCAGTCTCAGGAAGAGAGAGGGGATAAACTCTTCCTCTAGGAGGCTCAGCTCCAGGCAAGAGGTCGATAGGACAGTCATAGTCTCCGCAGCCTTCTTCGAGAAAACGTTGGCATAAGACCAATAGACCTTGGGAAGAGGAGAGAGGTCTATGGGTATCTCAGTGGTGTTGACCTGCATGCTGTCCCTAATGCATCTGCCTTTACATAAATTACCCCAACCCAGAATTCTCCCTGACGAGCACTCAATATGGGGAGAGTGGTGGCGGAGCCAGGGTAATCCCAACAAAACCTCATCTATACCCTCAGGGAGGATAAAAAATGATATATTCTCCTGATGGGAAGGAGACATAGACAAGGTGAGTGGGACAGACTGATGGGTGATTTGTGTGGGCAGAATTGCTCCGTTCAACACCCGTACCGATACTGGTTCAGCCAGCAACACCAAAGGCATGGTGTGGCGAGAAGCAAAGGAGGACGACATAAAATTCCCCTCTGCCCCAGAATCCACACACAGCTTGACGGGTAGGGTGGTAGAACCGTGGGTAATTATCCCCTTGAGGAGCACTTTAGGGGCAAAACTCATGGCGTCCAGTGACCCTGTTCCTACGGTTACTGGGCGCGACCGTTTATTCAGCCGCTGTGGACATCGGTTGGCAAAATGTCCCTGCTGCTGGCAAATATAACAAATCGGGGTTGGACGAGTGACCCGAGATTTAGATCCTGCAGGAGGAACCTCCTGAAGGTCGGGCGCCTGAACAGGCGACTCCAGAGGGGTGGCGAAGGTAGGAGCCAACCGGACACTCTGCCTACACTGGCACGTTCCAGCCTCCGCTCGTGGAAACGGAGGTCGACACGGGTGGAAATAGCGATAAGCTTCTCCAGTGTGGCAGGAATCTCCCTGGTAGCCAAGGCGTCTTTCACATGACCCGCCAGTCCTCTCCAGAACACGGGAATGAGGACTTTATCTGGCCACTCTAATTCCGAGGCCAGAGTCCGAAATTGGACAGCATAATGGCTGACCAAAGCCGAACCCTGGGTACTTGCCAGCAGTTGGAGCGCCGTATCGTGGGTGATCTGAGGTCCTAGAAAAACCTTTTTCAGAGCCTCCAGAAAACGAGGAGCACTCCGCACCACACGGTCGTCGCGCTCCCACAGCGGCGTTGCCCATTCCAACGCTCTGCCCGACAGAAGAGCTATCACAAAGCCCACTTGTGCCCGATCCGTGGGGAAATGTGCAGCCAGAAGCTCGAGGTGTATGGAGCACTGACTTACGAATCCCCGACATTGCTTGCTGTCACCAGCAAACTTGTCTGGAAGCGGGAGGTGGGACAATGTAGGGACAGAGGTGGCAGAGGACAAACTGGCTGCGGCTACGCTAGCAGCCTGAACAGTGACTGCGGTAACATCCACAGCTGAGGTTGTGCGCTCAAGAGCCGCCAACCTACCCTCCAGCTGCTGGATGTACAGCTGTAAATGCTGTTCATCTGCCATTTTACTAGCCAGACCCTGGTGCTAATATTATGTTAGGGTCTGCGGAACGCACCAAATATAAGATGTAGAGAGGTGCGTTCGCAGCCCGGGGTCCACCGTGCAGGCGGAGCCTGCTGCTAGTAAAATGGCGCAAGAAGCGAACTCTGTTATCCCGCAGAGTCGCCAAAATAAATGCCGTAACGCGCTGTGGCAATATGTGCGAACTCTGTTAATCCACAGAGCCGCTAGGAGTGCCGCAGCGCTATATGGCGAGGTGTGCGAACTCACTTAACACAACTGAGTCGCAAAATAAACACGCTAGGAGCTGTCTAGCGTTGAAAGCGAACCCTGTTACGTCACAGAGCCGCTGAGACAAACTTCTGTGTCCTGTCAGGCACCCAGGTACACAGTGAACAGCTAAGCGAACATAGAACGTGATCATGCGCTTATGTCCTCGCGGGAGTCACCCGCAATCTATGGCGTCTGAACGGCAATCAAACTCCTCACCGGTTATGCCGGCAATCTAGGGCATCTAGGACACCGACCCTGACCAGCTAGCATACCAAACTCCTCACCGATTAAGTCGGTATTCTAGGGGCTTATTTCAGCCGGGCCCTAACCACACACACGCATGACCACACTGGCGCTAAGCATATAATGATTGATATAAGCGCATGGCGGCCCAGCCATGCCACCCTTTTATAGCAACAGCTACAGGACCTGCCAGAAACAAGGACCAATGAGAAACTGTTCCAAACACATGTAGTTTCATGACCTTCCTGGCGGACCAATAGGAGCTGCTGCAGTACCTGAACATGTGACCCCTGATCTCCAATGAGAGATCTTACCCTGGGCATGCTCAGAAGGGGAAACGCAGGACTTCGTCCCAAAAATGTCTGCTCCAGCACTGGATATAATAGCAGATCCAGGAGAGGCAGCAGCAAGTCTCTGCACAGCACTGGAATGGGCAAGACGCTGGGACTGACTTCTCTGCTGCGCAGGCTCCACTGCGGCTGGAGATGAATGGGGGACTGCAGCGGGACTGGTTCGAGACTCCCCTTGTGCAGCATCGGGAACTAAAACCCTAACAGTTGCAGTGCTAACCACTGAGCCACCGTGCTGCTCAACATACTCATGTATAATACTCATTTTCAAGCAATTACAATGGAACATGAACTCCGGTAAAGGAAATCGGAGAAATTCTATGATATGCTTGAAGGCTTTCCAGCAGACGCCCCACAGAAATAATTGTCTAATCTAACAAAATCTGCATTCTTTTACTTTACAAATCTGATCTGATTATATCCTATAATTCGCCCCTACAGGCAGAATCCCATCCCGTAGAGAAGATCTGGTTAGATTTCCCTGAGGACTTGACCCAACATCATTTTACCATTATGTTCACATTAAATAGACCATGGGTACTATGTCTTCTTTCATAGAGAACTTTACAGGACGAATGACCTCTTACAATCTACATTTTGTGCAGAAATAATTGCACTGGAGGATTTTTGATTCTAGGTAATTCAAAGAGCAGTCTTTCGCAAGTTATTCTGTTAGATCTCATATTGGAGAAATGCCATAGCTATAAAATAATGCTTCAACTGTTCATATTTCTTGTAGAATGATAAACACTGTTAACACACTGAAACACTGTAATATGTTTGAGATTTCTTTGGGTTGGTTTACATAAGCTCAATTTTTGAGGTTCCTCCTGTATATTTCATTGGCAGGAGCAATTTTACAATACAATAGGGCAAACATAGGAAATGTAGTTGGTCACCCTTTTTCTGCAGACTGTTTAGTTTGCAGTCTATTAGCTCCTGGTTCATGAATATTATGTGACACTGACAATGCTGTCAGAACTATTGTGACAGACAAGGAAAGGTAAGATAATGGGGAGTATTATTACGATTCCTATTTATTTGCTCTTCCAGTCTGGCCTATGTATGGCTTTTTTATGTCAGTATACTGTAAAAAGTAAAGGTATGGAAAAACAAAGAAGATTGCACTTTTTAACCCATGGAATCCAGGAAAATAGCATATTTTCTGAACATGTCCCTCCAAAAGTATTTCACTCCTCCTCCACTCCTTTTTCACATCACCTGAAAATGGGTGTTTTACACCTGTCTAAGCACCGGAACTGGGTTTTGCTTCTTTCCCCTATGTTCGGCTCCTTTGGTGTTAGTCTGTGCCGAGTTACATTGATTGCCCAGCAAGCACTGATGATATCATCATCTTAGGCCTTTTAATGCCAGCTCTGGCAGCTACTCACAGCGTGAGTATTCAGGAAGTATAACACCTTGCTGCCAGGTGCTTTTTCTTGAGTTAGACTCATCTTCCATTTAACCTTGGTTTATCCAGATGCCTAATACTGTTTTTGTCTGTCTGCAATCCAGCAGCCATCTACTACTTCTAAGCTCAGCCTAGCAATTCCTTAGATCAATTTATGTTAACAAGTTCATCTCTGCTATACTGATACTGTTCATATTCACTACTTTGCTATTTCTATGTATAACTGCGTCTCTGCATGCAAGGTGCCAGTTTGCCTATATATCTCTGCTATTCCTTTGGGTAACCGCATTCTCTGCAAGCAAGTTACCACTTTGCTTATACATCTATACTATTTCTGTGTGTAACCACATCTTGGCAGGCAAGTTACCAGTTTTTCTATACTTTTCTGCTATTCCTGTGTGCAACTGCAACTGTACGTTTGAAAGCAAGACACCATTTTACCAATACATCTCTCCTGTCCCTGTTCAGTCTTCGTTAGCTGGCTCAGCTGCATCTAATGCTTCCAGCTCCACTTGCTCATCAATTAGCCTGCATACTCTACTGCACTGGTCCTTGCTAATCTACATGTCATTCAGAAAGTCCAGCTTGGCTGCATCATCCACTCTCATCCAAGCTCCTTTCCCCTGACCTGCGGCTTTACTTCGCCAGGTGATCCCTTAACATCAGGTTTAATGCTAAGACTGTATCTGATGAAGGAACATCCCCATATCAAGTGCAAGAAACCAAAGAGAGCACTGATTTCCAAGAATTTTCAGGATGCTTTAGTAGCATCAGAGATTTAATGACTGTTTTTCTGGTAGCTCAGGAGACCTTCTTTTCCAGAAGAATCCTGGTAATGGTAACTGTTTTATCTATATATGAAAACACTGACTTGTACAAAAAAAAAACAAAACTTTTTTTTCTCTTTAAATCAATAAAATGTGTTCCCCCATTGGTGCCTTAGGCAATTGCCTTCTTACCTACTTCATGTTCAGACCCTGACTTATATTTCAAAATAGAGATTTATGTACTGAATGTAGAATGACTTATACTTAATAAATATAATTACAAAAGGCATTGAAAAACTAAAAGACAAGATCAATTCCTATGTAACAAGTCAAGGAAGAAAGGTAAATGCACATACATTTAACATAAAATTCTGATCACCCCCCCACTTCCATTGTCTCTGATGAATTACTTTGATATTGCAGTCAGCAGCAATACAATTGAGTAGCAAAGCAGCACCAAGAGTGGGAGTTCTAGGAGATAATTATTCTGCCATTATCTGTCAGATATGAAAAGATAACACCTCTATACACCAGTGAATGTCTCAAAGCTGAATTTAACAACTGTCTTAATGCTTAGTTCAATGAAGCTGAAATCTTCTCATATATGTGTTAGACTGTAATGTTTTCTCATATATATTAAATTCATTTTTTATTGATTCCAGAACCTTCTAACCTAAAAAACCATTGGGACTTAGAATAATAGTTTTGGAATAATAACCTTGATAGGATTCCAAAATGCTAAACTATGCATTTCTTGCAGAAAGGACTATATATATATATATATATATATATATATATATACACTCAGATTTATACTAAGCACTGTTTTCCTGCTTGTCTGAAGTCTACAGATGTGACTATATGTACAATAATCTTTGGTGCCTAGGAACACGCTGTGAACCCGTAGACATAATCCATGCATTATTTTACGCCCTGGCTCATCTGTTTTGCTCCCTGTTTCCATGCGCTGTTTAATATTCCACCTATAATGCAATGCTCAAGTTCCTGTGATAAATCCATCACCGCCATCATTATTCTTTGCATTATCTTGGTGCTCCTTGATGCATCTATTTTATTTGCCATCATTCATACCTTGTGAACACAGACCTGCCTTGGATCTCATATTTTACATTCCATGCCGAATTAGAACCTTCCTAAGATGTGCGCGATATCTTATTCTATGTGCATCTGCATTAAAGCAAATTGCTATCTGCTGCACTTTAAATGTATTTATTTGCATTGCATAAGCAACATTTCTTCTCTCCATTGATTTCTTCTTCTGGTGATTATGTAAAATAGACTATTCTGATGCTGTGCACTATATTAGAGTTTATATACTGGATCACATTTCCAGTTAAAGATTAAACTCTATGCTGAATAGTACTGCTGTTTTATTCTGTATGTGTACGGTATTATTTATGTACTGTCTTCCAGCGTAAGACATGAAAACTAACAGGACAGTGCTGAGCGCATTGATATGAATTATAATTGTAAATGTAATAGAAGTATCATTTGCTATAATATTTACTGTGTACATTGCCGTTTGTTGTGTGGGGATTGGCCATTGCTGATAAATAAAACATATCGCAACTTGTGTGCACATGACTGCACAGAATATAAAGCAAAATGTGTAATAACGTCACTAAAAATTGGATTTAAAGGGGTATTCCAACAAGAAGTTATCACCTACCGTCAGATTTAATTATCAAGAACTGACAAATCAGATCTAAACATTCATATATGGGTCCGAACCGGAACTGATTGATCAAAGAAAGAACAGCAACTCCTTACATCAAACCTTACAAAAGCAATGGAGTAATTCCGCCCTAAGCAATAAAGTGAGATGAGAAGCAGTACCATCAATGATGTATAAAGAATTATTTATTGAAAAACTCACTCACATAAAAATAAAGGGTATGTACCCTGAAAACAATAACAGATGGGTATAAAAGGGGAAAAGCCTGGCAACACATGCCATCACACAGATCTCATAGCACAAAATAGATAAATAGCAGCACAGATCAGAATACCGAATAACACGCGTCTCACTGCGTGACAACTGTATGTAACTAGCAAGGATACAGAGACTACATGTGAGGAGATGGTGTATGCTGAAAAGGAAGTAAATCTGCATAGTCCTAAGTATAAAGTGCCACTCATAGTGCAGTGAGGTATCAATGCTTACCCATGTGGGAGTGACCAGGTGACAGACTGTGTTTGCCGTAGCCCCGACGCGCGTTTCGAAGATGGGCTTCCTTGAGTGGCTGTCAGATTTGTTTGTGTCCCATCGTTGTGGCCATCATTGAATCGGGCATTGGTGTACCCCAATTTCCATGGTTAAAGGATGCGTTGAATTGCCAAAATCCCAAAAATTTGAGGAAGAAACTTCTCATAGGGATAAAATATAACTTTTATTCTGTCTTTAAAAGCGTATGGCAGTATTTAGATAAAAACAGCGAAATTTCGGCCATAATAGGCCTTCTTCAAGCTAAAATTTCAAGTTTCAAACAATCAAGTTTCAAAAACTTGTCATTTTGACTCAAAAAAGGCCTATTATGGCCGAAACTTCATTATTTTCCTTCTACCTCATTTGTAAGCACTGCAATATGGTTTTAAAGACATAATAACAGTTATATTTTATGTTCATGAGAAGTTTCTGGTGCTTCAAATTTTTGGGATTTTAATGCTGCTTTGGACCTCATGGGGGACCTTCCTAGCCTTCACAGAGTGGCCTTTTTTTGCGTGAGAGACATCCACTTGACTCAAAGAGTTGAATGGTGCCACAGGTCACACATGCACCCTTCCACTCCAATAAAGTCTAAGCCACCAAAGACACCCAAGATTGACAACACAAATTTTGGCAGTCTTCATCAGTATCAAAGACTTCAGTGGAGAGACCTGCCATTCAACTCAACTCTTGTTGTCTGGTTGTTTTGCTGCTCTGAATTGAATCCACTGACATTTACCTAAATTTTCACAATTTTTGCAGTCTACGTTCTCTATGTAGAGCTGCAGAATATGCTGTGAATTAGTGCTGTGAATAACCGTGAATAACCAGGGGTTACTAGACTCACATTGCAAATCTTACTATTAATTCTGTGCACATATCTAATTTTAATAATATGATTCTATTAATTTATGGTGTTAGATACATTATTAAACAATTGTAGGAAATTGAAATAATAAAGAAGAAACTATAACAGAGTTCATTGAAATGAAATATTTGGGCTGGTAAGTCAGAGATAACCTGCTTGTCAGGTTTTACGAGTTCATTAGGTTCTGATGATGTCATATGAATTAAATCCCATACTAACCTGCTGTCAAGGCTAATTTCTCCAGGAATTTTATGAGTGCTGTCTTTGCCTATAAGGAATCTAATGCGGTCATAGAAAAGTCTTGGAGGATGCTGAGAGAAGGGTGGCTGGCTTTGCTGGATGAGGTCTAATGGGTCAGGTGAACCTTGACAGAGAGGACTGGAAAAGCAATTGCCTTGTTGGCAGCAATCAGGATCCACACAATCTGTCAGACCATCTGCAATAGATAAAATTACCATACATCAGCCAATGAAAGTCTATTGAGATTTAGTCTCACAGGGCAATGGGAAAGTAGAAATGCTAATGAAGGCTAAAAGAAGAGGTTGACCTGCAAACAGTCTGGTGTCAATATAGAAGAGTAAAATGATTGAAAGGACTGGTGGTGAATCGGGAAACCACACTCCAACGTACAACAGAAGGTAGATCATTTCACAAAGCACATACAAGAGAAATGTATCATCCAAAACTGAAATATCTTAAATAACATCACTTGCGTACATATAAAATAGCTTAAATACATAGACAGACGCCTCTGGAGGCATTTTTTCCCCCTTTAATTTTTTTGGCTTAAGATCAAGATTTCGTTAAAAATATTACAGTGTTTGCCTTCTCTAGCCTCTGTGTATCACCATACATAACAGACTGCAAATGAGGTAAAAGTGGATCCGGTAGTCTGTAACTCCTCTCTCTGTCTTGCATGATCTTCTCAGCTGATTTTTTTCTCAGTTAAAGGGATATTTTCATATTTGAAAGTTATCCCTTATCTATAAGGATAACTTTCTGATCACCGGAGATCTGACTGCCAAGGTCCCGATTGATTACGAGAACTGGGACTCTGATTGAAGAGGTGGCTGATCATGTGCGCTGTTGCTCCATTAATTCTAATGAGAGTGCCGAAGACCAGCCGAGTACTTTTCAGTTTTTGGTGCTCACACTAAAGCCCCCTTCACATGGCCATGTTCGCAGGATGCGCTGCATCAGTTTTTTTTCACGTGCCGGATTTCACAGGAAGATCGTACTGACAGACATGGGGTGTCATCAACAGACCATTGGCTGTCATGACATCCTAAAGGAGCTCTGCGATCACATCACAGATGCACCGATGGAAACGTGGAATGGTGTACACTCCTATCGGCGTCTATTAAATGCTGCTGTCCGATTGACTGCGGGACCAAACAGGTTAAATCAGCCATGATGTGTGGAGAAAGATGTGGGCTCAGTGTGTAAGACTGCATCAAAGGCGGGAACAAGACATAAGACGTAAATATGCATCATATATCGCAGAGGAGTTAAAATATATTATAACTTGGTTCATGGTGATAGATAAATTAAAAAAAACAAAACAAAACTGAGTTACTGGATGGTGCCATTCATCCGAAATCTGCACTGTTTATTTTTCTCATCACCGTAGACTTAGACCCACTTGTAATGTTTTTTTTTTAAGGAGTGGACAACCCTTTAACCTGTTGTGCAGTTTCCTGTGTATTGTGATACATATAGATGCTGTAGAAACCAAATAGTCTAACATATTTAATAAAATTGTGGTGTTTTTTTTAGACAAAAAAAATGAATGTTTTAAAGTAAAGGAAAATAGTGCCCAGAGTTGTCCATATCTTTTAAAGGAAATCTATCAGCATTTTTTTCTACATAATTTGAAGATAGCATGTACTAGGGGTTAAAACACTGAATTCAACAATGTGTTGCTTAGGCTGTGTGCTGTTTACTTACAATGAAGGTTTTATCACTAGGACATTATCATTGCTGGGACTAGCTGCTTTGTTTCAAGTTGTCCGACCACACCCCCTCCTGTGAGAAGCAGCTCACTGTCTATAGACTGTTGACTAGACTACACAGAGCATGGTGTGGGCGGGTTTAGCTTCTGAGCTTTGCTTCATGCTGCATCTAAAAACTCTGATTGTGTCCGAACTGCTGCACCTAGTAAGCTAAGTGACACATCACTGGAATAAAGGTCTCTTTTCCTACCTTATACTGCTCTTAGATGAGGTAGCAAAAACCTGGTGACAGGTGTGTACGTTTTAGTACTTGGTTGTATATGTCAATACATAAAATTTAGTAATACGACTAGCTATGGGGACGTGTCGCCGTCCTCTCCAGTGGTTAGCCTTTCTTGGTCTTTACTTTCTGTAAATGTTCAGAAACCTTTTGTTTGTACAATCCCACCCCAAAATAATATTTAGAGTAAGTCTTTAGAATCAATAAAAGACATGGAAGGGGGAAAAGAGGGACATGCCCCTGCAGTTCCTATCTACTCCTCTTTTGTATGTTGTGCTTAATTTACAACCCTTTTCACATAGGTAACAAACATCAAGACTTTGGAAATTTTAATACGATACGATACACTTTATTGATCCCGGGGGGAAATTACAGTATTACAGCAGCAATACAAACAGCAGTACATAAAATATTACATAAAATAGGACACAAAATACATAAAATAGGACACAAATCTTGCACAGGTGTACCAACATTACATAATAAATAAAAGTGTGTAGTTCAGGTATATATAAGATAATGTTAATTGACATTAGTACACCAGCCATCAGTCATTATTTTCTACCACCCTTAGGAAATTATTATACATCCCCATAGCAGTAGGTACAAACGATTTCCTGAATTTCTCCTTCTTGCACCTTAGTAGGATTAGACGGCTGCTGAATGTGCTCTTCTGATTCAAGAACAGCTCGTATAGTGGGTGTGTGTTATTGTTCATTATTGCCCTACACTTCTTCTGAATTCTATCCTCCAATACCTCCTCAAAAGAGTCAAGATGGAGGCCAACAGCTGCGCTTGCCTTCTTGATAAGTTTGTTGAGTTTATTAGCGTCAGCTACTCGCACACTACTGCCCCAGCAAATGATAGCAAAAAAGATGGCGCTTGCTATAACGGACTGGTAGAACATCTCCAGCATTTTACTGCACACATTGAACGACCTGAGCTTCCGCAGAAAGTACAGTCTGCTCATTCCCTTCTTGTAAACCTTTTCTGTATGACACCTCCAATCGAGTTTACTGTCAAGGTGAACCCCCAAATATTTGTAGCTCTCAACAATGTCAACCTCCTGGCCAGCAATGGTGATTGGTATGTAATCTTCCTTTTTCCTTCTATAACTCACCACTATCTCCTTGGTTTTCTTTACATTTAGTTCTAGACAGTTAGTCTGACACCAATCCACAAAGTCAGAAACCACCCTTCTATATTCCTCCTCCCCCGGCCCCCCACAATGCCCCCTACAATCACGGAGTCATCTGAGAATTTTTGGAGGTGACAAAAATCAGATTTATACTGAAAGTCAGCTGTATACAATGAGAAGAGGAAGGGTGACAGCACTGTACCCTGAGGGGCTCCCACACTGCTCCGTACACTGCCAGATACCACCTCCCCCATCCTTACAAACTGTGGCCTGTCTGTCAGGTAGTCACTTATCCAGTTCACCATCCCCTCATCTACCGCCATAGCAGTCAACTTATTATGTAGTAAGAGCGGCTGTAGGGTATTGAAAGCACTAGAGAAGTCAAAGAACATAGCGCGCACTGCAGTTCCATCATTGTCCAAGAACGAATGCATTGTATGTAGCAGAGACGCTACAGCATCATCCACCCCAATCTCTGCTGGTACGCAAACTGCAGGGGGTCAGTGTAGGCCCTCACCCTCGGGCACAAGTAGGCGAGTATTATTCTCTCCAAGGACTTCATAGCATGCGATGTTAAGGCCACTTGACGATAGTCTTGTAGGGAAGTTGGAAAAGTAGTCTTAGGAACCGGCACCAGGCAGGTGGTCTTCCACAGTTCTGGTACCCCCTGTGATAGAAGGCTCCAGTTAAACAGGTGCTGGAAGACAGTACACAGTTGGTTGGCACATGCTCTGAGGACACGTGGGCTGAGGCCATCAGGCCCAGCTGCTTTGCCAATAACAAGACTGCTAAACTGTCTTCTCACGTCGCTTTGGGAGACAGTTAAGGCAGGCAGCTTATCCCCCAATGTCAATGCTGCAGATCTTTTCCCAGATCCATCCCCCATTTCTGATGACGCTGTGCTTGTGCTGGTGAATCTGTTGAAAAACTCATTCATTTCATTAGCCCAGGGCAGATCCACTTCCCCATGCTCCGACTTTGCCTTAAACCCAGTTAGCTGTTTCATGCCCGACCACACCTCCATGGAATTGTTGTGTGACAGTTTATTTTCTAATTTAATTCGGAACGCCTCACGGGCATATATATAGCATTTAACCAAAAAGAGGCCAAATTATAAATGCTCATCCATATATGGACAATCAGAATACCCAAAAAAAATTTTTATTAATGAATCACAAAAAAGTTTAAAAAAAGTACACTAACATGATACAGAATATAAATGACAAGAGAGAAGGCAAAAAAACCTAGATACCGCTGTTAAGTAAGAATGAATGTCCAAAGTCATAAAACACAGAGTACTACAAATGAAATTAGAACAAATATGTATCAGGATACTGTGATATATTCATTCAAAAACTGTCCATCAAAAATAAAAAATATAAACAGCAAAATTGCATGATCACATCGATGGACAGTGTTGATAAATTACCACAGTACCCTGAAGTGGTGCAAAAATTGGACATGCATAAAAGAAGCCAAAAACCATATAGTAGCATACAAAAATCATGAAATACAGTTATACATGAGAATGTGCATATACATATATCTTAGGACCAGGCAAAAGCCTATAAATCAAATCAATATATATATATATATATATATATATATATATATAAATAAAAAATTGCACATATATGTGCTGCGGTAATAATTGGAAAGAACTATGGCATACAGTTGTATATAAGCATTAATCAATGGGCTAGGTGAGTATGTCAATCAGCAGGGTATATGCAAGTGCTACCCATTACCATAGATTAAATGTTAAATGGAGTTCATCCAATCGGGTCATATATAAATGTATATCACAAAAAACTATACATGTAAAATGCTGCTATTATCATAATCTCAGGCTAAAGTGTATATGTATATTAGCACACACAGGCATCAGTCCGTAATCCTAGTAGGTAAACCAATTATCTGGGAGTATGTAGATACTGCTATCATTATTACAGGCGAAATATTCCTCCCATATGGCCATATATGCCTCAGTGGTGTGTAAAAACAATAGCCAGCATAAATAGTTGGTCAGAGATATGCATGATAAGGCATCCAAACTTACTGAACAACGGGCAGGAGAGCCCCAACGCGCGTTTCGCTAAGTTGCTTCCTCGAGGATATTTTTTTGGGGTATTTTAATATATAGCAGCAGTGTACAAAAGCAATTTAACAATATGTACAAAGATCTAAGTTTTTATCAATTAGTGGCGATGAATCTCAGTTTGGTGGGATTCACTACTTACTTCCGGCCATTACCAGAGCTGAAAACAGTTGACTGTTGTGGGTGCCAAGTGTTCAGCCACAATAATCTGATATTGATGACATAGCCAAAGCCCCCCACACTGATCTGATCATAATTTATCCTAATGAATTGATAAGTAATATAGTAACTCCATTTTAATGTCCTGCATGTCCTCAAGTGTTCAGAGTTTGGGTCAGTGATCCAATGTGCACATAGATAACATATGTAAGAAGTTCTGCTTTAGACATCTGTTAATGAAAAGTATATTTAGTGTGTTAATTAAATTAATAATGTTCACCAATGGGATTGTGTTCCCATGTTCTCCAACAATAAGAAAACTTAGCTAATATAAGATCTGGTAGTAGCAGGTGTTACCAACTAATTGTCTTTCCATCATATTCCAGTAATGGTTTTCAATAAAAGTGTACATTAAACATGACAGCTGGCTCCGAGGAAGACAGATGTTTATAAAGAGATTATACATAGCTATGTAAAAAAAAAAAATCACAATTGATGCACATTTTTGTGCAATTCTGGTAATATTCATCATAAACCCATTCTCAATGTATGAGGTTATAACCCACCGATTCAAGCTAACAAAAGTTTTGTTAAAATTGCCTGTCCCCTTGCATTGTCAATTAGAAGCAATTTCTTTAGTTCCTTTTCCTCTTCAGTATTATTTTGTCTTATTTCTTATTCCAAAACAGAAATCCCAGTCATGCTCCATATAATACAGTTTCCTATTGAGGAGCATGCGTCCAAATTTCATGTCCCCCTTAAAGGGACTCTCTTTAATATACAATGACAGAATTCTCAGTTCTGTTCGCATTCAAGAGCACCCTGTTATGAATGTTTTAGAAATGAATTCTGAGCAGAAGCTCCCTCTGGTTGTTACAAACAGTACTGAACCATTCAATGAGGATTGGCAATCAGGAATTACAGACTGGCTGGATATAAGGGAGGTTTCCCCCCATCATGGTTGTCGGTGATCAATTGTTCTTGTCTCAACGTTGTTTCCTGGTTCACTTGGAAGCTTGCTGAGTCTTGCCTCTTCTCCTGCTCTCAGATAAGATATTTTCTGTTTTTTGTTTTTGTGCTTGCCATTTGCATTTTTCTCTGCATTTCTGTGAGGTTGGCCAGGTTTCCCTCCCCGGGGGGCTTGGGCTCCTCTCGGTTCCTCTGGAGCCACTGTTGTTTGTTAATTTGCCTTTTCCAGTTTTTTTCTGTGGCTGCGGCTTAGTTTTGTTACACCAGAGAAATAATTTAGGTGGTAGAGGTCGTGTGATCTCAGGTGTTTTTGCAATTAGTAGCGTTGGCTTTTTTATAGGGTTTTTTGGAATTGCAGTAAGTATCCTTCCTATCCTTTTCTGTCTAGGCAGATTGGGCCCCAGCGTTTGCTCATACTATTTTCTGTCTGTGTCTGTATTTCCTCTTGTCTAACCGCCATTACATGTTTGGGGGCTTCCTATGTTCTTTGGGGACCTGCTCCGGGCAGATAGCTTTCCTCTTTCTATCTTTAGGTGTAGTTAACCTCTCAGGCTGTGACGAGGCGTCTAGGACCAACGTAGGAACGCTCCACGGCTGCCTTTAGTTGTGGTGGTTAGTCAGGGTACTGCAATCCAGTAGATTCCAACCTCTCTGGTATATTGCCGTTTTTGCCTGCTGTCCTCAGCTATCAAAACATAACAGTATCACTGGCCCAAACTGAAAATTATATGGTACTCACAGAAGGGAAAAATAGTGTGGAAAGAAAAAAGTTGTCAGAGTTATCAGAGATTTTTTTTTTTCTCTGCATTTTTTTCCCTCTTTTTCTCTGGGTGCTGAGGAGGATTTTTTTTTTCTCAATGGAGCTTGCACAGCTGTCTGGCTGCGTGGATCAGCTTGCCACTGAAGTTTGGAGTATTGCTACCTATCTTGCAGGGTTGCCGGTTGTGGAACCTAGGATCCCCATTAGGGTTGAGCATTCCGATACTGCAAATATCGGGTATCGGCCGATATTGGCTGTATCGGAATTCCGATTCCGAGTTCCGATATTTTCGTCTTATCGGATACCGGAATCGGGATTGTCACTGTCACTGTCAGTGTCCGTCGGTCCGGTCTGTCAGGAGTCAGCGGCACTTACCTGGCAGAAGATCTCCGGCGGTCACGTCCTGGACTGCTTCATGGCCGCAATCTTCTTTCCCCGGCGGTCACATGCAGTTTCTCGCGATAACTGCAGTGACTGCTGGGTAATCCCGGCCGTAAAGCAGTCAGTCCGATGACGTCACCGCCGGGGAAGCAGGTAATCAGCTGTGCTGCGTCGCGATGACAGGCTCTGCCTGTCATTGCGATGTAGCAGAGTTGGATCGTCGTGGGACTGTCGTTATGGACTGCGTCGGACAGGTGGTATACTGTTGGTTTGTTTTTTTTCTTTTTTTACAGGAGATCGATGGCGTCGCAGGAATGAGAGAGTAATAAAATTAATGAAAACTGTGTTGTCTCTTTTATTTCATTAAAATACTTTTTTCTTGCTTTGTCTTTTTTTTATACATTTAATAACTTTGGGATTAATAATGGATCGGTGTCTTATTGACACCTCTCCATTATTAACCGGGCTTATTGTCACCGTGCAATCAACGGTGACATTAACCCCTTATTACCCCGCTTGCCACCGCTACAGGGCAAGTGGGAAGAGCCGGGTAAAGTGCCACAATTGGCACATCTTTTGATGCGCCAAATGTGGGGCTGCTGTAGCCTGGTATTATCAGGCTGTTGAGGGCCAAAATCCATGGGCCTTGACAGTCTTTTAATACCAGGCCGCAGCAGTCTGCATTTTACTTGGCTGGTTAACAAAAATAGGGGGGATCCCCACGCCGTTTTTTTTTCGAGGGGATCCCCTATTTTTGTTAACCAGCCAAGCTAAGCAGACTGCTGTGGCCTGGTATTATCAGGCTGGCAAGGTCCATGGATATTGGATCCTTACCAGCCTGAAAAACCAGGCCTCAGCGGTCTGCTTCATCTGGCTGGTTAACAAAAATAGGGGGGACCCCACGCCAATTTTTTTCGAGGGGATCCCCTATTTTTGTTAATCAGCCAAGATATGCAGACTGCTGTGGCCTGGTATTATCAGGCTGGCAAGGTCCATGGATCTTGGCTCCTTAACAGCCTGAAAATCCAGGCCTCAGCGGTCTGCTTCATCTGGCTGGTTAACAAAAATAGGGGGGACCCCACGCCAATTTTTATCGAGGGGATCCCCTATTTTTGTTAATCAGCCAAGATATGCAGACTGCTGTGGCCTAGTATTATCAGGCTGGCAAGGTCCATGGATCTTGGCTCCTTAACAGCCTGAAAATCCAGGCCTCAGCGGTCTGCTTCATCTGGCTGGTTAACAAAAATAGGGGGGACCCCACGCCATTTTTTTTTCGAAGGGAACCCCTATTTTTGTTAATCAGTTCCCTCTGACGTCACTGATTGTGTCCCTGGCTGACCTGAAGTGAAAGTGGAAAGCAATCAATTAAGCTTTCCACTTAAGGGCCCGTCTCACATAGCGATATCGCTACCGAGATCGCTGCTGAGTCACTAGTTTTGTAACGCAGCAGCGAGCTCACCAGCGATATCGCTGTGTGTGACATTCAGCGACGATCAGCCCCCTGCCGGGTATCGCTGATCGTCGCTGAAATGTCAGGACCTTTTTTTGATCGCTGGTTTCCCGCTGACAGGCACACATCGCTGCGTGTGACAGGCGGGAGACCAGCGATCCGCTGGTAACCAAGGTACACAGCGGGTTTCCAGGCGCGGGGCTGTGCCTAGAAACCCGCTGTGTACCTTGGATACCAGCGCCCTGATGCAGGGAGCTGGTATCCAAGGTACACAGCGGGTTTCCAAGCGCTGCGCGGTGCCTGGAAACCCGCTGTGTACCTTGGTTACCAGCGGATCGCTGGTCTCCCGCCTGTCACACGCAGCGATGCGTGCCTGTCAGAGGGAAACCAGCGATCAAAAAAAGGTCCTGACATTTCTGCGACGATCAGCGATACCCGGCAGGGGGGCTGATCGTCGCTGAATGTCACACACACAGCGATATCGCTGGTGAGCTCGCTGCTGCGTCACAAAACTAGTGACTCAGCAGCGATCTCGGTAGCGATATCGCTCTGTGAGACGGGCCCTTAAGCGATGTTACCCGCAGTGTCGCTGTCCCAGATCGCTGCCTGAGCTGCCTGTTTGGCAGCTCAGCAGCGATCATGTAGCGATACACCAGCGATCCTGACAAGTGCATATCGTTGTCGGGATCGCTGGTGTATCGTTATGTGACACCCAGCCTTTACTCTCCTGTCAGGCAGGAGAGGAACTCATTCATTTGGGGTTTACTGTGAGGCTGCAGCATTAGCTGCGGTCCCTGCAGTAAACATTAACCCTTTCTGAAGGATTACACCGTGGGACCTGACTGTGCATGGGATAGGTAAGAATAATTTAGCTTTTTTATTTTATTTTTATTACAGGAAATGGTTTTTGCAGTAAAATAAAAGATGGTCAAAAACATGTGTCTTTATTTCATTAAAATGATTTTTAATTAAAGTGTGTGTGTTTTATTTTTATTTCATGCAATAGGATTAATAATTGATAGTTGTCTAATTGACAGCTCTCAATTATTAACCTGGCTTAAGGTCACCTTTCAATAGCAAGGTGGCTTTAACCCCATATTAACCCATTCGCCACCGCTACAGGGCAATGGGAATAGACGGGCAAAGTGCCAGAAAGGGCGAATCTAATTATAGATTTGTCTTTCCTGGGGTGTCTGGGGGCAGATGTTAGTAGCCGGGGGGGGGGGCCAAAAATAATGGTCCCTCTCTGGGCTATTATTATCTGCCCCCACTCACTGGCTTTGTCTGTCTGGTTGCGAAAATATGGCGGGAGCCCACGCATTTTTTTTCAGCAATTTTACACCTCATATATATATATACATGTCATTGAATTTGTGACACACATATATATATATTTATATTTGTAGTTCATACACTTCTACATAGTATAATAGCCGCTAATTCAATTGCCGGCTTTTGTGAAAATGCAGAACCCGACATGAAATGACACTTGGTGTACATAGGATTAACCATGTCTTTTCATGTCCTTTGCTATCTAATTTGCACAAACAATTAAATCAGACTATGTGTGCAAAATTTCACACCTGTAGGGGTTAATTAAAGGTGTAAATTCGTAGCAAAAAAGTCCGTTTTTTTTACAACGAATTTACACCTTTAATTAACCCCTACAGGTGTGAAATTTTGCACACATAGTCTGATTTAATTGTTTGTGCAAATTAGATAGCAAAGGACATGAAAAGACATGGTTAACCCTATGTACACCAAGTGTCATTTCATGTCGGGTGACCCGACATGAAATGACACTTGGTGTACATAGGGTTAACCATGTCTTTTCATGTCCTTTGCTATCTAATTTGCACAAACAATTAAATCAGACTATGTGTGCAAAATTTCACACCTGTAGGGGTTAATTAAAGGTGTAAATTAGTAGCAAAAAAGTCCGGTTTTTTTACAACGAATTTACACCTTTAATTAACCCCTACAGGTGTGAAATTTTGCACACATAGTCTGATTTAATTGTTTGTGCAAATCAGATAGCAAACGACATGAAAAGACATGGTTAACCCTATGTACACCAAATGTCATTTCATGTCGGGTGCTTCTGTCTTTTCACTGAAGCCGACTTTACCCGGCAATTGAATCAGAGGATATTTTACTATGTAGAAGTGTATAAACTATACATATATGTATATATATATGTCACAATGACATGTATATATATATATATATATGTATTCTATGTGTGTATATTTAGTGTTTACAAGGAAAGAATGGGGTTTTTTTAGTTGCGATATTTTGTTCCCATAGACTTACATGGGACTTCCGGTATCGGTATCGGGTATCGCCGATATTTTAGTGATATCGGCGATACCATTCCGATTCCGATACTTTAGGATATCGGAAAGTATCGCTCAACTCTAATCCCCATGCCAGATTTGTTTTGGGGGGATCGAGCTAAATTTCTGAATTTCAAAAATAACTGTAAGTTGTTTTTTGCCTTAAAACCTAAGTCCTCAGGGAACGCAGCACAGCAGGTTCAAATTGTCATCTCTCTCCTGCGCGGCGATCCTCAGGATTGGGCTTTTTCCCTGACACCTGGGGACTCTGTTTTGAGTAATGTTGATGCATTTTTTCTGGCTCTGGGGTCATTGTACGATGAACCTAATGTCACTGATCAAGCTGAAAAAACCTTGTTGGCATTAAATCAGGGGCTTGAGGACGCTGAGTTGTACTGTCAGAAATTCAGAAAGTGGGCAGTCCTGACCAAATGGAATGATGATGCTTTGGCAGACCTTTTTCGGAAGGGTCTGTCAGAGAATGTAAAAGATGTTATGGTGGGTTTCCCTGCTCCCTCTGGTCTCAATGATTCTATGTCATTAGCGATTCAAATTGACAGACGTTTGCGTGAGCGTAGAGGTATGCGTGGAATAGTGTTGCCTTGTGAACCAGCTTCTGAGCCCATGCAGTGTTATGGAGTGGCTTCTGGGGCACAGCGTCATGAGTTTCGAAAACGCAATGGGTTATGTTTCTACTGTGGTGATGTCTCTCATGCTATTTCAGTCTGCCCTAAGCGGGGAAGACGTTTTGCATGCTCAGTTGTCTTGGGTAGTGTTCAGACTAGTGTTGAGCGATACGATACCGCAAGTATCGGGTATCGGCCGACATTAGCTCTATCAGACTTTCGATACTTAGTTCCGATATTTTCGTCTTATCGGATACCGGAATCGGATTTGTCACTGTCACTGTCAGTGTCCGTCGGTCGGGTCTGTCAGGAGTCAGCGGCACTTACCTGGCAGAAGATCTCCGGCGGTCACGGGCTGGACTGCTTGATGGCCGCCATCATCTTTCCCCAGCGGTCACATGCAGTTTCTCGCGATAACTGCAGTGACTGCTGGGTAATCCCGGCCGTAAAGCAGTCAGTCCGATGACGTCACCGCCGGGGAAGCAGGTAATCAGCTGTGCTGCGTCGCGATGACAGGCTCTGCCTGTCATTGCGATGTAGCAGAGCTGGATCGTCGTGGGACACTCGTTACTATGGACTGCGTCGGACAGGTGGTATACTGTTGTTTTGTTTTTTTTCTTTTTTTACAGGAGATCGATGGCGTCGCAGGAATGAGAGTATAATAAAATTAATGAAAACTGTGTTGTCTCTTTTATTTCATTAAAATACTTTTTTCTTGCTGTGTCTTTTTTTTTATACATTTAAAAACTTTGGGATTAATAATGGATCGGTGTCTTATTGACACCTCTCCATTATTAACCGGGCTTATTCTCACCGTGCAATCAACGGTGACATTAACCCCTTATTACCCACTTGCCACCGCTACAGGGCAGTGGGAAGAGCCGGGTAAAGTGCCACAATTGGCACATCTTTTGATGCGCCAAATGTGGGGCTGCTGTAGCCTGGTTTTATCATTCTGTTGAGGGCTAAAATCCATGGGCCTTGACAGTCTTTTAATACCAGGCCACAGCAGTCTGCATTTTACTTGGCTGGTTAACAAAAATAGGGGGACCCCTACGCCGTTTTTTTTTCGAGGGGATCCCTATTTTTGTTAACCAGCCAAGATATGCAGACTGCTGTGGCCTGGTATTATCAGGCTGGCAAGGTCCATGGATATTGGATCCTTACCAGCCTGAAAAACCAGGCCTCAGAAGTCTGCTTCATCTGGCTGGTTAACAAAAATAGGGGGGACCCCACGCCAAATTTTTTTTCGAGGGGATCCCCTATTTTTGTTAACCAGCCAAGATATGCAGACTGCTGTGGCCTGGTATTATCAGGCTGGCAAGCAGGGTCGGACTGAGGCACCGGGACACCGGAGAAACCTACGGTGGGCCCCAGCTCCTGCGTGGTGGGCCCTGATTTGAAAGGATAGGTCGCGGGGCAGAGGGGGCGGTGGCCCCGGGCCCGCGCTCTGAGGGGGCCCACCCGGAGCTACGATACAGTTACATTCTGCGGCAGAGCAGGGAGAATCGCTCTCCCTGCTCTGCCGCCCGGAAGCTATGGGGCCTGAACAGGCGTTGGGGGGGCCCGGTGCCAGCAGTGGGCCACCCACCCGTCATCGGAGGGTCAGCTGTATCGGCATCCAGCTGATAAAGCTGACCGCATGGAGAGAGAATGAGCGAGCGCTCCTTCTCTCCCATAATCCCCCTCTCAGCGTATGACAGCGGGCGCAATAACATCACCTGCCGGCGCCCGCTGTCAGACGCTGAGAGGGAGAACAGTGAGCAGCACAGGAGCCGGGAGGTGAGTTTTTTTTTTATTTTTTTTTTAATGGGGGTGCAGTCGAGTCCTGGCTGGAGAAGTCGTCATGTCGGTGTGGGCCAGATGGAAAAGACATGAAAAGTGAACAATTCCATTAGAAAGAACATCAGCGGTAAGTCATTATCTGTACCTGTGCTGTAATCTATATGTTCTGTAGGACTGGTATTATTTAACACAGACCATATGGCGGTAATATCAATATTGGTCTTTTTATATATAGATTATTTTGGCCAACAGCGCGGTCATTTGCTGAGGTTCTCTGATGATGGGCCCACTCAGAAGTTTTGCCCCCACTAAACCAAAACCCTAGCTACGCCTATGGCTCTCTCTCTAGTCTTTCTTTCTCGCTCTCTGTTCTTTCCTTCTCGCTCTCTGTTCTTTTTTCTCTCTGTTCTTTCTTTCTCTCTTTTCTTTCTTTCCTCTCTTTCTTTCTCTGTTTGTTCTTTCTCTCTCGCTGCTCTTTCTTTCTTTTCCTCAGTACCAGCCACTGTGCCCTCATTACCAGTCAGTGTGATCAGCAGTGCTAAATGGTTACGCTTGGGGCGAGGATATGGGTGTGATTAGCTGTGAAATGGGTGTTGTCGGGGCGTGGCCTAAAATTTTCAGCGGCGCGCAACACGCGCCGCAGCCTTTAATCCTCTTTCCTTTCTTCCAAATTTGGGAGGTATGCTGTATGACCTCCCTACAACTTCTGGCCATGCTCCTGATGAGCGCGACGGATGGTCTCGTGAGGGATCTCCTCCCACACCTGGACTAAAGCATCCACCAACTCCTGGACAGTCTGTGGTGCAACGTGGCATGGCCTAAAATTTGCTGCAGCATGCACAGCGTGCCACAGCCTTTGTCCCTCTTTCCTTTCTTCAAAGGTTGGGAAGTATGATGGTGGGCCCCAAGAATAATTTTTCTCTGGTGGGCCCAAGGTACTCCAGTCCGACGCTGCTGGCAAGGTCCATGGATATTGGATCCTTAACAGCCTTAAATACCATGCCTCAGCAGCAGGGGCGTACATATAAATCATGGGGCCCCATAGCAAAAGTCTGAATGTTCCCCACCCCCCCAAAAAAAAAAAACAGAGGCATTGTAAATGTAAAGTGCCAGCACAGTGAGGGAAGTTGAGTCGCACAGAGACAGGGGTTTTGGTGGTACTCGGCACCGATCACGTCGACTTCTATGGGGGATGTCACGAGTAGCACAGCTCGGTCCGTGACCTGGGCGATCACTGGAATGTGGGATATTTCCAGGGGATGATAGAATGTTCGTGTAGTTTGTCGTGACGCCACCTGTAGTAACTGGTCAGGGTGTCCAGCGCTGCTGTGCAGGTCCTCTGGAAGGGATGGTGTAGTGCAGGTAGGTGAAAAGTCTTCTACAGGTAACACGCTATCCTTCCAGGGCAGATAGATGTGAGATAGAGCAATGGTGCAAAGTGATGTAGCAGAGTGGACTATGCGACGTAGTAAGAAAGCAGGAAACACTTCAAGTTAAACGTTGCATAATACAATTTTTAATAATAACATTACAAAAGTGCAAATGGCTTATATTATGTGACATGTTTTGTTACTGTTCATACCCTTGATATGTGTTATACATGTGTGTTAATAAATACATATTCAACAAAAGTGCAAATAGCATTAGTGCCGAAGTTCGTGGAGACTTCTTAGGACTACAACCCCACCGGGTAACTTCACAGTGTCCTTTACTTGTGCTTGTGGAGGACCCGCTCCAAACCTCCAACTGTGGTCTTGGGTGGGCTGCAAGACTTTCCTTGAGCAGACCTCACTTTCGGCCACACCAAACGGGTTTTTAGTTTCTGAGGTAGTTGAAAATAGTGCACAGTAAAGTTTTTTGTAAAACCAAGATGGAGCACCGAAGTGCCAACTATTTACAGAAAAGTTTGTGAGCCAGTACAGTTCATGGCTTCAAAGTTCAACATTTTCATTACAGTGAAACACCATTACCCAACCTGGGTATATTAAGGCAACAATAAACTTGTTCTTCTGAACATTCACCCGTCCGGGTACATCAAACCATTACCCAACCTGGGTATATTAAGGCAACAATAAACTTCTTTTTATGAACATTCACCCGTCCGGGTACATCAATAATTTAACTATTTACATACAGAGACCCTGTCCGGGTTATTTAGACTTCTTTGGCTGGCCTCTTCCAGGTACCACCTGGTACTGTTCTGGAGCTTGCCAAACATCCGTGACAGGAGGGTCCACCCAGACCTGATGACGTCGTGTGGCCTGTACAGTGACGTCGTGACCCGCTATCTGGGTCTGTGTGGCCACCTCTTTCGTCTCCCTCCGGGTCTGGAACCCTATGTCCCGGACTGTACGAACCCCAGGGGGCCTAACAGGCGCCGGGTACGGGCCAGCTATCATTATCATGTCCATAGCTGGGGCTGCTGAGGAGACCACTGAGGGAGGCTGGGGAGATTTACGGCGTGGGGTGGGCACTTGTGCAGAGGCCTGGTTGGGGGAGGCTGAAGGCTCGTAGGGTCTGTCAGTTTCCTGACACTCTGGGGAGTAGGGGTCGCACCTGGTAACATTTAGGGCGTACCATCCATTGTAACCCCAGTGTCGGGTGTAAGTCACCAAGTCTCCTGGCAACAGGTCCCTCCCCGGGTGTCCTTCTGGGAGGTGAGCCTCCACGTCCCGCCGGGTTACAAAAACTTCTAAATAAAGTCCAGGCTCCTGGATGAAGCCCCAACCACCTTTTAACTTAAAGTTCCGTACTGCACCCTTACGCCGCGGCTCCCTCACCGTACTTTTATCCTTTCTCATACGTGCCTTCTCTGCCAGGTCCTTCTCCAGGTGACGTTGCCGAAGCTTTTGGGATTCTCGCTGCTCCCTTTGTCGCTCTGCTTCCCGCTCCCGACGTCTCCACTCTTCCTCCTGACGCCGGTTGTAATTCTCCTCCACCAGCAGCTCCATGTCTCCAACATCAAACGCCAGCTTACGATGTCGGTTTGCGGCAGCTCTCCTGGCGCCGCCAGTCCTGGCGGCGCTCACCTGTGGCGGAAGCAGCCGGCTCTGGAACAGATGACGGTCGGGGCTCCGGTACAGGCAGGTAGAGCTCTGGTGCCTGCGCGGCCTCCTCCATGAGGACGGGTGTCGCTTCTTCTGCCTCAGCGACGGGGGCAGACAGCGGGATCTGGGGTGCTGGTGCGGCGTTTTCAGCAGGAACGGGTGCCTCCACTGTGATACTGGCAACCGGTTCAGATTGCAAGGGCTGGGATGCCCGCACGGCCTCCTCTACTGGAACGGGTGCCTCCACTGAGATACTGGCAACCGGTTCAGATTGCAAGGGCTGGGATGCCCGCACGGCCTCCTCTACTGGAACGGGTGCCTCCACTGAGATACTGGCAACCGGTTCAGATTGCAAGGGCTGGGATGCCCGCACGGCCTCCTCTACTGGAACGGGTGCCTCACCTTCCGGTACAGACACTTCAGGGGGTAAGAGGGATTGGCGCCGCTCCAATTGTAGTTTTAGGGCCCGCCAGCTCGCTTCCATCCTGGCGACCTCCTCCCGGTGCCGGGCCAGGTCTCTCAGGGTATCCTCCGCTTCTTCCAGCGTAGGAGGGTTTCCAGGCCGGGTGCCAAACGGTGGCTCCGTGGCGATCGGGTCGCTTCCGTGGGGGGAGAGCTCTGACTCCTCCATCCCTTCCCACTTCTGCTCACGTCCATTCGCCATCTCTGCCAAGTCACATGTGTCATTAGCATCAGGAGAGGCGACATCTTTTGTAGGGAGGCGGGACCTTCGCGTTCGTTTCCGCCCACTGAGGAGGATGAGGAGGCGGAACTCCAGAGCTGTGGGGCACGATCTTACATTGCAGTAACATTTAGAGTGTGCGGACATCGTTTTCGCGCCACGGAGTGAGTGTACGCCCACGAGAGCACGCCCTTATTCTTCACCTGTGCCTCGTGGCGCAGATATGACGGAAAAATGGCAAATACAGTCTATGATGATTTTTGCAATTCTCAAGCAAAAAAACAGTTCAATTAAGGCACACAGGACTCGCTTATAGCGAGCTTCTGAATCCTGTTCGTGACGCCAAAGTTGAGTCGCACAGAGCCACAGGTTTTGGGGGTACTCGGCACCAAGCCCGTCGACTTCTATGGGGGATGTGACGGGTAGCACAGCTATGTCCGTGCCCTGGTCGCTCACTGGAATGTGGGATATTTCCAGGGGATGATAGAATGTTTGTGTAGTTTGTCGTGACGCCACCTGTAGTACCTGGTCAGGGTGACCAGCGCTGCTGTGCAGGTCCTCTGGCAGGGATGGTGTAGTGCAGCTAGGTGATAAGTCTTGTACAGGTAAGACGGTATCCTTCCAGGGCAGATAGATGTGAGATAGAGCAATGGTGCAGAGTGATGTAGCAGAGTGGAGTATGCGACGTAGTAAGAAAGCAGGAAAGGAAACAATTCTTACTACAAAGACATGCAGCATAAGGCTGCCTCAACCCCTCCCATCCAACTAGCTACACCCTGTTCTAACCAGCCTGAGCTAGACCATCCCATTGGGTCCGCCTACACTCAGCTGGCATAGTGTACTGTTGAATGCAGTGGTTGGAGTCAATGGGGTGTTTCCTCCTTACCTGAGAGTAAGTTGTCACACCGCTGGGTGCAATGCAACATCTCTGTGGCGACTGGACCCTCGGGTGCTTCTGTCTTTTCACAAATGCCGGCTTTACCCGGCAATTGAATCAGAGGCTATTTTACTATGTAGAAGTGAATAAACTATAAATATATGTATATATATATGTCACAATGACATGTATATATATATATATAGTATTCTAAGTGTGTATATTTTGTGTTTACAAGGAAAGAAAGTGTTTTTTTAGTTGCGATATTTTGTTCCCATAGACTTACATGGGACTTCCGGTATCGGAATCGGATATCGCCAATATTTAGTGATATCGGCGATGCCATTCCGATCCGATATTTTTAGATATCGAGCAGTATCGCTCAACACTAGTTCAGACTAAATTTCTGTTGACTGTTACCCTGATTTGCTCCCTGTCCACATTTTCTGCTCAGGCTTTTGTTGATTCAGGAGCAGCTATTAACCTGATGGATTTTGATTTTGCTAAACGTTGTGGGTTTCCCTTGATACCCCTACGGAAGTCTATTCCCCTACTGGGGATTGATTCTACCCCTTTGGCTGAGAATAAACCCCAGTTCTCTACTCAGGTGATAATGAGGGTTGAACCTGATCATCAGGAGAGTTGCAAATTTTTGGTGCTGTATAATCTGCATGACATTATTGTACTAGGTTTCCCTTGGTTACAGTCTCATAATCCTGTTTTGGATTGGAAATCTGTGTCTGTAACCAATTGGGGCTGCCAATGTGTTAATGCCAACACTCCTGTTTTTTCTGCCTCTCCCCAGGCTCAAGATGTGCCTGACTTTTTGACTGATTTTTCTGATGTGTTTAGCGAAAGTAAATCTGCATCCTTGCCCCCCATAGGAGCTATGACTGCGCTATTGAATTAGTGCCTGGTAGTAAATTCCTTAAGGGTCGCCTTTTTAACTTGTCTGTACCTGAACATGACGCTATGCGGTCTTATATCAAGGAGTCATTGGAGAAGGGTCATATCAGACCATCCTCTTCACCCTTGGGTGCCGGTTTTTTCTTTGTGGCCAAAAAGGATGGTTCATTAAGGCCGTGTATTGATTATCGTCTCTTGAACAATATCACTGTGAAATATCAATATCCGTTACCCTTGATTTCTGACCTGTTTTCCAGGGTGAAAAGTGCTACTTGGTTTACCAAGCTTGACCTCAGGGGGGCGTATAACCTTATTCACATTAAGTACGAGGATGAATGGAAGATGACGTTTAATACCCCAGAGGGGCATTTTGAGTACCTAGTGATGCCCTTTGGGCTCACTAATGCTCCTTCCCTCTTCCAGTCCTTCATGAATGACATTTTCAGGGATTTTGTGGATAAATTTCTGATTGTTTATTTGGATGATATCTTGATTTTTTCCAATGACTGGGACTCTCATATGAAACATGTTCGGACTGTGTTCCAGATTTTGAGAGAGAATGCTCTGTATGTGAAGGGATCAAAGTGTCTTTTTGGCGTACAGAGGATCTCATTTCTGGGATTCATTTTGTCTCCATCTGTTATTGAAATGGACCCGTTCAAGGTTCAGGCCATCTGTGATTGGGTCCAACCTACTTCATTAAAGGCTCTTCAGAGATTCTTGGGTTTTGCCAATTTTTATCGTAAATTTATTGGTAATTTCTCTGTTACTGTTAAACCATTGACTGATTTGACCAAAAAGGGTTCTGATGTGGTGAATTGGCCTCCTGAGGCAGTCTCTGCGTTTCAGGAACTCAAACAGAGATTCACTTCTGCTCCTGTTCTACGGCAGCCTGATGTTTCTCTGCCATTTCAGGTGGAGGTTGATGCCTCTGAAATTGGGGCAGGTGCCGTTTTGTCCCAAAGAGATCCTGAGACCTTTAAAAGTATCCCTTGTGCTTTTTTCTCTCGAAAATTTTCTCCAACTGAACGTAATTATGACGTGGGTAATCAGGAGTTATTGGCCATGAAGTGGGCTTTTGAAGAGTGGAGACATTGGCTGGAGGGAGCCAAACATCAGGTGGTGGTCCTCACGGACCATAAGAATCTGGTTTATCTGGAATCAGCCAAGCGACTTAATCCTAGACAGGCCAGGTGGGCCTTGTTTTTCACACGTTTTAATTTTGTGGTTTCCTTTCTTCCTGGCACTAAGAATGTTAAGGCGGATGCCCTCTCGAGGAGTTTCCTTGCGGACTCTCCTGAGTTATCTGATCCTGCTGTTATTTTGAAAGACGGTGTAGTTCTTTCCGCCATCTCGCCCAATTTGAGACTGGCTCTGGAGGGGTGTCAGGAGGATAAACCCGAGCGCTGCCCTGTTGGTAAATTGTTTGTCCCAGACCAGTGGAAGAAGAGTGTGATGTCTGAGATTCATTGTTCCGCGTTGGCCGGTCATCCCGGAATTTTTGGTACCAGAGACTTGGTGAGTCGGTCCTTTTGGTGGCCTACTTTGTCTCGTGACATCAGGGAGTTTGTGCAGTCCTGTGGGACTTGCTCTCGCTCCAAGCCTTGCTCTCGCTCTAGTGGTTTGTTGATGCCATTGCCTGTGCCCAAGAGACCATGGACCCATATCTCTATGGATTTTATTTCCGACCTCCCTGTTTCTCAGAGAATGACCGTTATCTGGGTGATTTGTGATAGGTTTTCCAAGATGATACATCTTGTGCCATTACCTAAGTTGCCTTCCTCCTCCGAATTGGTGCCTTTGTTCCTTCAGCACGTGATTCGGTTACACGGCATTCCTGAGAACATTGTGTCTGACAGAGGAGTCCAGTTTGTTTCCAGATTTTGGAGGACTTTTTGTTCTAAACTTGGTGTTCAATTGTCTTTCTCCTCTGCTTTTCATCCTCAGACCAATGGACAAACTGAGAGAACAAACCAGACATTGGAGACTTATCTGAGATGCTTTGTGTCTGCTGATCAAGATGACTGGGTCTCTTTTTTGCCTTTGGCTGAGTTTGCTCTTAATAATAGGGCAAGCTCTGCCACTTTGATGTCTCCATTTTTCTGCAATTTTGGCTTTCACCCTCGATTTTCTTCGGGACAGACGGAGGCTTCTGTCTGTCGGGTGTTGACTCTGTTGTGGAGCGTATGCAGCAGATTTGGGACCAGGTAGTGGAGAGGTTGTCCCTCTCTCAGGAGAAGGCCCAGCGGTTTGCCAACCGGCATAGGACTGATGGTCCTCGGTTTGAAGTGGGGGACTTGGTCTGGTTGTCCTCAAGAAATATCCCTATGAGAGTTGCATCTCCTAAGTTTTAGCCTAGGTTCATTGGACCTTATAAGATCATGGAGATTCTTAATCCTGTTTCCTTTCGTTTACTTCTTCCAGGGACATTTAAGATCCATAACGTGTTCCACAAGTCCTTATTGAAGAGGTTTGTCGAGCCAGTGGTTCCTATGGCTGCGCCCCTGACCCTGTTTTGGTTGAGGGCAATCTGGAGTATGTGGTTGAGAAAATATTGGATTCTCGTTTTTCTAGACGGAAACTCCAGTATTTGGTTAAGTGGAGAGGTTATGGTCAGGAGGACAATTCTTGGGTGTTTGCTTCGGACATCCATGCTAGGAGACTGATCCGTGCATATCACAGAGCTCATCCTGACCGACCTGGTTGCCAAAATGAGGGTTCGGTGACCCCTTCTCAAGGGGTGGGTACTGTTGTGAATGTGTTAGAAATGAATTCTGAGCAGAAGCTCCCTCTGGTGGTTACAAACAGTACTGAACCATTCAATGAGGATTGGCAATCAGGAATTACAGACTGGCTGGATATAAGGGAGGTTTGCCCCCATCATGGTTGCCGGTGATCAATTGTTCTTGTCTCAACGTTGTTTCCTGGTTCACTTGGAAGCTTGCTGAGTCTTGCCTCTTCTCCTGATCTCAGATAAGATATTTTCTGTTTTTGTTTTTGTGCTTGCCATTTGCATTTTTCTCTGCATTTCTGTGAGGTTGGCCAGGTTTCCCTCCCCGGGGGGCTTGGTCTCCTCTCGGTTCCTCTGGAGCCACTGTTGTTTGTTCATTTGTCTTTTCCAGTTTTTTTCTGTGGCTGCGGCTTAGTTTTGTTACACCAGAGAACTAATTTAGGTGGTAGAGGTCGTGTGATCTTTTTGCAATTAGTAGCGTTGGCTTTTTTTAGGGTTTTTTGGAATTGCAGTAAGTATCCTTCCTATCCTTTTCTGTCTAGGCAGATTGGGCCCCAGTGTTTGCTCATATTATTTTCTGTCTGTGTCTGTATTTCCTCTTGTCTAACCGCCATTACATGTTTGGGGGCTTCCTATGTTCTTTGGGGATCTGCTCCGGGGCAGATAGCTTTCCTCTTTCTATCTTTAGGTGTAGTTAGCCTCTCAGGCTGTGACGAGGCGTCTAGGACCAACGTAGGAACGCTCCACGGCTGCCTTTAGTTGTGTTGGTTAGTCAGGGTACTGCAATCCAGTAGATTCCAACCTCTCTGGTGTATTGCCGTTTTTGCCTACTCTCCTCAGCTACCAAAACATAACAGCACCCCGTATATTTGTGACATACAAGATAGAGATAAGCAAAAAAGATTTGTACCACCCAGTCCAGCATCATGGCATTGTGAGGGCTAGTAATTGCAAGAAGCACCTAAGATACCAGCTCACTGAAAAAGTCTGCACCGTTATTGTCCAGCTACCAAGGAGCATCAAAGAGGACACCAAACCAGGTTAGCGCAAATCCCTTTATTCATTTCTATCACCAGCGCAACCCATGAATATCAATGTTTATTGTTTTTTATTTCAGCATATGCTTAGTCCCTGCGCCCATTATAGATTCCAGCTGAACGTTGGGAGTTTCCAGAGCAGGACACCCTGTGAGGAGCTCATCACCATCCTTGGAGCTCTTTCCTGAAAGATTGTCCAAAGTAGTGGAAGTGTGGAAAGTGTCAAAAATATCACAAAAAGTGGGAAAAAAATGTATAATTGAGAGCTATCAAACAAATTTATTCAAGTAAGAAAGGAATCCTGGGCATGGCTGAGAGTGTCCATTAGTGCAAGTCAAACATTCTTTTATATGGAAGTTCAAAGGGATCTTCAATAAATGCTATGGGCCTTAATTTCAGTAGAAATCATATGAATTTCACATTTCTGTATCAGCCTCCGACTGCTCCCTTCTTCCTAACATTACACTTTGAGTTGTAAAGAGTTGACACAATCAAACAAATCAGATTGGAAATCTTCCCTTCCTTTTCGCAATGACAGCTTGAACTTTGCTTTATAGATATGTTAATATGAAAAGACCATATTTTCACGTAAGGAACAGCCTAGGACTCAACTCTATTAAAATGCTGAGCTCCTGTTCAGCACATTTCTTAGCCTTACTGAATCACACCATCTGGCTGAAGACAGACAAACCCAAAATGATTTATAAGCATTAAGAAGATGAAAGTACTGAAGTCATCTTAAAGGAAGAATTTGCTGTATCAGGCAGTAAAAATTTGTCATTGAAATATGATGAGTCTCGTGAATGTTTGGTAACGGCGTTAAGGAAACTACATAGGTGATGTTCGCCAATCACAATGTGAAATATATCCAGTATAGGGAAATATAAATTGCTTTTGTGATACAATATATATATATATATATATATATATATATATATATATATATATATATAATATGTATATACATTCTATATTTCATATAAAAACATTTGTTTGTGTTTTTTTTCCTCTTTAGGTAATGCTGGATTCATTACAAAATGTCTTAAAGTGGATCCTATGGGAGCGGAGGTAGACATTCCTGCAAGGCACTGTAGCTCCTTTCCCATGTAAATAGACTTCAGTTGTATAAATTGCACATGATAAGTGATAGCAATTGCAGCCCAGGAGCTTCATGCTCCAATTCTGAATCTAACGGCTCATGCTCATCTGCAAGGAAAATGGAGGAGTGCGATCCAATAAAAAATCGGATTGTACTCTGGCCAATGTTAATCTGTGAGTCCCTGCTCATCTGCGATTTTTTTCTCAGCTGAAATCGGACTGAGAAAAAAATTGCAGCATGCCGAGATTGTCCTGGTATCTCGGACGAGAGTCACCAATGCAAGTCAATGGGTACGAGAAAATAAAAAAATAGCACAACAATCGGACCATGTGAGCGCCGTCCGATTTTTACACACCAATGTCCTTGGAAAAATTGGCAATTCATTTGTCATGTACAGTAAAATCACAGCGAGATCTGACAAAATAAATACATAGAATAGATATATACACCAGGATAGCTATAAAGATGTCAGTGACATATATATTTAGCACAGTGCTTGTGCAGTTTACTGTACATGTATTCTACTACTGAAAAAAATATTTTTTGAAAAAAATGGTGTGGGAGCCTCTGAAATTTTATTAACCAGCAGAGGGAAAGCGGACAGCTTGGGGCAGATGTTTATAGCCTGGGAAGGGAGTAATACTCATGGAGATTCCCAGGCTATTAATTTCACATAGCTGTATACTAAGCCTTTACTGGTTATTAAAATGGGGGACCCCCCAAAATAGATGACGCTAATGATCACCACAAAATAATACAGCAAAGGCATGTAGCAGTACAGTTGCATGCTGATAGTAATGCCTAGCATATGGCCATGGATATGGAAATCCCAGACTGAAAACCCAGCAACTCAGCCGCCCCTAAATATGCAGACTAATAGCAGATTTGGACGATATATTAATAAAACATGTAAGTATAAAACACTGATTTTATCTTCTACATATTGTAACTTTTACTTTATTTATTATATTAAAAATATAGTCATTTATTCTTACTTACCTTATATATCATGCTATCCCAAGGGGCCACAGTTAAACCACCCCTATTTTATGTGGCCAACAAAAATCGGGAAAATTATGTGACTCGCAAACCTTTCAGGTTGAAATAATTAGCCCCACACTAATGACTACCGCAGATTGCCCATATGACTGCACAGATTACCCTTGTTTGCAACAGATTATGCCCCAATCTCCAAAATTAATGCCCAAATGCTTTCAGACATGGCCCATTTGCTCCACAAGATTAAGCCCATATATTCCAACATTAGCTCAAAATGATGCACAGATTATGGCCCCCATCGTGCCTGATATGCCCCCTTGTTCCAGATTAGCCCCCAATACATTCCCAGATTAGCCCGTATGGATTTCCAACATTATCCCCAATTGCTAATCATTCGCTACCCGATATGCTCTATTATGCCCCATATGTTCAAGGGCTTATGCCCCAATCTCGCTATATGCTCCAAGTCTGGGGAAGTGCCCCCATATGTCTCAACTATGCCCATAGCTCCATTATGCCCATATGTTCATACATTCCCCATGCTCCATAGTATGCCCCATATGTCCTATTAATACACCAAACCACAGCTATGATTTTCACCAGATTGTTCCCACTTTTGTACCCATTGCATCAGCTACATTGCCCCATTGCCATATTTGCCCCATCAGATATGCCCCCATATGTTCCACAGCTCTGCCCCCATGGTATCCAATATTTGCCCATATGTTCACGCTTTCCCCCTATATGCCCCATATCTCCCTATTATGCCCATATGTTCATCTTGAAGCCAATGTCCAGATATACCCCATATGCTCCAATTATGCCCCTTGGCTATCCAAGGGTTTAGCCCTAGGCTCATTTAGCTCCCCATTGCTCAATTATGCCCCAGTTCCATGTGTCCGCTCACTGTGTGCAAAAAATAAAAAAATGGCTACTCAGTCATCTTGCTGGGGCGTGCTGGGGTCCTGAGCGCAGTGTACACTGCGCGCTAAAGGGGGAAGGTGCGGCGCGCGGTTGCCCTCACTAACCCCCTGCGAATTTCCGTTACTCTGCACCCAGCAGCGCTCCCTCTGGCCTCGGCTGGAATGACTCGGCAAGCGTGGCGCGGCGCTCATAATGCATCATGCGCTCCCTACTGCATTTTCGCGTTGGAGTCCAGCGAACGCACACAGCGGTGGAGAAAATAAAGGTAAATAAGCTACCACCACTCCGCCGCGCCCTGCAGCCTCTCCTCTTCTCCCGGCGCTCTCCACAGCGCTTCCTTCCTACAGCGGTCACATGGTACCGCTCATTAAAGTCATGAATATGTGCATATTCATGACTTTAATGAGCGGTGCCATGTGACCGCTGCAGGAAGGAGCCGGAGATCGTGGGAGAAGCAGGGGGGCTGCAGAGACCGCGGCGGCGGAGGGGTGAGTATAATCCGACACCCCCGCTCCCCCTCCCCCGCGACCCCCGTATATGACCCACGTATAAGCCGAGAGGGGGACTTTCAGCCCTAAAAAATGGGCTGAAAATCTCGGCTTATACATGGGTATATACGGTATTTATATAGAGCCATTAATTCCACAGCGCTTTACAGACATTATTGGCACTGTCCCATTGGGGCTCACAATCTAAATTCCCTATCACCATATCTTTGGAGTGTGGAAAGAAACCAGAGTATCCAGAGGAAACCCACGCAAACACGGGTAGAACATACAAACCCCTTGCAGATGTTGTGCTAATAAAGGGAACACTAAATAACACATCCTAGATCTGAATGAATGAAATATTCTCATTGAATACTTTGTTCTGTACAAAACTGAATGTGCTGACAAAATCACACAAAAATAATCAATGGAAATCAAATTTATTAACCAATGGAGGCCTGGATTTGGAGTCACACACAAAATTAAAGTGGAAGGTAATGTCCTTGAAACAAGTCAAAATGATGCTCAGTAGTATGTGTGGCCTCCACGTGCCTGTATGACCTCCCTGTTCCTGTATGACCTCCCTACAACACCTGGGCATGCTCATGATGAGGCGGCGGATGGTCTCCTGAGGGATCTTCTCCAGATCTGGACTAATCATTCGCCAACTTCTGGACAGTCTGTGGTGCAACGTGACGTTGGTGGAAGGAGTGAGACATGATGTCCCAGATGTGCTCAATCGGATTCAGGTCTGGGGAACGGGCGGACCAGTCCATAGCTTCAATGCCTTCATCTTGCATGAATTGCTGATACATTCCAGCCACATGAGGTCTGGCATTGTCCTGCATTAGGAGAAACACAGGGCCAAACGCACCAGCCTATGGTCTCACAAGGGGTCTGATGATCTCATCTCGGTAACAAGTGGCAGTCAGGCTACCTCTGGCAAGCACATGGAGGGCTGTGCGGTTCTCCAAAGAAATGCCACCCTACAGCATTACTGACCCACTGCCAAGCTGGTCATGCTGAAGGATGTTGCAGGCAGCATATCGCTCTGTACAGTGTCTCCAGACTCTGTCATATCTGTCACATGTGCTCAGTGTGAACCTGCTTTCATCTGTGAAGAGCACAGGATGCCAGTGGCGAATTTGCCAATCCTGGTGTTCTGTGGCAAATGCCAAGCGTCCTGCACGGTGTTGGGCTGTGAGCACAACCCCCATCTGTGGACATCAGGCACTCAGACCATCCTCATGGAGTCGGTTTCTAAATGTTTGTGCAGACACATAAACATTTGTGGCCTGCTGGAGGTCATTTTGCAGGGCTCTGGCAGTGCTCCTCCTGTTCCTCCTTGCACAAAGGCGAAGGTAGCGGTCATGCTGCTGGGTTGTTGCCCTCCTATGGCCCCCTCCACATCTCCTGGTGTACTGGACTGTCTCCTGATAGCGCCTCCAGCCTCTGGACACTACGCTGACAGACACAGAAAACCTTCTTGCCACAGCTCGCATTGATGTGCCATCCTGGATGAGCTGCACTACCTGAGCCACTTGTGTTGGTTGTAGAGTCCGTCTCATGCTACCACGAGAGTGAAAGCACAACCAACATTCAAAAGTGACCAAAACATCAGCCAGAAAGCATTGGCACTGAGATGTGGTCTGTGGTCCCCACCTGCAGAACCACTCCTTTATTGCGTGTGTCTTGATAATTGCCAATAATTTCCATCTGTTGTCTATTCCATTTGCACAACAGCATGTGAAATTGATTGTCAATCAGTGTTACTTCCTAAGTGGACAGTTTGATTTCACAGAAGTTTGATTTACTTGGAGTTATATTCTGTTGTTTTAGTCTTCCCTTTATTTTTTGAGCAGTGTATATACACATACACAGAGAGCGAGAGAGAAGAATATTTCCTTTGAAAACTATGTGTAAATGACAGAATTACTCTATATGAAAGCTCATGTTAAAATTGCATAGCAATCCGTTCGCATTCACATGTAAATCGGAGGTCATTCGGATGCTAGGTGCGAAAAATTACATTGCACTAGCAAGAAAATCGCATGACACTTGCATGACACTCGTTCCACTTTTCTGGACTGATATCAGACCGTTATTTTTTACGGTGATGGGTATGAGCCCTTAGTGGGACCAAAAGGCTTCTACTTAATTTGAACTAGGCTGGGGTAGTAAAAAATGCAGTGCCTTTTTATTGTTTAAAGGAATGGTTCTTGTGTATTTTAAATGGGAAAAGGGCTTTATGGTGCATAGGTTTAGTGACTACATTCTAGCTTAAATATTGAAAGGAGTAACATGGGGTGAAAAAATAAGATAAGATTCATCAGATGAGCTACTGATGCAGCAAGGTTAACGCGAACCGTAACTCACCTGCACAGCTGCTGCCGCTCATTTACCTTGTATAAGGACAGAGTCATGGAAACACTCAAAGCAAAACAACCATTCAAAAAATATGAAAAGAATTACTGGACTTTGTTTTCTTATAATGGGATATTTCAGCTCAATATCAAGCACTTTCTTCATTAAAGGGAATATGTCACCATGTTTTTGCTACCCATCTGACAGCAGCATAATGTTGGAGCAGGCACCATGATTCCAGTGATGTGTCACCTGCTTGGCTGCTTGCTGCAGTATTGATAAAATCCTTGTTTTCTCTGCTGCAGATCTAGCAGAGCTCTCTATAACCTTGCCCCCACCTCTGATTGACAGCTTTCTGTGTACACTGTGCAAATGAGGCAGGAAAACAATGCAGTCAGTTCACCTGAAGTGGTTGCCGTGTTGTGGGAACATGAAAATCTGTTCTCACCAAACATGTACATCCAAGTAAATAAAGGATTAGTTTCCAGCTCCTGTTAAAATGCTACACTTTGTTGAAAAACGTTAAAAACTATAATGTTATGTGGATTCAGTAGATGTGACCGTATATAGCAGCTACGCATTCCAGACGATATCCTGTGTCCGGTATCTGACGTTATACACCTGCTATAGGCAGGTGGAATCCACTTGAAATTATGGTTTTTAACCTTTTTCAAGAAAGTCTATCATTTTATCAGGAGCTGGGAACCAACCCTTTTTTCTACTTACAATGTGCATAGGCAGAAAGCTGCCAATCAGTGGTGGGGGCGGGGTTATACAGAGCTCATGAATACAGAGGACTACCTGGCACTAGGTTTACTAGTCCTCTAGTGATAATCTCCTGCTGATAAAACAGGGATTTTATCAAAACTACAACTCGCAGCCCAGTAATTGACACATCACTGGAATCAGGGTCGCTGTCTCTACACTATGCTGCTCTCAGATTAGGGAGCAAAAATTTTGTAACAGATATCCATTAAAACTGGCATTTTTTACCCCAGTCTAAAAGAATATGACCACTGCAATAAGATGTGCCTAATTCATTAACAGGCACACTCCCCTTATTGAATTAGGAGCATCTTACAACTGGTGTGCGCCATTGCCAGAGATCTTAGCACACTTTTGATGAAATTTACGGCATTAAAGTGTCACCAATTTTAATGAATTAGAAGGGCGTGCATAGGCACTAGCTGATGCTCCATTCATTTTAGCAAAGCTGGATGGGACTGGCCAAAAAAAACACCAAAAGTCACAGCAATTTTGTGCAACTTTGAGTTGCACAAAATTTTTGGGATATTTCAAGGTATTTTATGCCAGAAAACTGGCAAAGCATCTTCTTGAATTGGAGTCTAAATCTTTCTCAACTGCTTAGAGTTTCGACAATGATAAATGATGGACCACAGATTGTACAGTGGATCTGTGAAGACTTCAGCTATTCATTTCCGCAGTTTGACTTGATGGTGAGTAAGTCACATATGTACAGTATATGGCACAGCAGCCATAAAATGGTGCATAAATATTCCATTTTCTAGGTAAAGCTGATTACATTTGCTGTCTATAGGAACGCTTATGTTGACAATGCCACGCTGTGTAGAAAATCTAATAAATTACACTATTATCCATTGCATTACTACAAAAAAACAAGGTGAGGTCTGGGGCCATTCCAATTTTTTGCCATAGCGTCCCAGTGATTGCTCATACCCCTTTGTGTACCGTGCATTCAGAGTTTGTTCCATATTTCATCACTGAATATTACCTTCTGCCTGCAATAGTTAATCCCCAGATTCTCAGTGCGGCAAGCAGAGCTTAGCGAAATCGCAGTAAAACAGAAAATCTGGCACTTCGCAGTCCTGCTCCAAGGTGCGTTGTGACACTTACATGATGCAGATTTTACACCCATACAGGCAATAAGTTGCATTTCGAACTGCAAGATCTTAGTCATATTGTTATAGTATTAAGACAAAAGCACAACTTATATACTACGCCTCCGACCAATTACATAAAAACATGCCATGATACATCCTGACAATTCAACATACGGAAATAGTCAGAGGTATGTTACACCTTAAAAAGAATGGCCTTTTTTTAGAAGTGGATATAGAAGATATGTAATAGTGAAAAATTAGATCATGTCTGTAATTTAATTCAGACCTGATGGATGTAAATGGCACAAGACACCAAGCTAAGTGATGGACTGCAGCGTGATGTAACTGGTGTGGAGCAGAGAAAGGCGATTATACCTCTACTAATTAAGAAAGAATGGTGAACCGAAACCCTTTATAAGGAATCTATCATTGCTACCCAATCTGAAATCAGCACGATGGAGGGGCAGAGACACTGATTCCTGTAATGTGTCACTTACTGGGCTGCTTGTTTGCAGTTTTGATAAACGTTTTCTCTGTTTCAGATCTACCATTACCTGAATGCTGAGCTCTGTATAACTCCACCCACACCACTGATTGGTATCTTTCTATTTACCCTGTGTATAGGCAGAAAGTTGCCAATCAGTGGTGGGGGCGGGTTATATAGCGCTCATGAATATGGAGGACTACACAGTAGCAAGTTTACTGGTCCTCTAGTGATAATCTCCTGCTGATAAAACTGTGATTTTATCAGAACTTCAGCAAGCAGCCCAGTAAGTGACACATAGCTGGAATCAGTGTGTCGTCCCTACATTATGGTGCTTTCAGACAGATTTCTTTCAAGTGACAAAGATCCAATAAGCTTGTCAGTTTGTGAATGGTTAAACTAAGATCAAAACCATTTTGTGCTTGTAATTCCATCTTGTCGTTTATGAGATAAATTCTGTTACTAGGCTATAGTTCCTGGCTGTTATAAAGCAAAATTGTTCTTCTGTAATTAGAGCAAAGTTCGCGCTTGTAATAAAACCAGATTGTTCTAGTTCAGACAAGATATGAGACCTTGGGATGTATCATTGTAGAATACTCTGAAGAATGAATATGCCATTGTCCCTCTCTATGTTACGTAGGTACGACCATATATGTAGTTTCTGGTCTTTCTGTATTTTCATAGGTTAATTGTTGCAAGTATGTTTTTATGCTATTGGTTGAAGTACAATTTGCTAATACTATAAAGAAATGATGTAATAAACGGGTAGGAATCTGCTTTGATTCTCCAAACAGAGACATGTCTCGGTTGGTCATTGCCGGCAATGTCCTGTGAATTATTGGAAGTCACTTGGTCAACCGTGAAGGGTCACTCAGATCCCCCCATCAGTTTATTAGTTATTTTTAGCACTATATTCCAGCTACGGTCAGAAATCTGTTTTCTCCTCCTCACTTTCAGGTGAAAGTTGTGCACCCCACATACCACAGCTGACGAGATCTGCAAGTCTTATTTGTGCGAGATCTGGAGAAGGATTATGCGGCTCTTTTCTGGGATTTACTTGAACCAGTGCAAGGTCACATGACTGAAGGAAGCTGCTTACACTTAAGGGATGTGTTTGCTGGACCATTAAATGCAAAGCTGAAAACAATACCCTAATCTAACTGCTTTACACTGGAGATCAGACGCAGGTCTTGATGAATAATAATGTTTGCCGGAACTGTTTACATTATAAAGAAAAATGATACTGAAACAGAGTGCAAAAACTTTATCTGCAGGATATTAAAATGGAGTTTTATCACGTAGTGTCATCAATTTATCATTTCAGCAAACTTATAATTATGAATTTACATGCAGAAGCACACAGAAGATCATTCGGTCACATTCAATAAGCTTCTCTATTGTCTATCAATGCAACCTTTGGGTAGAGAATCTGTCCCTCCAAAATATCCTATCAACTGTGTTGTGGGTATTATAACTTATTTAAAGGGTGTTTCTCATCTCCAAGATCCTATCCCAATATGTAGTAGGTGTAATACTAATATTAATATTAGCAAATACCTCCAATTAGAAATGTAGTCTAGTTTTTTTTTTTTATTCACTTTATTCCTTTCCTCATGTGCAGGCATTGCAGGACCTTAGGTATCCATGGTTAGGTCCACTGATAAAGTGCCTTAGCTAGTTGCTGGTGTGCGTAACCATGGATATCTAAGGTCTTGCAATGCCTGCAAATGAGGAAAGTGACATAGCAAATAAAAAAACTATACTACATTTCTAAATGGAGGTATTTGCTAATTTTATTATTATTATTACACCTCTTACATATTGGGATAGGATCTTAGAGATAGAAATACCCCTTTAAAGCATATCCTTGATATCCTAGCATCCAAGTGCTGGAGGTGTGTGGAGACCAGGGTGGACGTCTCCTTGAATTTGACTACATCCATAGTGAGATAGTAACTTTTTGGGGGACCCCGCTCTTCAGACTCATAACTCCGGAGGGAGCAGACATCTGTGTCTGGACATCAGTGCAGAGTGTTTGTATGCTAAAAAATGTCCTAAACTGTATACTCTAGTAATTAACAATCAGTAATATCAAGGACAAGAATGCACATATATAAAGAGACGGGTACCTGAGTCGTTATCCATATTGTCAGCACAAGCCATTTCCATAATGATATTGCAGCCGGCTCCACTCCACCCGACTTGACATACGCAGTGCCACCCGTTTTGGTCAAGTGTACACCTTCCATTACCATAGCAAAGACCGGGGCAGCCATCTTAAAGAACGTGAAGAAACAAACAATCTTTGTAACCCAGCTAATAATAAGAATGACCACTATATAATATGTTTGTAGGCGTGCTCAGCATCTCTAATGGCTTTGTAGACTTTTGTAATCATTTGTATTACAGTTACTCCAGTAACAACAAAAATATAAAAATGAAGCAACTGGACTGCATAGAAGTTATGCCATTTTGTGACTACTTTTTTTATATAAAGGAGTAGCACATGTGAGGAACACCCGACATCACCCAGGTTTGGATAGTGGACTGTAGCTATGGAGTCTAGTGATGGACGAGCATGAAATGGGCGAGAAAGAGAGAGAGAGAATTTTCCCGTCCTCTGGAAAAATGCTCGAGTTTGCCATTCACTTTCATTGTGCTGGCTACTTATGCTCCGAGTGTCCGACGTAACGAGCACTAGAGCATTTCATTGCTCGATTCACACTTATTGAGACACAGCTGGGCAGAAGAACTAGAAACACAAAACTGCAGGAATTTATTTTTATTTTTGTTTTTTTGCCCTTGAGCAAAAACAAAAATAAATTTTGCAAAAAAATACAAATATTCTCTAATAATGCAGAGAGTAAGAGTCATATGGACTGTCGTGAACTTATTGTGACATTAAGGGAGGTGCGGACCATCATATTTCTCCATCCAAGAAAATCGATCAAATTATGCAAATCAAACTGTGATCAGAGTTGGATCAGAGAGTGATCGGAGTGGGGTCAGAGAGTGATCAGAGTGGGGTCAGAAAATGATCAGAGTGGGGTCAGAGAGTGATCGGAGTGGGGTCAGAGAGTGATCAGAGTGGGGTCAGAAAATGATCAGTGTGGGGTCAGATTTTCTCAGAAGCGGAGAGAAAAAAAAAGTTTCTCCAATTTTCTCCATGACGTCAGTCCATGAAAATTGAACCGTACTCTGATGCCAGCCGGTTGCAAGTCGATGTTTTTTATGGACCTGTAGACATGAATGGGTGAGTGCCATCTGATTCTCAGAGGCAAATTGTGCATGCTGTGATGTTTTTACTTTGACCACTCGGTCCGATGGAGAAAAAAAATCAGACATGTGCACGGCCCTATAGGATAATATGGACACTAGTGATATCAGACAAAACCACGGATCGCACTCGTCTTATTAAAATGGTCATCTGTAGGAATCCTAAAGGTGAGGTATCAAAATGTATGTAAGGACGTGCAGCAAAATGCAGCAAAAAGTACCAGATTGCAAAGTCTAAAGAGCTGCACAAATTGCAAATGCTGATGTCTTTAGGCAATATTTAGCTTCAGGCTTCTTCATTGCCTGAATAATAAACTTCCTTTATAATATGTGAACATACATGGATTCTATTTTATTTTACTGTGATTTTTGTTTCTGAGAACATACCTCTTACAGCATCCAAGTAGTGAGCTGCAAAGGAAAGGGAAACATAGAGAGTCAATAATATCAGCAAATGGGGATTTGAAATTGCAGTCCAATCTGCAGGCAGAATGTTACTTGGTAAGGGAAGCTAAAAAAAATGATATATAGTTTTGTGGGTAAAGATTCAGTTTAACCTGAGTTTTATTTATTCAGGTCTCTGCTCATACTGGGCTTTTCAGTCAAGTGGGCGGTCTTAGTCAGTGACATTAAAGGGAACCCATCACCAGCAGAAAAGCTTATTAACCTGCAGATATGGGGTTAATCTTCAGGTTAATAGTGTTACTATCCTGCCCTGCGCCTGCACATAGCCCAACACTTTGGGGAGAAAGTTAACTTTATTCTCCCCGGCTACGTTCAGGTTTCAGTCATGAGTGCGCCACTAATGCAGGTTCAGTTACCGCTCTGAATATACAGGGCAGCGGCTGTAACCATGCCCTTGGCACTGACTGACAGTCGGCCTCAATGCAGAGCCAATTTCAGTCAGGGCCAAGGGTACGGTACAGTTACTTAGAGCGGTGACTGACCCTGCGACGACGACGCTCCCGTGACTGAAACCTACTGCTATAAGAGCGCTTCCTGTCTTCGCAGTGGACACTGCAGACCCTCACACAGCGCGCTGACACACAGATCTCCTCTATCCAGATGACTAATGAAGGTCAGGTAATGACCGAAACATCTCATTTTTCTGGAATTTCTTCATCCAATAAATAAATTCTTAAAAACACCTATATGAGTGCCAAGTATTTTTACATCACATGAAACCTTCTGCTGGCGGGGAGATTAAAGCTCCTTTCTCCCCACAACGTACTGTTATGTGTGAATACCGGGCGGGTGAGTAACCTGCACATTAGGCCGGTGTCACACTTGCATGTGTGACACCGGCCTTAACACCATATCTGCAGGTTAATAGCGTTTTTTCTGGTGACAGGTTCCCTTTAAGTCAACCATATATAAGTGAGCATGCAGAGGTAGCTGTCAATCACTGATGAGGACCGCCCATTGCACTGGAAAGCCAGAATAAGCATTCCCTACAGATCTATATATCAGTCTGCTCCGCTCTACCTGCTCTATAACATGCTGCCGGCATTTCCAATGTGACAGGTTCTCTTTAAAGGTTTTAAGCTGTATTATGTAAATGAATTCTGAGTTCTATACAGACAATTATTCACTATATTAATTATGCTAAAAACACTGCATGATGGGATGCCATAACATAGACAGTAATACATGACAGCAGATATATCCCAATTACAGCTTCGCTGCTTCTGAATCTGAATCGGAGGATGAAAATATAAATCTGAAATGTAATTAGTCATTAAAAAAAAGTTTCTTTTCCTTGTTTTGTTTTACCAAAGTGAAGGCCTGGAGGCATGAATCATTAGTCTGAAATCTTGCACGTACGAAGGTAAAATGCTATTTTTATATATTTCTGGTTTTGTAATTATTACTTTACGTTAGAATATACAATATACTTTCTACATTATATGTTCATATATGGTGCACAGATTCTACAGGATCCATCTCCAGACAAATGCTGATAGATCCTAATGGGCCCTTTTGACTTTTACACAATCTGTCAGGTTGAAATCAGAGTTTCATTATTTTCTGAGAGCAAGAATAGCCCCGCAGACTTTTCTTATCGTAGATTCTTGACATTAAAAATACCAGTTTACCGTTATGGAAGAGGTTGTTGAAGCTTGGGACCAAAGTCTGTAGTCACTTTATGTGACAGTGCACACGCTGTCATGATTGCCGGTAAGAGCAAGCAGTCGCGTCACTACAGGAATGAGATTTTCACACTTGTGGTCACGTTCTGAATAGTCAGGTCCATCTTCATTCAGCAGAAGTGAATTGAGAGACAAATGAGTCTAATCAAATCTCATACATACAGTCTGCTCATTCTGGGAATACTGGGGAATCCTAACATTGTGTGCATTGCACCATTGCATACTGTCACAATTCAGCAGCCACAAGTCACATACAGAGCCTGTAGACTTTAGGCCTAAGCTTGACCACCCCTTTAATGTAAAGAAGACCCCCTCCTCTAATCAAAGTTTTTATCCTTTTAATATATTGCAATCATTATATTATATAGCAATGTGTCCTTACAATTGCTCATGTTGCCCTTCCACCCAGATAATTCTTCTCATCTGTTAGGTCTATGCCATAAAGTGATTAATAACTAACTTGTTGAATTCTTCTAAGCTGTATGTAGAAATATGAAGTCTCTTTTTCCTGCATGAATCATCGTTAGAACTACAATTTTACATCACAGCAAAGTTCCTGGTGGGGGGCAGGGCGGAGCAGCTGGGTCAGAAGTTGAAGAGCAGGCGGCGCTGCCAGGGACTTTGCAGTGATGTAGAATTGCAGCTCTAATGATAACTCATGGAGGAAAAAGAGACTTTCTGTCTACACAAGGAGCTTACAAGGATTCAGCTAGTCTGTCTTCAATCAAGTGATGTCATAGACATAATGCAAGAAAGAAGCATTGACAGGGTAGAAAAGCAAAATGAACAATTGTAAGTACACAGTGCTATATAATGTGATGATTGCAATATATTAAGAGGATAAAAACTTTGATTGCAGGAGGAGGAGGAGTGCTTCTTTAATTAACTTTAGTACTTCACAATACTTTCTATTAATTTCCTTTGATTAGTTTTGCTTAAAATATATTTTTATAATATTTTTTTACATCTATTGTTGTGGACTTTTTCTTTTTTTGTTGTCCTCTTCACCTTATGTATTGCAAATGCACAACGTAAGTAAAATTCCACTCGTCAATTTCTGGGAAAGCCATAGTGAAGATCCAGACTAAATTCCAAGTAGTGGGTGGAATGTTGCCGCCATAGCCTTTTTTTCCTCAGAGGGATGTGTGTGTTGATCCGGCTTCTCTCTTGGTTGCCGGGTTATTCTGTAAATAGGAGAGTGTTCTACAAGCAGTTTGTTCCACCACATTATTATAGATATTACACCTCCATATTGGATGAAGCTGTAAGTAAATTTGAGTTGCTTCTAAGAAGTTCTGAGTTATAACTCAGTCTTGTGGGGAGCCAAAAACACTTTGGCCACAAGGAAGTGCAGTCCCTGGTTTTATCCCTTGCGCCTTTACACGTCAATTGCTCAAACAGGCAATCCCTGAATGTTTTGAGGCGGTGGAACAGCCGTGAGACATGCAGTCGTGGGGATGCGAACATATCTTTCCAGCACGGCGAAGACACTCGGTTAGCACCTGAGCATCCTCGAATACCTTATCCGAGCATGTTCGCTCATCACTAGTTGTTTTCTTTGGACATGACAACTGATCTTTCAATCAGCCAGGATAGGTTGCTGCTCGGGCTCGGTAGGGAATAAAGCCTGAGGCCAAGAAGCTGGAAGGTCATTGCCAAGCCCCAATACACCTACAGGCATAACTTCAATTTTGATCTATTGCTACTAGAGCAGCACTTGGAGTCATAAAGCGATCAACTGACTTATCTTAAATGGGGTACACGCTCATATAAATGATGTTAAAGCTGCCCTACCATGCACAGCTGCTACATGAGATACGTAACTCTGCTGTATGGAGCCGTGTAACGAATGAAGAGAATGAGGCTCTCCCGGGAGCACTGTGGCCCCTTCACACAACTGATTAGCAGGGTCAAATCAATTTTGAAGAATAGGAAGTTTCCTTTAATTTAACTTTTCATGGAGTGTGAACAATTAATAGTATAAAAAAACGGAAAAAAATTCTATAGATGTCCTGCAAGCTAAATGACATCAGATACACAGAAATGCATAAGCCATGATTATGAAAGATAAAAAATGTAACGCTGTCAAAACCACAAGAGACAAAAAAAAAAAAAAAAAAAAAAACCTGTGTGATTACAACCAAATAAGTCAACCCAATCTTTGTTTGGGTGAAGAAAGCTTGGCTACAGTACAATTCTGCTTTTGAGCCTTTCATAACTGTCTTAAGGTTTTTCCATTTTTGCAGTCAAGCAGTAGCTTCAGTTTTCTTTCTCTTGAAAATCAGGGTTGGCCATATTGAAGGTTTTATTATTATTATTATATTATTTTGGCAAATCTTTATTTCTTAGTAAATGTTTAAACACAGCAGACACATTTACAGTACTCTAGGAAACAACTCACCAATTGTGCACTGTTCCCCTTCCCATCCTGGGCTGCATTCACATTTTCCATCTTTACACTGACCGTGTTCTGCACAGTTTGGGTGACAGGTGCGCTCCTCACAGCTGGCTCCTCCCCAGCCATCTTCACATTGACAGACACCTCCTGAGCATACACCGTGACTTCCACAGTCCACCGCACACAGCTCTAGAGGAGCAATAATGAGACAGGGTGTTATTATGGCGCGCAAAAGCTTAAATCTCATCTCTGCCAAGGTAGTTAAAGCTATGCAAATCCTTATTAAGAGTATCACAGCATAACACAGCAACACTGATTTTCAGGAGTAAATTCAATTACAAGTAGCGCTTTGCCCGTAACTGCTTTATTTCTGTAGGAAAACAAACTGTAATGCAAATTTCACTTAGTTGACAACTGGGAATCTGTCACATTTATAATGTTAACTTAGACTCAACAAAGTATTGCACTTGGGCAGTTTTCCAGCATTAGAAGCGTGATAGATGGGAAAGCAGAAAATGCACTCTGGAGGGTAAAGAAATCACTTCTCAACTCAGAAAATATGTATTGATCTGTGTATAAAATAGTAAACACAAGAAGAGACTGGCGGCAGCTGAAGCACTTCTACTACGTGACTTTACTTAGGCTAATTACAGAAGGAGCATATGCGAAGGTAATGAAATGAGGGATATGTGATATGACATGCTCTCCCTATGTGGCTACTGACATAAGTTGGGATTGTATAATTTGCTTTACGAAATGACAAGGGCTGTGTAAGAAGATTTAGCAAAAGTGTTACTAAAACAATTCCACTTTTTATTTTTACTGGTTTTGATAACTCTTTCTCCCATGAGTATTCTGAGGATGTGTGCTTCACAGAAATGAGAGCTGTACCAGTGGGGAATTTCTAATATGTGACACGGAGTCAATAAATTGTAAAATGTCTTAAATCTTAAAGGGAATCTGTCTGTAGGTTTTTGGTATTTAATCTAAGTGCACCATAATGTACATCAAAAGATCCTGATTCCAGAAATGTGTCACTTACTAGGCTTTGTGTTGTAGTTTCAAAACAATCAATGTTTTATCAGCTGGAGATAAATACTGCCTGACTAGGTTTCACGTGCAGGCCAGTCAGGCTAACCTGTGTAACTCCGCCCCCTGATTGTCAGCTTTCTGTGTACATTGTGAATTGCCAGCAAAACTGTCAATCGGTGGTGTGGGCAGGATCATAGACAGCTCATCATTGTGACAAGTGCTACATTAACAACAGAAAATAGGATTCTAGCAAAATTACACCAAGCAGAGGGATACATCAATGGAATTATCCTCTCTGTTCCTACATTATGCAGCTCTAAGATTACACAGCAAAAACCTGCTGTCAGATTCCCTTTAACCCCTTAATGTCCATTGACGTGCACAGTCCGTCATGGCAAGGTGTCAGTTTTGGCACCTTGATGGACTGTGCACGTCATCCCTTTGAACTACCACTGCGTGTAAACAAGCAGTGGTAGTTCAGTGCCGACAGCTGTCACAGACAGCTGACAGGCACGGCAAGCGGTTTGAGGACCTTTGCCGTCGGTCCCCACACCTACAGCGCTGTGATTGGTCAGTCAATCTGACTGACCAAACACAGCAGCGATCGCGCAGGAGAGGCTGAAATTTCAGCATCTCCAGCGCGATCAGTGCAGGAGCCGGCGCTGCAGTGGCCGAGCTTCCTGCACTGACAGCCAGGAGCGGCGCCCCCACCGCCCCTGGCTGTTAACCCCCTGACTGCTGCGATCGAGCGCGATCGCAGCGCTCGGGGGGGGAGGCAGAGGGTCGGTAGCTCCCTCTGCCTCAGATCGGCACCCCGCAATGCATTTGCAGGGCCCGATCTCTGCCTTGATGACCCGGGGGTTGTATGACAACCTCCGGGTCATGTAGCTACGGAAAGCTGCTGTGATCATGGTCACAGCAGCTTTCCCTATAGTTACAATGCATTGCAATGCTGGAGCATTGCAATGCATTGTAACTGCAATAAAAAGTAAAAAAGTGAAAGTCCCATAAGGGGACAAGTAAAAAAAAGCATTTTTTAAAAAAAATTGTAAAAAAAATATAAAAAAATTTAAAAAATCCTCTAAAAAATACACATTTTTATGTAATAAAAAAAACAAAAAACAAAAAAACACACAGTTTGGTATCGCCACGTCCGTAAAAATCCCATCTATAAAAGCGTATCCCTAGTTAACCCCTTCAGTGAAAGCCATAAAAAAAACAAAAAAGTAGTAAATTATACTTTTTCCAAGCGGTATCATCATACCGCTTGGAAATAAGTGCAATAACACGCGATCAAAAAGTCGGATATAAATAATCATGGTACTGCTGAAAACGTCATCTTGTCCACAAAAAACAAGCCCTATACAGCATCATCAGCGAAAAAATAAAAAAGTTATAGCTCGCGGAATAAACTGATGCAAAAATAATTATTTTTTCTATAAAACTTTTTATTGTGTAAAAAAACGCCAAAACATAAAAAAATATATAAATGAGGTATCACTGTAATCGTAGTGACCCGAAGAATAAAGCTGCTTTATCAATTTTACCACACGCGGAATGGAGGAAAAAAAAAAAAAAAACAATTCCTGAATTGCTGGTTTTTGTTCATTCTGCTTCCACAAAAATCGGAATAGGAAGCGATCAAAAAACATTATGTGCCAGAATATGGTACCAATAAAAACGTCAGCTCGTCCGGCAAAAAATAAGCCCACAGATAACTCTGTCAGACGAAATATGAAAAATTATAGCTCTCAAACTACGGCGATGCAAAAATTTCTTACAAAAAATTATTCCAAAAAAAAGCATCTTTTAGTGTGTGACAGAAGCTAAACATTAAAAAAGGGTATAAATCTGGTATCGCTGTAATCGCATAGACCCGAGGAATAAAGTCGCCTAATCACTAATACCGCACGAGGAACGGTGTAAAAAAAGAAAACCAATTCTTCACCTTTTGTGGATTTGTTCATTCTGCCTCCCAAAGATCGCAGTAAGGCGATCACAGTGGTTCCCCCCCACATATGGGATATCAGCGTACTCAGGACAAAATGCACTTCAACTTTTGGGGTCCTATTTCTCCTGTTACCCTTATGAAAATAAAAATTTGGGGGCAAAAAGGTCATTTTTGTGGAAAAAAATATGATTTTTTTATTTTCACGGCTCTACGTTATAAACTTCTGTGAAGCCCTTGGGGGTTCAAAGTGCTGACCACACATCTAGATAAGTTCCTTGGGGGGTCTAGTTTGCAAAATGGGGTCATTTGTGGGGGTTTCCACTGTTTAGGCACATCAGGGGCTCTCCAAGCGCGACATGACACCCGCAGACCATTCCATCACAGTCTGCATTTAAAAACGGTGCTCCTTCCCTTCCGAGCTCTGCCATGCATCAAAATAGTGGTTCCCCCCCACATATGGGGTATCAGCGTACTCAGGACAAATTGCACAATAACTTTTGGGGTCCTGTTACCCTTTGGAAAATAAAAATTGGGGGTGGAAAGATAATTTTTGTGGAAAAGATATGATTTTTTAATTTTACAGCTCTACATTATAACCTTCTGTGAAGCCTGTGGGGGTTCAAAGCTCTCACCACACATCTAGATAAGTTCCTTGGGGGGTCTAGTTTCCAAAATGGGGTCACTTGTGGGGGGTTTCCACTGTTTAGGCACACAGGGACTCTCCAAATGCGACATGGCGTCCAATCTCAATTCCAGCCAAAAAAGTCAAATGGCGCTGCTTCCCTTCCAAGCTCTGCCATGCGCCCAAATAGTGGTTTACCCCCACATATGGGGTATCAGCGTACTCAGAACAAATTGCACAATAACTTTTGGGGTCCTGTTACCCTTTGGAAAATAAAAATTGGGGGTGGAAAGATCATTTTTGTGGAAAAGATATGTGTAAGGTTCTGTGTACATGTTCCTGAAACTCAGTTTGTTCGTCAGCCATTTTACTTTCTGTCTTGCTGCAGCTGTCTTGCCCTCAGTCAATATGGAGTTTCCAGCTTGCATGTTCCTGCCCTGATTCTCTCCTTTTGCTTCTTAAGCAGCCACAGCTGAGCAATCAGTGCTTCAGAATCTAGCCTGCAGTGAACCTGTGCCCTGACTCCTGAAGCCTTGGACCTTGTACTCCAGCTATTCCTACTGAGGAACTCTGAAGCACTTGTGGACTCTGAACCCTGCTCTTTGAAAGACCCACGTTTGCATGGACTTACGGTAACAGAGAAGAAGATCCTGAACCTGTTGTGGAGAGTGATTGCTGAGCTTAGATTACTCTGGCCTGCTGTGTCTCCTGCTTCTGTGTCTGCAAACTGTGTGACTATTTTTGCCAACTTGTATGAAGTAATACAAGACTTTCTATATCAAACCTGTGTCTCATGTATTTTCATCGCACCCAAGCACAAGACGCTATATGAACTGTACTACATACATTACAAGATTCTGAAGCCAAAACGTTAGTGTCTGCTGGGTCTGGAAAGGCTGTGTCTGCTGTAACTGTGGATATCGGATGTCCGGTTGTACTTTCTGTGATGACAGTGGTTGTGACTTCTCACAACTATTCCAGGTGAGCAATTCCCTTAAGTTTTTTTTTCTGCAGTGTTACCACAGGTAAACACTATTGTTTTTTTTTTTTCTTTTCTCTTTTTTGTCTGCTGTAACTGTGGATATCAGATGTCCGGTTGAACTTTCTGTGATGACAGTGGTTGTGACTTCTCACAACCATTCCAGGTGAGCAGTTCCCTTAATTTTTTTTCTCTCTGCAGTGTTACCACAGGTAAACACTATTGTTTTTTTTTTCTTCTCCTCTCCTTCCAGTACTCCTGTTTTAAAAGATCTGGAAAATGGAGGCCCGCATAAAGGAACTTTGCGGAGTGACTGATAATATCCTTGCAGATTTGCAGAATATAAAGACCCGTTTTGCAAGCCTACAGGACCTCACTAATCACAATTTGCAAGTGTTTGGACAGACTGCCCAGGATTTGCGAGCCAGGATTGAGGCTCTAGAGGAGCGAGTCCAGGCTCCTGCCGTAGCCCCGAGTTCTGGGATTCCCAAGTTGCCCCCTTTTCGTTTTGGCGGTGAACGTGAGAAATTCAGGGGATTTATTAATCAATGCAATCTTTTTTTTTCTGCACATGCTTCACAATTTCCCACTGAACGATCTAAGGTGCTTACTATAATTATGTTGCTTACCAACAAGGCTTTGATGTGGGCAAACCCTCTGATTGAGACGGAGGATGATTGTTTGAATCACCTTGATGCTTTTATTTCAGCCATGGGGCAGGTGTTTGATGACCCCAATCGAGGTGCAACAGCTGAAGCAGCCATGTTAGCTTTGCGCCAAGGTAAGCACTCGGTAGCTGAATATGCCTTGGATTTCAGGAGATGGGCCCTTGATACCACCTGGGACAGTTCCGCCAAAAAATCTATTTTTCGAAAGGGGTTATCTCTACTGATTAAGGATGAACTTGCTCGTGCTGACCCTCCCACTGCGTTAGGTGACTTTATTAACTACTGCATCCGTATTGATACTCGTCTGACTGAACGCAGGCAAGAGAGATGGTTCGAAAGCAATCGCACTAACCTTTTCCTACCTTCCTCTCCAGCTAAGGAACCTTTGAGTAGGATTACACGGGAACCTGAACCTGAACCCATGCAGGTAGACTCTTTACAACGACGGGTTAGTGATGCACGCAAGGAACATCGTTTTAAGGAGAATCTATGTTTCTATTGTGGTAAGTCAGGACACTTCATTATAAACTGCCCCAGCCGTTCTCGTAAGACTACTGCAGCACTCATTCACTGTGAGTTTTGCGAGAGGGGATCTGTCAGGTCCGAGCCTCAGGCTCCAGAGAGATCTGCAGCAACAGATCTTGATTTCTCGGACTTAAACTCCGTTACCTCTGAGGACGTTGACTGTGTAAACGCTGCCATTTTTCAAGTTTCCTCAGCGGTGTCCCAGCTGAGTTGTAAGAAAAACAATTCTCATTGCTTTCTTTCCATCAAACTCTGGGTTGACTCAGCTTGGGTGTCTAGCTCTGCTATGATCGACTCAGGGGCAAGTGGAAATTTTATGGATGTCTCCTTTGCTCTGAAACAGGGGATACGTTCAGTGAAGAAGGCTACTCCAGTACAGATGGAAACTGTGGATGGCTCCCTGCTGACTTCTGGACCAGTGGATCAGGAAACAGAGCCTTTGAGGGTTCTCATGGGTAAAGATCATCAAGAGAAACTGTCCTTTATGCTTATCTCTTCTCCCCACTTTCCCATTATTCTAGGGCTACCATGGCTGCAGGCTCAGAATCCTACCATTAACTGGGAGACCAAGGAATTACACTTTCCAGAGAAACAGATGAGTCCAAAAGTTTCAGCTTGCTCTGTTCCTAAAGGAACCATGTCAGTCCCTGAACTACCAGCTGTATACCAGGACTATGTGGATTTATGTGACAAGAAGAACGCTGACCAGCTTCCTCCTCACCGTCCATATGATTGTCCAATTGAATTATTGCCTGGAGCGGAGATACCTTTTGGTAAGATCTACCCCTGGCGGGGCCCGAGCTAAAGGCTTTAAAGGATTACATAGATGAAAATCTATCCA
>JARQOD010000008.1:48410658-48540727 GCA_033576555.1 Oophaga sylvatica
TTTTCCCCCAAATTTAAAAAAGGGGGGGGAAAAATTTTTTGGGAAATGGGGAAAAGGTAAAAAAAATTTTTCTTTTTTAATTTTTCCCCCAAAAAAAATTTTAAAATTTTTTTAAAAAAAAGGAGAAAAGGGGAAACCTTTAAGGTTTTCCTCTGTAGGAAAAATTTAAAAAATCCCCCTTTTTTAACCCGGGAAATCATAAATTTCCCTTTAATGAAAATTTAACAAAGACAAAGCGAGAAAACCCAGTTTTTAAAAGAAACAATTTTTTTTTTAAACCAGGGGCAGGCGAAAAAAAAGGGAAAAAGCTTTAAGGGGAAGTTTCCCGGGAAAATTTTTTTTTAAAAAAAAAAAAATTTTTTTGCGGAAAACTTTGGGGGCCTGGGCTGGACCTGAAGATCCCCTTCCAAAATCACATTTTGGGGCTCCCCCCCTTTTCAAACGGCTGGGGCTTTTAAAAAATTTTTACCCTTTCCCATGAAAAAAACTCCCTTTAAAAGGGGGCCCTTTGGTTCAAAACCCCTTTGGGGAAAGGTTCAGGACAGGTTTCCCTTTTCCCACTAAAATAAGTAGAAAGGGGAAAAAGGTAAAGGGGAGCTTTTAAAATCCCCCCCGTCTTAGAAAGGGGGGTCAAAAGGATCGGGAAAAAAAAAAACCCGGGTTTTTTGGGGGGGGGGAGAGCAATTTTTTTTTTAGTGAAAAACCCCTTTGAAAAAAAATAATTTTTTAAAAAACCCGGGGGATGGGGCCCCCCAAAAACCGGTTTTAAACCAAACTTATTGGGCCAAGCTTTTGGTCTTAGGTTTTCCCTTTTTGGGGGGATTTAAAAATTTTGCCCCTGGGGTAAAAAAAAGTCCTGATTTTTTTCCTTCCCCCCTTTTTTTTTAATTTTAAAAAAATTTTGGAAGATAAAAATTTTGAAAATTGACGTTCAGGGGGGGGGTTTTTTAAAAAAAAAAAAAAAATTGGTTTTTAAAAAAACCCCAAAAAACCCCTTCCCCCAAAAAAAAAAGGGGGGAAAAAAAAGGGGTAAAAATGGGGTAACCAAGGGGGCCTCTAAGTCAACCTCCCCCCAAAACCCTTTTTCCAAAATGCAAAAATTTTTTGTGGGGGAGGTTCAAAAAATTTTAAAAAATTTGCCTCTCAAGGTAAAGTATCCAAAAAATTCCATCCCCCCAAAATTTTTATCAAAAAACGGAGGGGGAAAGGGAAAAAAAAAAAAAAAATTTTTCCTTGGTCAACTCAGAAAAAAAAAATTAAGGGAAATGCACCGATGGTTTGGGGAAAGGGGGGAAACACTGTTTTAAAAAAAAACAACCCGGGGTTGGAACCAATTAAAAAGGGGGGAAAAAAAAAAAAAACAAAATTTTTATTTTGGGGAAAATGCAAAAAAAACTTTGGGGTTTGTACTTATTTAAAATCCCAACCCCCTGTCTCAGAAAGTCCCCGGGAAGGATATAGTTTTGCAACCCCTTTCCCCGGGGCACTAAGTTTTGGGGGGTTTTTTTTTTTGGTTTTTTTTCTCTTGTGCTTGGGGGCGGAAAAAAATTTAACCATTTTATTTTGGGGTTTTTTTAAAAAAAAAATTTTAAAATTTTTTTTTTTGGCCGGCAAACAAAGGGCCCAAATTCAAGGGAGGGAAAACCCCAAATTTCAGGGGTTTTTTCCCGGCCCTGCAAATGGGGCCAAAAAACAGGGTTTTGGTCAAAGGGGCCCCCCTGTTTTAACAAGGTCCAAGGGTTCAGGGAAAGGGCCCGGGTTTCCCCGGGGAAAAAAATGAAATTTGGGGGGTTTTAAAAAAAGGGGGAAAAAAAGGGCAAACATTGGAAAACTATTTTTTAAAAATAAACCAGGCCCAAAAAAGGTACACAAACTTTTGGCTGTACCGCCTTTTCTTTTTCCAAAAAAAATTTTTTAACCCCAAATTTTCCAAAGGGCAAGGGAAAAAAAATTATTGTTCAAAATTTTTTTTTAAAAATTTGGGGGGAAACCCCTTTTGGGGCCCGGCAATTAAAAAACCCTTTAATTTTTGGCTGAATTTTTTGGGACGCCCTTTCCCCTTTAACCCCTTTTCCTAAAAACAAAAACCCCCCAAAGGGCCCCCTTTTTAAAATGGACCCCCCCCTTTTATTTTTTGTGGGGAATTTAACCCCAAAAATTAAGGGGTTTTTTTTCAAAAAAAAAAAATTCTTTCCCAAAATTACTTTCCCCCCAATTTTTTTCCAAAGGGGAAAACCCCAAAAAAATTTTTTTCCCCCCTTTCCCCCTAGCTTATTTAACCCCTTTTGGGGGGGGAAAAAAATTTTTTTTTTTCAGACCCGGGGGGAGGGCCTTTTTTTCGGGTTTTTGGTGGGGGTTTTTTTTGTTTTCCCCTTTTTTAAAAAAGGCCCCCCCTTTTTTTAAAAAAAAAAAAAAAATAATTTTAAAAAAATGCCCCCCAAAGGGTTTCTTTAAAGTTTCAGCCTTTAAACCCCAAGGGTCACAAAGGTTTTTAAGGGGTTTTGGGGGAAAAAAAAAAATTTTATTTTTTTTCCCAAAAAATGCCTTTTCCCCCATTTTTATTTTATAAATAAAAAAAAAAAAAAAATTAATCATTTTTTTTCCGATCGCTTTCCCCGGGGGGGAAAAAAATTTTTCGCAAAGGCTTTGGGGGGAAAAAAAAAAAAAAATGAAGTTTTTTCTTTTTTTACCCCCTTTTTTGCGGTTTTTATTATTTATCCTTTTAAAATTCCATCCCGTTTAAACCCTTTTTTAAGAGCCCCAACCTAAAAGGTTTTTTTTTGGAAAAAAAATTTTGCTCGCCGTTTGGGTATATTTTTCCTTTTTTTACATTATCCCCCCCGGGAGTGAGTTTTTAGGGAAATTTTGGAATAAGGGTTTTTTTCCTTTCCTTTTTTATTTTTAAAATGAAACAAAAAAAGAAAAATTTTGGGGAAATTTTTTTTTTTTTTTTCCCCCTTTTCCCCCTTTAAAATTGTAAAGGGGTTTTTTCTTTATAGTTTTAAAAAAAACCCATTTTTATTTTTTTTTTTTTTTTCTAAAATTTTCTAAAAATTTTAAAAAAAAAAAAATTTGGGGTTTTTTTTTAAAAATTTTTTTTTTTATGCTTGCGGCTTTTTTTTAAAGAGGAGTTTTCCAAAACTTTTTTTTTTTTTGATTTTATGGTGTTTTTCAATTTTTTAAGGGTTTTTAACCCCTTGGAAAAAAAAATTTTTTAAATTTTTTTTTTTTGTTTAAATTTGGGGGGAACTAGGAAAATTTTTATAGGGGAATTTTTTTTTAAAAAAAGGGGGGGGGGGGGGGGGGGGGGGGGGGGGGGGGGGGGGGGGGGGGGGATTTCAAAAATTTTTTTTGGGGTTTTTTTTTTTTTTAAAAAATAAAATTTTTTTTTTTTTTTAAATTTTTTAAAAAAAATTTTTATTTTTTAAATTTTTTTTAAAAAAATTTTTTTTTTTTCCCTTTGGGCTTTCTTTTTTTATTTTTTTTAAAAACAATATTAACTTTTTAAAAAAAAAAGAAAATGGAAAAATTTTTTTGGCTTTGAGTAAGGGGGGTTTTTTTGGACAAAACCCCGGGAATAACCCCGTCGGGCCCCTGAATTCTTTTGGGGGGGGTTTTCCCAATACCCCTTCCCCCCCGGGGGGGGGGCAACAAGAGCGGGGTTAAACCGGGGGGGGTGGGGGCCGCCCCGGGTGTTCGGAAAGGGGGGCACTGCCGGAGGTGAAGGTTTGGGGTTTTAAAAACAGGGCCCCCCGGGGGGCGTGTTTCTCGGGGGAAAAGAAACAACCCCCCCGGGGGTTTGGGGCCCCCCAAAAAACCCCAAACCGTTTTAAATTGGGTTTGGAACCCCTTCGGATGCCCTCTTGTTTAAAGCAGTGGGGTTTAAAGGGGGGGGTTAAAATCCATAATAAAAATTGGGGTTTTAAAAAATTTATCAAGGAAATTAATTAAAGGGGGACCCCCCCCCCCAGTTTTTTTTTCTTGAAAAAATTATGGAACAAAAATTTTTTCCTTTTTAAAAACCCCCTTTTTAATTTTTTTAATTATTTTTTGTTTTTAAATTTAAATTTTACATATCTTCTATAAAAATCCCCCAAAAACCTTTTTTTTTGGGAACACAAAAATTTCACAAAAGGGCAAATCAAGGGGGGGGGAAATTTAAAAAACGTCCCCCTGAAAATACTTTTTTTTTTTGGGAAAAAAAAACAAAAAACCCGGGTATGTACCTTTTTGGGGGGTTTTGAAAAAATTTTGCATTGGGAAAAAAAAAAAAAAAAGGGTTCCCCTTTAAAAAAAGACTTTTTTTATTACCCGGGTTTTTTCCCCCCTTGAAATTCCCATGACGTTTTTTGGCACCCTCTAGAAACCATGGGGGAAAAAAGTTACAAACAAAAAAAAAAGGGGGTTTTTTTAAAAAACTTTTTTAAAATTTTTAAACCCGTATTTAAACAAATTTTAAATAAATTATTTTCAAAAAAGGGACAATAAAAATTTTTAAAATTTAAAAATTGGGCTTGCCCCTTTGAAACCCAAAAAAACCCGAGGGGGTTAGGGCCCCCCCCTTTTTTCCCCCCCCCCCCCCCCCCCCCAACCAAAAACTTTTTCGGGGGGTTTTTTTCCCCCCAAATGTTTTCTTTTAAAAACCCCCCCCCAAAATTTAAAAAAAAAAAATTTTGGGGTTAAAAACATTATAAAATTTTTTAGGTTTTAAAAATAATTTAAAAAAATTTTTTCCACAGTTTTTAAAATTACGGGCCCCTTTTAATTAATTTTTTAAAAAAAATTTTTTTTTTTTTCCTTTAAGGGTTTTTTTAAAAATTTTTCCTTTGGCGAGTTGGTTTAAACTTTTTTTTCCCCAAAAAAAAAAACCCCCCTTTTTTTTTTTCCCCGGAGGTTTTGGGGGGATTAAGGGTTTTGCCGGGGGGTTTTTCATGTAAAATCGGGGGGGGGCCATTTTTGGGGGCCCCCGCACCCCAAAAAAAAACCGGGCGTTTAAAAAAAAAGGGGAAAGCGAGGGGGAAAAGGAAAATTGGGATTGTTTTTAAAAAAATTTTTCTTGTTTAAAAAAAAAAAAAAATTTTTAAAAAAAATAAAAAAAAATAAAAAACCTATTTTTCCCCCCTTTTTTTTTAAAAAAAAAATATTTTGGAAAAAAAAAAAAAAACCTTAAAACAGTTTTGGGGAAACAAAAAAATTAATTTTGCCGTTTTTCCCCCAAAAAATGGGGACATTTTTAAAAAAATTTTTTTTTTTTTTTTTTAAAATTTTTTTTTTCCCCCCCCCTTTTTTAAAAAGGTTTCCCTTTTTCCCCCAAAAAAAATTTTTCCCCCCCCAAAAAAAAAAACCCCCTTTTTTTTTTTTTTAAAACCCCCCCCAAAAGCCTTAACCCCCTTTTAAAAAAAACCCCCTTCTTTCCCCCCCCCCCCCAAAAAAAAAGGGTTTTGGGGAAAAAAAAAAAAAACCCTTTTTTTTTAAAAAACCCAAAAAACCAAAAAAAACCCAAACCCCCAAAAAACCCCCTTTTTTTGGGGGGGCCCAAAAAAACCCTTTTTAAAATTTTAAAAAAAAATTAAAAAAGGGGGAAAAAATTTTTTAAAAAAACCCGGGGGGTTTTCCCCTTTTAAAAACCCGGGGGAATTGGGAAGGGCCCTGGTTTTTTTTAAAAAAAAAGGTTTTCCCCAAAAAAAAAAAGAGACAACACATTTTTTCATTTTTTTTTTTACTCTCTCATTCCTCACCCCATCGATCTCCTGTAAAAAAATAAAAAAACAAACCAACAGTATACCACCTTCCACCATCCATAACACACCCAGACGTCCGCTCTCACATCGCAATGCAGGCAGAGCCGTCTCGAACGCAGCACAGCTGATTACCTTTTCCCCCCGGGGGTGACGTCATCGGACTTTTTTACCCGCGATTACCCCAGTCACTGCAGTTATCGCGAGAAACGCATGTGCCCCGGGGGGAAAGAGGATGGGGGCCCTTTAAAACCAGTCCGGGATGTGACCCCCGGAGATCTTCGCCGGGTAAGTGCGCGACTCCCTGAAGCCCCAACAGACGACACTGACAGTGACGTGACATCCCATTGGGTATCCGAATGACAAAAATATGGGTCTCGGAATGGGAATTTCCGATCAGCCAAATGGGCCCGATCCCCGAATTTGCAGTATCGGAATGCTAAACCCCTAATCGCCTTTAAATTCCACAGCAACCGGAAGCATCTTTTTTAGCCCTCACTGCCTTCAATGCGAGCTGTAGCAAGAAAGGTAGCTGTGTCTGTCAGCATAGTGTTCAGAGCATGAAGCAGATGCCAAGAGACAAGCCAGTACACCAGGAGACGTGGAGGGGGCAGTAGGAGGGCAACAACCCAGCAGCAGGATCGCTACCTCCTCCTTTGTGCAAGGATGTTCCTCCAGCAGGCCACTAACATCCATGTGTCTGCTCAAACTGTCAGAAAGACTCCATGAGGAAGGTATGAGGGGCCGACGTCCACAAGTAAGTGTTGTACTTACAGCCTACACCATGCAGGGCGATTGGCATTTGCCAGAGAACACCAAAATTAGCAGATTTGGCATTGGTGCCCTGTGCTCTTCACGGATTAGAGCAGGTTCACACTGAGCACAAGTGACAGACGTGACAGAGTCTGGAGACGCCGTGGAGAACGTTCTGCTGTCTGCAACATCCTCCAGAAAGACTGATTTGGCAGTGGGTCTGTAATGGTGTGGGGAAGCATTTCTTTGGAGGGCCAAATAGCCCTCCATGTTCTAGCCAGAGGTACCCTGACTGCCAATAGGTAGCGGGATGAGTAATCAGACCCATTGTGAGACCATATGCAGGTACAGTGGGCCCTAGGTTCATTCTGATATATGACAATGCTAAACCCCATGTGGCTGAAGTGTGTCCGCAGTTCCTGCATGATGAAGGCATTGCTGCTATGGACTGGCTTGCCCGTTCTCCAGACCTGAATCCAATCGAGCACATTTGGGACCTCATGTTTCGTTCCATCCAAAAACGCCATGCTGCACCACAGGCTGTTCAGGAGCTGACTGATGCTTTAATTGAGGTCTGGAAGGAGATTCTTCATGCAAACATCTGCTGCCTCATAATGAGCATGCCTAGGCGTTGTAGGGAGGACACTCATGCATGTGGAGGCCACACACTACTGAACATCATTTCCTTGACTTGAGGCATTTCCACTGAAATTGGATCAGCCTGTAATTTGATTTTCCACTTTGATTTTGAGTATAATTCCAAATCCAGACCTTCATAGGATATTAATTTTGATTTATTGATCATTTTTACGTTTTACTGTCTCAACACATTTTGCTATGAAATAAATAAAGATTAGCAACTGGAATATTTAATTCCGTGATATTTAGGATGTGGTATTTTAGTTTCACTTTATTTTTTTGAGTAGTGTATATATACAGGGGCATAAGTATCTCGGTCTTCAATTGGTTCAACTACCACTGGGTTTGGAGGGAAAGGGGGACTTCTATATTCCTGGAAAGCCAGTGCTTTAACTGTATACACATTTTCATGACAATGACAGAGCCCTTGCTCCTTGCTCTGTCACTAGCCTTTGTAAGTCACAGTCTACCTGTGACCTACTAGAGGGAGTATGTGGAGGAAGTCACATCTTGACACCACCTGTGCCAGTGGCCATGGGCTGTAGTGAGGAGGAAGAGGATGTTGCTGCACATTGAGGGAGTGGGTTAAGGTGTGTTTGATATTTTTCCCTTTTAATTGAAAATTGGTGCATGGGTGGTCACAATGGGGGACATATTTAAAATAATATACTAGTATGTGCAAAAGGAGAAATTACTTCTGTACGGGGCAAAGGGGCATTATTATTGATGTAGGGGCATTAGTATTATTGTAGGGAGGCACAAAGAGGGCATTATTATTGTATGGGGGCACAAAGGGGGTATTATTGTACAGGGGCATAATAGGGAAATAGTTATTGTATGGGGCACAAATTAGGAAATAGAGTGGACATGAATTCTGCATGGAGGTAGAAAGGGGGCACTACAGCAATGTGGAGACATAGAGGGGGGCACTTTAACTGTATGGAGGTCTTTATAGACCTTAGCGTGGTGACATGGACCTATACGTCCAAGCAACAACCTTATGAATCTGGGGGGCCTGGGTATTTTTTTTTACTGTACTCCACTTATACATGTTAAGCCAAAACTCCCTTGCATTAAAAGTGGTGAACACAGCAGTCTATCTTTTAGATGCTACTTGATCAATCCAAATATCAAACTTAGCATAAAGGAATGAAATAATATCTAGACAATTCTCTGGAGCCACCCCAGTTATTCCAAATCCTTCACGCATCTCTCACATTTCTTATTTATTTTCTAACAAAAACTAGTTTCATGTCACAGTGCTTATATTCTAAGATGCATTTCTTTGAAAAACATCTTCCCGATCCCTTGGCACTTAACAATATGTTCTGTCTGTAAGAAAGATTATGAATATTAACCCCTGAAGGATTCGCTGTGATGCCGCCATGCTGACGAAATTGTCGTATTTTTACTGTAGATAATTTCCTCTGTCAGCATAAATATGAATTTGATGGGAAAAAAATGAAATACAATTCCTGTATTCAGCAACTTTATTATTATTATTATTATTATTATTATTATGAAAATTCCACAATGTTTAAGATCTAATTCCTTGGAAAAAAAGACCAGGAGCAAGTAGGACTCAGTCCTGGACTCAGAGCACAGAAAGAAGGGTAAATGCTTTACTCTTTCAATCACTCCACACGACCATCACTGATGTATTAGGATGGTAATTTAGGGAGAAGCCCCAAAATCACATTCATGAATGGACACCATGTTAAAATAAATATGACACTGTCAAATACATTTTCCCATGTAATTTTAAAGGGACGCTGTCGACAGACCTACATCTGACAAATAACTTTGATGCTAATAAGCAGATGTGGAGACTTTCTTGCCTTTCTTTTGTTGTCAAGGAGTCAGTGACTGAATAATTTCTTGTGGGATATGAGAATAAATGTGCAGACAGCTGTGCTTGTTCACTCATTGGGTATATTCTTGATGCCATAATCTGAAGGGAATTTGTCATAATGACAAGCTTTCATTAAAGGGAATCTGTCAGGAGGATTTCATACCCCAAAGTATTTCTATGTGCATGTAACACTTTCAAAAACAAGTCCATCTATACCTCTACATGGCCAGTCCGTTCCTCCATTACTGAGAATTCAGTTTCAAATTATATGCAAATTAGGCTGAAGAACAATTGTAGTTCTGAAGCCTCTGTCACTCCAGCTCTATTCCTCGCCCAGAGTCGCCATCTGCTGCTTGACTGATGGCTCCTTTGCCTGACATCACACAGCATAGAGGATGTCACTCAAGTTGGAGGAGGCGGCACTGGGTGAGGAAAAGATCTGGAGTGACAGAGTCTTCAGATCTACAAATAGGTCTTCAGCCTCATTTGCTTTACTATTCAAACGCTGATTTCTCAGTAGTGGAGGAATGGATTGGCCATGTAAATGTATTTATGGATTTGTCTTAGAAATAGCTACAGTGCCTACAGGTAGTATTCAACCCCCTGCAGATTTAGCTGGTTTGATAAGATGCAAATAAGTTAGAGCCTTCAAACTGCAAACGAGAGTAGGATTTATTATCAGAAGCATAAATCTTACAAAACAAAAAGTTATGTTGCTCAGTTGAATTTTAATAAATTTTAAACATAAAAGTGTGGGTCAATTATTATACAACCCCTATGTTTAATATTTTGTTGAATAACCCTTGTTTGCAATTACAGCTAATACTCGTCTTTTATAAGACCTGATAGGGCCGGCACAGGTCTGTGGAGTTATCTTGGCCCACTCCTCCATGCAGATCTTCTCCAAGTTATCTAGGTTCTTTGGGTGTCTCATGTGGACTTTAATCTTGAGCTCCTTCCACAAGTTTTCAATTGGGTTAAGGTCAGGAGACTGACTAGGCCACTCCAACACCTTGATTTTTTCCCTCTTGAACCAGGCCTTGGTTTTCTTGGCTGTGTGCTTTGGGTCGTTGTCTTGTTGGAAGATGAAATTACGACCCATCTTAAGATCCTTGATGGAGGAGCGGAGGTTCTTGGACAAAATCTCCAGGTAGGCCGTGCTATCCATCCTCCCATGGATGCGGACCAGATGGCCAGGCCCCTTGGCTGAGAAACAGCCCCACAGCATGATGCTGCCACCACCATGCTTGACTGTAGGGATGGTATTCTTGGGGTCGTATGCAGTGCCATCCAGTCTCCAAACGTCACGTGTGTGGTTGGCACCAAAGATCTCGATCTTGGTCTCATCAGACCATAGAACCTTGAACCAGTCTGTCTCAGAGTCCTCCAAGTGATCATGAGCAAACTGTAGACGAGCCTTGACATGACGCTTTGAAAGTAAAGGTACCTTACGGGCTCGTCTGGAACGGAGACCATTGCGGTGGAGTACGTTACTTATGGTATTGACTGAAACCAATGTCCCCACTGCCATGAGATCTTCCCGGAGATCCTTCCTTGTTGTCCTTGGGTTAGCCTTGACTCTTCGGACAAGCCTGGCCTCGGTATGGGAGGAAACTTTCAAAGGCTGTCCAGGCCGTGGAAGGCTAACAGTAGTTCCATAAGCCTTCCACTTACGGATGATGCTCCCAACAGTGGAGACAGGTAGGGCCAACTCCTTGGAAAGGGTTTTGTACCCCTTGCCAGCCTTGTGACCCTCCACGATCTTGTCTCTGATGGCCTTGGAATGCTCCTTTGTCTTTCCCATGTTAACCATGTATGAGTGCTGTTCACAAGTTTGGGGAGGGTCTTAAATAGTCAGAAAAGGCTGGCAAAAGAGATCATTAATCCACACATGTGAAGCTCATTATTCTTGGTGCCTGAACTACTTCTTAATACTTTAGGGGGACCAAACAGAATTCTTGTGTTGAGGGGTTGAATAATAAATGACACTCTGAATTAACTTTTAATGTTTTAAAAAAAAAAAAAAAAAAAAATTAAAACAAAAATTTTTGCAGCAGTGCATTTCCCACTTCCAGGCTGATCTACAGTACAAATGTCACAATGCCAAGTTAATTCCGCATGTGTCAACCAGCTAAATCTGCAGGGGGTTGAATACTACTTGTAGGCACTGTACATGTGCATATAGTTTGGTTGATGAAATCATGCTGACAGATTCCTTTTAAAGGAAACGCCACTTTTCCCAACATACTGTTGAGCACCTGTCCAGGAACCAGTCTTTGCTCCCCTCACCCCAGTCTACTGAAATCTGTTGTGCTCAATGTCGGGCTTTGCAGATGGCCCACTGTGATCCCATGTGATAATCTTCCTGGGCCTATATAAGGCCTACCTAGACACTCACCTGTGTCTTGGTATTAGGCTTTTTACTTGCTCTGGAGTTCTGTCTACCTGTAGTCACTAGGACCTCTGCTACCTGTTCCCAGTCTCTTGTCCGCCTGCGTTCTCCAGGTTCTCTGCTACCTTTTCCTAGTCTACTGTCTGCCTGCGGTCTCCAGGTTCTCTGCTACCTGTTCCCAGTCTCCCGTCTGCCTGCAGTGTCCAGGTTCTCTGCTACCTGTTTCCTACATGCCTCTCTGCCTGTTGTACGGGCATCTGTGGTTCCTCCAGACCTTGGACATGGAGAATTTACCTCACTAGGGAGCCTAACACATACTTTCAATAAGTTGAACAACTTTGTAAACACTTTGCTTTAATTGATCTTTTTTTTCCACTTACCTCTAGAGCTGCATTCAAAATTCTGCTAGAATCCTTTACCAGTGAGTAGTGTTGAGCGATACTTTCCGATATCAAGAAATATCGTATCGGATTGGATCGGACCGATACCCAAAAAGTATCGGGTATTGCCGATTCCGATGCCGGAAACCAATGCAAGTCAATGGGACAGAAATATCGGAATTAAAATAAACTCTTTCTTTCCTTGTAAACTCTAGATATATACACATAGAATACATATATATACAGTCATGGACAAAAGTTTTGAGAATGACACAAATATTAATTTTTACAAAGTCTACTGCTTCACTTTTTCTAATGGCAATTTGCATATACTCCAGAATGTTATAAAGAGTGATCAGCTTAACAGCAATTACTTGCAAAGTCAATATTTGGCTAGAAAATGAACTTTATCCCCCAAAACACATTTCAACATCATTGCAGCCCTGCCTTAAAAGGACCAGCTAACCTCTTTTCAGTGATTGCTCCATTAACACAGGTGTGGGTGTTGATGAGGACATGACTGGAGATCAATCTGTCATGATTAAGTAAGAATGACACCACTGGACACTTTAAAAGGAGGCTGGTGCTTGGCATCATTGTTTCTCTTCTGTTAACCATGGTTATCTCTAAAGAAACACGTGCAGTCATCATTGCAATGCACAAAAATGGCCTAACAGGGAAGAGTATCGCAGCTAGAAAGATTTCACCTCAGTCAACAATCTATCGCATCATCAAGAACTTCAAGGAGAGAGGTTCCATTGTTGCCAAAAAGGCTCCAGGGCGCCAAGAAAGACCAGCAAGCGCCAGGACCGTCTCTTAAAAGTGTTTCAGCTGCGGGATCGGGCTACCAGCAGTGCAGAGCTTGCTCAGGAATGGCAGCAGGCAGGTGTGAGTGTATCTGCACGCACTGTGAGGCGGAGACTCTTGGAGCAAGGCCTGGTTTCAAGGAGGGCAGCAAAGAAGCCACTTCTCTCCAGAAAAAACATCATGGACAGGCTGATATTCTGCAAAAGGTACAGACAGTGGACTGCTGAGGACTGGGGTAAAGTTATTTTCTCTGATGAATCCCCTTTTCGATTTTTTGGGACATCAGGAAAACGCCTCATTCGGAGAAGACAAGGTGAGCGCTACCACCAGTCTTGTCTCATGCCAACTGTTAAGCATCCTGAAACCATTCATGTGTGGGGTTGCTTCTCAGCCAAGGGAATCGGTTCTCTCACAGTCTTGCCTAAAAACACAGCCATGAATAAAGAATGGTACCAGAATGTCCTCCAAGAGCAACTTCTCCCAACCCTCCAAGAGCAGTTTGGCGATCAACAATGCCTTTTCCAGCATGATGGAGCACCTTGCCATAAAGCAAAGGTGATAACTAAATGGTTCAGGGAACAAAACATAGAGATTTTGGGTCCATGGCCTGGAAACTCCCCAGATCTTAATCCCATTGAGAACTTGTGGTCAATCATCAAGAGACGGGTGGACAAACAAAAATCTAAAAATTCTGACAAAATGAAAGCATTGATTGTGCAAGAATGGACTGCTATCTGTCAGGATTTGGTCCAGAAGTTGATTGAGAGCATGCCAGGGAGAATTGCAGAGGTCCTGAAGAAGAAGGGTCAACACTGCAAATATTAACTTGCTGCATTAACTCATTCTAACTGTTAATATAAGCTTTTGTTACTCATATGTTTGCAGTTATATTTCTGTCTGTGATAAAAACATCTGTCAAACACACATAAAAACCAGAGGGCAGCAGATCATGTGAAAATATAATATTTGTGTCATTCTCAAAACTTTTGGCCATGACTGTATATACATGTCATTATACACATATATATATTTATAGTTCATACACTTCTACATAGTATAATAGCCGCTAATTCAATTGCCAGCTTTTGTGGATTTACAGAACCACCCGACATGAAATGACACATGGTTTACATACAGTTAACCATGTCATTTCATGTCGTTTGATATATGGTTTTCACTAACAATTACAGTAGTGTATGTGTGCAAAATTTCATACATGTAGGGGTTAATTAAAGGTGTAAATTCATTGAAAAAAATGTGTGGGCTCCCACTGTATTTTCTCAACCAGACAGGTAAAGCCAGCGAGTGGGGGCTGATAATAATAGCCTAGGGAGGGTGCATTTATTTTGTGCCCCCCCTGGCTACTAACATCTGCCCCCAGCCACCCAGAAAAGGCAAATCTATAATTAGATGAGCCCTTTCTGGCACTTATCCCGTCTATTCCCATTGCTCTGTAGCAGTGGCTAATGGGTTAATAACGGGTTAAAGACACCTTGCTATTGGAAGGTGACTTTAAGCCAGGTTAATAATTGAGAGTTGTCAATTAGACAACTCTCAATTATTAATCCTATTGTATGAAATAAAAAAAAACATGCACACATTAATTAAAAATCATTTTAATGAAATAAACAGACAGTTTTTGACCATATTTTTTTTACAGGTAATCCGTGCGAAGCCCTTGTTCTCCTGTAATAAAAATAAAATAATAAAGCAACATTATTCTTACCTATCCGATGCTCTGTCACGTCCCACGCTGTAATCCTTCACAAAGGGTTAACATATTTACTGTGGGGGCCGGAGCTAATGCTTCAGCCTCTCAGTAAACCCCTGAAAGAATGAGCTCCTCTCCCGGCAACAGGAGAGGAAGTGATTAGTGTGGAAGCTTAATTGATTGCTTCCCAGGCTAATCAGTTCAGGTCAGCCGGGGACACCGCACAGCATCAGTGACGTCAGAGGGAATCCCGGCTGACCTGAAGGGAACTGATTAACAAAAATAGGGGATCCCCTCGAAAAAAAAAATGGCCGTGGGGTCCCCCTATTTTTGTTAACCAGCCAGATGAAGCAGACTACTGAGGCCTGGTATTTAAGGCTGTTAAGGATCCAATATCCGTGAACCTTGCAAGCCTGATAATACCAGGCCACAGCAGTCTGCTTATCTTGGTTGGTTAACAAAAATAGGGGATCCCCTTGAAAAAAAAAATGGCGTGGGGTCCCCCTATTTTTGTTAACCAGCCAGATGAAGCAGACTACTGAGGCCTGGTTTTTCAGGCTGGTAAGGATCCAAGATCCATGAACCTTGCAAGCCTGATAATACCAGGCCACAGCAGTCTGCTTATCTTGGTTGGTTAACAAAAATAGGGGATCCCCTCGAAAAAAAAATGATGTGGGGTCCCCCTATTTTTGTTAACCAGCCAAGTAAAAAGCAGACTCTGCGGCCTGGTATTAAAAGACTGTCAAGGCCCATGGATTTTGGTCCTCAACAGCCTAAAAATACCAGCCTGCAGCAGCCCCTCAATTGGCGCATCCAAAGATGTGCCAATTGTGGCACTTTACCCAGCTCTTCCCACTTGCCCTGTAGCGGTGGCAAGTGGGGTAATAAGGGGTTAATGTCACCTTTGATTGAACGGTGAAAATAAGCCTGGTTAATAATGGAGAGGCTTCAATAAGACACCGATCCATTATTAGTCATAAAGTTTGAAAATGTTTAAAAAAATACACAGCTAGAATAAAGTCTTTTAATGAAATAATACACAACACAGTTTTCCATCTTAATTGCATGCTCATCCTGCGACGCCATCAATCTCCTGTAAAAAAAACAAAAATAACAAACCAACACAAATACTCCCTGTCCGACGTAGTCCAAGATAACGAGGGTCCCACGACGAGTCTAGCTCTGCTACATCTGGATGCCAGGCTCAGCCTGACATCCAGACACAACAGAGCTGCTTACCTGAGGAGATTCCCCGGCGGTCACGTGACCTCGAATGGATTTCTCACGGCCAGCTGATCGCGAGAGTACAGCTGGCCGAGATTTCCCAGTCCTCCCCAGCAGTCACGTGCACTTATCGCGAGAAGCTGCACGTTACCACCAGGGAGAGGGTAATGGCCGGTCAGCTGTACGATCAGCTGGCAACGAGAAATCCATTCGTCGTGAGCGTGACCACCGGGGATCCTCTGGTAAGGTAAGTGCTGACAGCCCTGACACTGACACTCGGGAAGTTCCTGTGTCACGTACTTCCTTCTGTGACACAGGAACTCCCCATATACTAATTACTGCTGACATGGGAACTTCCGATTCCGGTATCCGATATGCAAAAAGTATCGGAACTCAGAATCGGAATTCCGATACCGCGAATATCGGCCGATACCCGATATTTGCAGTATCGGAATCCTCAACACTACCAGTGAGCAATGCATTATGGGCAATCAACTGACAGGTTAAACTGATTGTATGAAGGGCACACAAACTAGTTTCCATGACCGGATGAGAACTCTTTGCTTTCAAGTTGGGTATGAAAAAAGAATAACGTGACATTTAGCTCAAAAAAGGAACAAAATAAATAATGGAAAGTCTTTACTATTTCTGAGACTCCCATCCATTGAGATAATTTTGTCATGTCCATCATTCACATGCACTTTAGCCTATCACAGGCAGCAGTAATCTGTGCATGCCTTGGAAACATACGTCATAGCCGAGGCCATTGATTGTTGCAGTGGTCACATGAATGATGGGCATTTTGTCAGCTTTGTAGAACTAGTAAGGACTAAAGTTGAGCAAAGTTTTCAATATTCGGTTCGGATTACATTCGCCGGCAAATATGGTATTTGCAATATTCGCCGAACTCCATTTGAGTCAATGGAAGTAGAAATGAGCAAATATGTTCAGAAACGATCGTCAAACATAAATTTGGCACAATTTGGGTACCAATATGACACGAATATGGCAAATTCAGATTCGGCGATCATTTCCGAACATATTTGCTCAACACTAGTAAGGACCATAGGAGCGATGGCACTGGAGTGGCGGGGGATTAGTACGTAAGTGTTAGGTATTTTGCTACATATTTCTAGCTGGACTCATTATTTTACCCCGATGGCATAGATATATAGATAAATTGCATCTTACTTGCGTTCACATACTATTACTTTTTCTGTATATGAGCTCATATATAATGGGATTAATTATTCGGATGATAGCAAATCAAAATAGTAAATTATTAACATTATAGCTATTAAAATGAAGATATACGATGGGTAAATTCCTCATTTTTGCCTGAAGGAATGTGGAATAACCAGTAAAGCACATGACCCCTTGCAATAACCAATAATTCCAGATACCGTTCGAAATGCTTCTGAGAAGTTCATGTTTTTCTATTTCCTGTAATACATTTCATTACTTTTCTAGCTTTGATAATGATTAACTTCCAGTAGACGCCTGAATGTCATGAGAATAAGCTACAGCTGCCCCGAATAAAGCAAAAGGCACACTATGCCTGGGAAGAAATAATACCTGCTCTAAATGCCTTAGATGTGATAGACATGTAATATTGCAATTTGTGCTCATTCCTCTGTGATTCAGAACTCAATTTTCACAGTGCAAAAACCAAATCAATACAACTTTACAGAACGAGCTGCCGATGGTAAATATAAGGACATATATTTCATTTCATAGGACGGAGGCATGGAAATTGATATTGCGTTAAAGGATTACTCATTCTCCTTAGGGTAAAGGTTTGTTTGCCGGAATACATTAAGCTGTAGAGTAAGTACAGGTTTTCTGCACTGACAATAGTTTGCAAACATGTAGATGATACTTTGCATCTGACCAGATGACAGTGATGGATATTCAGCAGACTTATCATCATTATGTAGTTGCCACTTCAGCATATGAAAACGTTTTGTTGCCTTTTTTTTCTACTTTTATTCGTTCTCTTTCATTCATTCTTTCTTTAATCTTACATACTGTCTATCAGCTCCACCACTTTCAAAGGAATTTTATAGTGGTTTCAACACTGCCTGAAAATATTTAAAGGAGTTGTCTGGTCATCTGACAAAAGCCTGTAGTCATTCTATATGACGGCAGACTTCTGAATCTTTAGGCTAAGTGCACACGTTCAGGAATGTTTGCAGAATATTCCTGAGCAAAAACGGACTTTTTTTGCGGTAAAAACGCGCGTTTTTTTTGCGCGGATTTGATGCGTTTTTACTGCGATTTTCCCCTGAACTTTCTAGGTCAATAATATAGCGGGAAAAACGCTAGAATTTAATGAACATGTTGCTTCTTTTTCCGCGATGCGTTTTTTTCGCGGAAAAAAACGCACCATGTGCACAAAAATTGCAGAATTCATTCTAAATGATAGGATGCTTACTACATGCGTTTTTAACGCGTTTTTTCCAGCGAAAAAATGCGAAAAATACGCAAATAATCCTGAACGTGTGCACATAGCCTTACTGTGTGTGGTATGCACACTGGAGGGATTCTCCAGTAATGCCAGTGATAGTGAACAGTCACTTAACCACAAGTATGCGATTTGTATTTTGCCGACCACATTCAGACTAGACATGCTTGGCTTATCTCAATTCGCATGTATTAATATAGAGGCTGTGCCTGTCTAGTTGGCATGTGACCATATGTATGCAAATTGCATATTTGCAGTCACGTCACCACCCACTGTCACTGGTACCGGAGAATCCTGACAGTGTGCACAAACAATATTTAAGTCTATATTCACTCAAACATTATTTTTTGTATATAAGTTTCTTATATTAACTTCCCTTTACAACAGTTTGAGCACCATTTTTATTCAGTTTCTATTACTGAAATCCTTTGCAATACAGTCATGGTCAGAAGTTTTGAGAATGACACAAATATTATATTTTCACATGATCTGCTGCCCTCTGGTTTTTATGTGTGTTTGACAGATGTTTTTATCACAGACAGAAATATAATAATTGCAAACATATGAGTAACAAAAGCTTATATTGACAGAATGAGTTAATGCAGCAAGTCAATATTTGCAGTGTTGACCCTTCTTCTTCAGGACCTCTGCAATTCTCCCTGACATGCTCTCAATCAACTTCTGGACCAAATCCTGACTGATAGTAGTCCATTCTTGCACAATCAATGTTTTCATTTTGTCAGAATTTTTAGGTTTTTGTTTGTCCACCCGTCTCTTGATGATTGACCACAAGTTCTCAATGGGATTAAGATCTGGGAGTTTCCAGGCCATGGACCCAAAATCTCTATGTTTTGTTCCCTGAGCCATTTAGTTATCACCTTTGCTTTATGGCAAGGTGCTCCATCATGCTGGAAAAGGCATTGTTGATCGCCAAACTGCTCTTGGAGGGTTGGGAGAAGTTGCTCTTGGAGGACATTCTGGTACCATTCTTTATTCATGGCTGTGTTTTTAGGCAAGACTGTGAGAGAGCCGATTCCCTTGGCTGAGAAGCAACCCCACACATGAATGGTTTCAGAATGCTTAACAGTTGGCATGAGACAAGACTGGTGATAGCGCTCACCTTGTCTTCTCCGAATGAGGCGTTTTCCTGATGTCCCAAACAATCGAAAAGGGGATTCATCAGAGAAAATAACTTTACCCCAGTCCTCAGCAGTCCACTGCCTGTACCTTTTGCAGAATATCAGTCTGTCCATGATGTTTTTTCTGAAGAGAAGTGGCTTCTTTGCTGCCCTCCTTGAGACCAAGCCTTGCTCCAAGAGTCTCCGCCTCACAGTGCGTGCAGATGCACTCACACCTGCCTGCTGCCATTCCTGAGCAAGCTCTGCACTGCTGGTAGCCCGATCCCGCAGCTGAAACACTTTTAAGAGACGGTCCTGGCTCTTGCTGGTCTTTCTTGGGCGCCCTGAAGCCTTTTTGGCAACAATGGAACCTCTCTCCTTGAAGTTCTTGATGATGCGATATATTGTTGACTGAGGTGCAATCTTTCTAGCTGCGATACTCTTCCCTGTTAGGCCATTTTTGTGCATTGCACTGATGACTGCACGTGTTTCTTTAGAGATAACCATGGTTAACAGAAGAGAAACAATGATGCCAAGCACCAGCCTCCTTTTAAAGTGTCCAGTGGTGTCATTCTTACTTAATCATGACAGATTGATCTCCAGCCATGTCCTCATCAACACCCACACCTGTGTTAATGGAGCAATCACTGAAAAGAGGTTAGCTGGTCCTTTTAAGGCAGGGCTGCAATGATGTTGAAATGTGTTTTGGGGGATAAAGTTCATTTTCTAGCCAAATATTGACTTTGCAAGTAATTGCTGTTAAGCTGATCACTCTTTATAACATTCTGGAGTATATGCAAATTGCCATTAGAAAAAGTGAAGCAGTAGACTTTGTAAAAATTAATATTTGTGTCATTCTCAAAACTTTTGGCCATGACTGTAGACACAGAGGTAAATGATGAAATCCAGGCTGTCAGAAGTGGACACTTATTCACTTTAGTCCCTTGATGACTGATGACGTATAGGTATGTCATCAGTCGTGTCCCTGTCTTTGATGTGGGCTCTGATGCTGAGCTCACATCTTTCCCTGCACATGACAGCTGATCTGATCGGCTGTCATGTGTCTCTAACAGCCACCGATGGATCCACGAACCACCCTAAGCTGTTAACAAGTATCCCACAGTCAATCTCTGACATTGGCATACAACATGCAATGGCCGGAAGCGTGTCACAATACATGCCCATCAGCGCCCCGTCACATGGTCTCAGCGCTCCTATGGATTGTCATGACAGCCGGGGGACGGCAAAAAACCCCCGTGACTGTCATTGTAAATCTATGAACGCTGGATTATGGCCAGCATTCATAGGAGATCTTTATTTCTTCTACACATTTCTTCTATGTGTAGCACAATCAATCGGATGATCGCAGCTTCAAGTCTCCTAAGTGGGCCTTTTGAAGCCAGTAAAAAGTAAAAAAAAAAGTTTTTAAAAATATTAAAACATAAAATACAAGCTCAAATGTCATGCTTTTGCCCCTTTCAGAATAAAACAATAAAAAATACACATATTAGGTATTGCTGATTCAGAAATATCCAATCTATCAAAATATAAAGTAAATTCATGCTAAACGGCATAAAGAGAAAAAAAAAATCAAAACTCAAGGATTACATTTTTTATATTTGCCGCAACAGTAGATTATATTACATTAAAAAAATGCAATACCGGTCTATCAAAACATCGTATCTACCCGAAAATGGTATCCATAAAACATCAACTCAGGTCACAATTAATAAGCCATCACCCAGCCCATGATCACGTAAAATGGAGACACTACGGATCTCGGAAAATGGCGACATAAGCAAAACATTTTTTTCTGACAAATTTTGGATTTATTTTTTCATTACATGTTTGGTATCTGCGTACTCGTAATGACCTGGCGAATCATCATCGCAGGTCAGGTTTAGCATTTAGTGAACACGGTAAAAAAAACAATTGTAGAATTGCACTTTTGTTTTGCAATTTCATCGCACTTGGAATTTTGTTTCCCATTTTGCAGTACGCTATATGGTAAAATCAATAGTGTAATTCAGAAGTATAGCTCTTTCCAAAAAAAACAAGCCCTCATACTGCTATATTGACAGATAAATAAAATAAATAAAAAAGTTATGGCTCTTGAAGAATTGGAGGAAAAAACTAATACGAAAAATTGAAAATCGCCTGGAGCTGAAGCGGTTAAAATGGATATTCACCTCCCGCAGTTTCAGCGATCTCGGCACTGCTGTTCCCGGATGACGGTTATGTGACATTGTTGTATCACTGATCTACTGCATTCAATCAGAGGGCATTGCTCAGCTGCATGCATTTCTATTTCACCAAAATCGACATCCGATGGAATATTGAGGAGTTGTAGATGATCAGTCGCCGCTCTTGGCCTGCAGTAGACCCGAGGTATAACAATGTCAAGTGATCTGCTGGGAATAGTGGTGCTGACTAGTGATGAGCGAGTGTCTAGCGAGTGTCTAGTGATTAGTGTTTGTAGACGCAGCTGCATGATTTGCGGCTGCTGGACAGCCTGAATACTTGTGAGGAATGCCTGTTTGTTAGAGAATCCCCACATGTATTCAGGCTCTCTAGCAGCCGCAAATCATGCATCTGCGTCGACAAACACTAAATCTCCGAGCACGCCCAAATACTTGGAGATCACCCGAGTATGCTCGGGAAAAATCGAGCAACGAGTATACTCGATCATCACTAGTGCTGACATCAATACAAAAGTGCCACTGTGGGAGGTAAGTATCTATTGTTTTTATTCTTTATGGGGCCCTTAAGTGACTAAAAAAGTACATAGCCAAAATAAGACTATACATTGCTAAGAAGGAGGACATTGATACACAAGAACATGGATCAAACGTGGGTTGTCAGAGCCCAAGGCAAGAGAAGTATTTTATGTGACCGTAACCCATGGACCATTAACATTCCCCGATGCCCTTCCACTAGTCCATTATTTGAACCCCACATTTTCCAGGCTCATGGATTGTATTTTAAGAAAAAAGCACAAGTACAATACAGTTAATATTTCCATACATTCTGCTTATCTGTTGCATTTAGAGGAACGAACAGAATTTATGTGTAAAAGTACCCTTTTGTATCAGTTATGCAAACAATAGCAATGGGGCATCATTGATTATTACAACATCCTTTTAGGTTCAATTTTATGCTAACATTTAACCCCTTAACCCCCAAGGGTGGTTTGCATGTTAATGACCAGGCCAATTTTTACAATTCTGAACTCTGTCTCTTTATGAGGCTATAACTCTGGAACGCTTCAACAGATCTTAGCGATTCTGAGACTGTTTTCTCGTGACATATTGTAATTCATGATAGTGGTAAAATTGATTCGATATAACTTGCGGTTATTTATGAAAAAAATGGAAATATGGCAAAAATTTTGAAAATGTTGCAGTTTTCAAATTTTGAATTCTTATTCCCTAAAACAGAGAAATATGTCACACAAAATAGTTAAAAATAGATAAATAGTCAAAATAGATAACATTTCCCACATGTCTACTTTACATCAGCACAGTTTTGGAACCAAAATTTTTTTTGTTACGACGTTATAAGGGTTAAAAGTTGACCAGCGATTTCTCATTTTTACAACAAATTATACTAAACCATTTATTTTAGGGACCACCTCACATTTGAAGTCACTTTGAGGGATCTATATGGCAGAAAATACCCAAAAGTGACACGATTATAAAAACTGCACCCCTCAAAGTACTCAAAACCACATTCAAGAAGTTTATTAACCCTTCAGGTGCTTCACAGGAGCTGAAGCAACTTGGAAGGAAAAATGAACATTTAACTTTATAGTCACAAAAATGATCTTTTACAAACAATTTTTTTATTTTAACATGGGTAAAAGGAGAAAATGGACAGAAAAAGTTGTTGTGCAATTTCTCCTGAGTACGCCGATGCCCCATATGTGGGGGAAACCCACTGTCTGGGCGCACGGCAGGGCTCATAAAGGAAGGAGCGCCGTTTGACTTTTTCAAACAAAAATTGGCTGGAATTGAGATTGGATGCCATGTCGTGTTCGGAGAGCCCCTGATGTGTCTAAATAGTGGAAACCCCCCACAAGTGACACCATTTTGGAAACTAGACCCCCTAAGGAACTTTATCTAGATCTGTGGTGAGAACTTTGAACCCCCAAGTGTTTCACTAAAGATTATAATCACTGGTTGTGAAAAAAAAATATTCCCTCAAAAATGATTTTTTTAGTGCCCCAATTTTTGATTTTTTCCCAACAAAATTGGATCCCAAAAGTTGTTGTCCAGTTTGTCCTGAGTATGCTGATACCCCATATGTTGGGAGAAAATACTGTTTGGGCGCACGTCAGGGCTCGGAAAGAAAGTAATGACGTTTTGGAATTCAGACTTTGATGGGTGTCATGTTCAGTTTGCAGAGTCCCTGATGTGCCTAAACAATGGAAACCCCCCCACAAGTGACCCCATTTTGGAAACTAGACCCATAAGGAACTTATCTAGATCTGTGGTGAGCACTTTGAACCCCAAGTGCTTCACACAAGTTTATAATGCCCAGGCATGAAAATAAAAAATCCTATTTTTTTCCCATAAAGATGATATTTAAGTCACCAATTTTTTATTTTCTCAAGGGTAACAGGAGAAATTGGACCATAAAAGTTAGTGTCCAATTTGTCCTGAGTACGCTGATGCCCCATATGTGGGGGGGAACCACTGTTTGGGCACAAGGCAGAGCTTGGAAGGGAAGGAGCGCCATTTGACTTTTTCCAACCAAAATTGGCTGGAATCGAGATTGGACCCCACGTTTGGATAGCCCCTGATGTGCCTAAACAGTAGGATCACCCCACAAGTGACACCATTTCAGAAACTAGACCCCCTAAGGAACTTATCTAGATCTGTGGTGAGCACTTTGAACCCCCAAGTGCTTCACATAAGTTTATAACGTAGAGCCGTAAAATTAAAAAATCATATTTTTTCCACAAAAATGATTTTTTTTACCCAAAATTTTATTTTCCAAAGGGTAACAAGACCTCAAAAGTTTTTGTGCAATTTGTCCTGAGTACCTGATACAGAATATGTGGTGGTAAACCACTGTTTAGGTGCATGGCAGAGCTCGGAAGGGAAGGAGTGCAGTTTGACTTTTTCAATGCAAAATTGGCTGGACGCCATGTCGTGTTTGGAGAGCACCTGATGTGCCTAAAAAGTGGAAACACCCCACGAGTGACACCATTTTGGAAACTAGACCACCTAAGTAACTTATTTAGATCTGTTGTGAGCACGTTCAACCCCCAAGTGTTTCACTAAAGTTTATAATGCCTGGGAGTGAAAAAAAATAAAAATTTCCACAAAAATGATTTTTTAGTCCCCAATTTTTGATTTTTCCCAAGGAAATTGGACCCCAAAAGTTGTCCAATTTGTCCTAAGTACGCTGATACCCCATATGTGGGGAGAAAATACTGTTTGGGCGCACGGCAGGGCTCGGAAAGGAAGTAATGACGTTTTGGAATGCAGACTTTGATGGCTGTCATGTTCAGTTTACAGAGACCCTGATGTGCCTAAACAGTGGAAACCCCCCACTAGTGACCCTATTTTGGAAACTAGACACAATTTTATAATGCCTGGGCATGAAAACAAAAAAGCCAATTTTTTTTCCCACGAAAATGATCTTTTAGTCACCAATTTTTTATTTACCCAAGGGTAATGGGAAAAATTGGAACCCCAAAAGTTGTTCTCCAATTAGTCCTGAGTACGCTGATACCTTACATGTGGGAGAAAACTACTGTGTGGGCACACGTCGGGGCTCGGAATAGGAGTAGTGACGTTTAGTAATGCATACTTTGATGCAATGGTCTGCGGGTGTCATGTCACGTTTGGAGAGCCCCTGATGTGCCTAAACAGTGGAAACCCCCCACAAGTGACACCATTTTTGAACCTAGACCCCCAAAGGAACTTATCTAGATGTGTGGTGAGAACTTTGAACCCCCAAGTGCTTCACAGAAGTTTATAACGTAGAGCCATCAAAATAAAAAATCATATTTTTTTCCACAAAAATGATATTTACATAACCAATTTTTGATTTTCCCAAGGATAACAGAAGAAATTGGACCCCAAGAGTTATTTTTCAATTTTTCCTGAGTACGCTGATACCCCATGTGTGGGGGTAAACTACTGTTTGGGCGCATGGCAGAGCTCAGAAGCGAAGGAGCACCGTTTGACTTTTTCAATGCCGAATTGGGTGGAATTGAGATGAGACGCCATGTTTGGGGAGCACCTGATGTGCCTAAACAGTGGAAACCCCCCCAATTCTAACTCCAACCCTAACCCCAGCATAACCCTAACACTAATCCCAACCCTAATCATAACCCTAACCACAAACCTAACCCTAACACACCCTAACTCTAATCCCAACCCTAACCTTAAACCTAACTTCAGCCCCAACCCTAACCCTAACTTTAGCCCCAATCCCTAACCCTAACACTAACCCTAATGGGAAAATGGAAATAAATACATTTTTTAATTTTATTATTTTTCCGTAATTAAGGGGGTGATAAAGGGGGTTTGATTTACTATTTATAGCTGGTTTTTATGTTTGGCAGCTGTCACACACTAAAAGACTCTTTTATTGCAAAAAATAGTTTCTGCATCACCACATTTTGAAAGCTATAATTTTTCCATATTTTGGCCCGCAGAGTCATGTGAGGTCCTATTTTTTATGGGACGAGTTGACGTTTTTATTGGTACCATTTTCGGGCACATGACATTTTTTGATCACTTTTAATTATGATTTTTGGGAGTCAGAATGAACAGAAACCAGCAATTCATGAATTTCTTTTAGGGGGGCGTTTATACCGTTCTGCATGTGGTAAAATTGATAAAGCAGTTTTATTCTTCGGGTTAGTACGATTACGGCCGATATCTCATTTATATAATTTTTTATATTTTGGCACTTTTATACAATAAAAACGTTTATACAGTATATAAAAAATAATTATTTTTGCATCGCTTTATTCTGCGAGCTATAACTTTTTTATTTTTTCGCTGATGATGCTGTATGGTGGCTCGTTTTTTGCGGGACAAGATGACGTTTTCAGCGGTGCCATGTTTATTTATATCCGTCTTTTTGATCACGTGTTATTCCACTTTTTGTTCGGCGGTATGATGATAAATCATTGCTTTTTTGCCTTGTTTTTTTTTTTTAAGGGGTTCACTAAAGGGGTTAACTAGTGGGACAGGTTTATAGGGCAGGTCGTGACGGACGCGGCGATTCTAAATATGTGTACTTTTATGTTTTTTTTTTAATTGCATGGAGAAATGAATTTATTGGGGAATATTTTTTTTTTGTTTTTCTTTATTTAGGAATTTTTTTTTACACATGTGATTTTTATTTTTTTTAACTTTTTTGCTTTGTCCCAGGGTGGGATATCACTGTATAAGGTCAGATCACCGATCTGACACTGTGCACAGCACTGTGTCAGATCGGCGATGTGACAGGCACTGCTGGAGGATTTCTCAGCGCCTGCTCTCAGCAGGCACTGAGCAAGCCGCCTCCCTGCAGGACCCGGAAGGACCCCGTGGCCATCTTGGATCCGGGTTCCTGCAGGAGAGGGGTCCCTCGGAACAGTGCAATCACATCGCGCTGTTTGGAGGGTTTCAGGGAAGCACGCAAGGAGCCCCCTCCCTGCGCGATGCTTTCCTGTGCTCCTGGTACACTGCAATCATCTTTGATCGCGGTGTGCCAGGGGTTAATGTGCCGGGAGCGGTCCGTGACCGCTCCTGGCACATAGTGCCGGGTGTCAGCTGTGATAATCAACTGACACCCGGCCGTGATCAGCTGCGCTCCCCCCGTGAGCGCAGCTGATCGCATGTGACGTACTATTCCGTCTTTGGAAATTAAGTCCCAGGGCACATGGACGGATTAGTACATCAGATGGAATAAAGGGGTTAAAATGGATTAAAAAAGTTTTGCATGCAGAAATTTTCATTCTATTATCAAAACTGTCACAAAATTGAACCCGGATCATTGAGGCTCTACTGCTTTTGTGAGAACCCTGAGTTTATCCCCCAATTGAATATTGTCTCCTGAGAATAATGCCTGCTGCCCCATTCAATAGTGTCTAGTCTTCACTTCACTCAGAATTTATTCACCAAGAGCTGCACAGAATGAATACTGTATCTCTATTGCTGTGTCAGTGTGATGATTATACTCAATGCTTTGTCATCTCAGTTACTGTTTATATAGAGCTTAGCTAGTCACAAGTGTAACTCAATTACTGCATCTTGCATACAGTAAGTACATGCCACTGCAATGCTACTGCATACACCGCAAAAACACGTACTCATCCTGGGTTTCACCAAATGGCTTAGTCTGAGGCCTAAGATGAAGCAGATTGGCGAAACTTGTCTTGTTTGTGTGTTTTTTGGTAGGTTTACCCTTTTTGTGGTGGGTGTCAAACATGTTTAGCTTTTCTATATTGTTGTCATTTGTTTTTTTCATGCTGTCATTATTGATAAACCTTGCATAGATTTCAATATGAGCGGAATTGTGTATCGCACATGTTTTTTTTGCCTTTCTGTGTACATTTGTCAGTTCTGTGCATATAGGACAATTGGCATTTTGGAAAGTTGATTTAAAGTTAAGAGTCTACTTTGAATTCATGTTAGCCCGGAATATGTGAGCTAGTAGAATGTACCTTACAGTTGATGCACTAATATATTACCCTTAAAACTGCGCATATTAGTTTATTATTTAGGTTGAAACATATACTTAGGTTCTGAAAATTAATACTAAGAAAAGTAATTTTGGTAAGTAATATTTTATGTCTTTCTAGTTTCTTTGACTGAAGCAATTCGTCTGGAGATGACTTTTAGGCCTTATACTCACTGGTGCCGAAAACGGATGAAAATCAGAGGAAAAAAAATCGGATGCAAATCTGACCAATGTTAGTCAATGGGTGAATTTTCATTTGCGATTTTTTTCTCATCAGATATTGGTGTGAGAAAAAAATCGCAGCTTGCTGCGATTTGATGCGATTTTGGGATGAAAATCGCCAATGCAAGTCAATGGGTGCGATTAAAAAACGAACAGCACTCGCACCATGCACGTGCTGTCCGATTTATATGCACCAGCCTCCTTTGAAAAGCCGGTAATTCATCCCCGGCTACTGTAAAATCACACTGACAGCTCACAAAACACTAGATACATACACATAGAATACATATATATATATATACATGTCATTGTGACACATACATATATATATATTTATAGTTCTTACACTTCTACATACTGTAATAGCCGCTAATTCAATTGCTGGCTTTTGTGAAATTACAGAAGCCGACATGAAATGATACATTGTTTCCACACAGTTAACCATGTAATTTCCTGTATTTTGATATATGGTTTGAACTTACAATTACATGAGTGTATTTGTACAAAATTTCAGACATGTAGGGGTTAATTAAAGGTGTAAATTCGTTGAAAAAAAATGCGTGGGCTCCCGCTGTATTTTCTCCACCAGACAGACAAAGCAAGCGAGTGGGGGCAGATAATAATAGCCTAGGGAGGGTACATTTTTTTTGTGCCCCCCCTGGCTACTAACATCTGCCCCCAGACACCCCAGAAAGGGCAAATCTATAATTAGATTCGCCCTTTCTGGCACTTTGCCTGTCTATTCCCATTGCCCTGTAGCGGTGGCGAATGGGTTAATAAGGCGTTAATGTCACCTTAGTATTGAAAGGTGACCTTAAGGCAGGTTAATAATTGAGAGCTGTCAATTAGACAACTATCAATTATTAATCCTATTGAAGTAAATAAAAAAACACAAACACACTTTAAGAATAAATAATTTTGTAATGTATGGTGTACAGTTCATATAGCGTCTTGTGCTTGGGTGCGAGGAAAACACATGAGACACAGGTTTGATATAGAAGGACTTGTATTACTTCATACAAGTGGCAAAAGGGTCACACAGTTTGCAGGTACAGAAGCAGGAGACACAGCAGGCCAGAGTAACTTAAGCTCAGCAATAACTCTCCACAACAGGTTCAGGATCTCTTCTCTGTTACCGTGATTCCATGCAAACGTGGATTTATCAAATAGCAGGTTTCCAGAGTCCACAAGTGTTCCAAAGTTCCTCAGTAGGAAATAGCTGGAGTACAAAGTTCAAGGTTTCCAGGAGTCAGGTCACAGGCTCACTGCAGGCTTGATTCTGAAGCACTGATTGCTCAGCTGAGGCTGCTTAAGAAGCAAGAGGGAGAGAATCAGGGCGGGAACATGAAAGCTGGAAACTCCATATTAACTGAGGGCAAGATAGCTGCAGCAAGACAGAAAGCAAAATGGCCGACGGAAAAACTGAGTTTCAAGAAACATGTACAAAGAACCTTACATTACTCCCCCCTTAGGGACAACCTCCGGATGACCTCAGACCAGGCTTGTCTGGGTACCTCTGATGAAACTGGCGGAGCAAGCGAGGAGCATTAACGTTATTGACTGGTTCCCATGAGTTGTCCTCCACTGGGTAGCCCTGCCATTTAATCAAATATTGTAACTGATTTCTGTACAACCTGGAATCTAGAATCCTTTCCACCACAAATTCTTCCTGACCATCGACTAGCACTGGGTCAGGGCAAGGAGAAGAACGTCCAGGAAACGTATTGGGTGTTGCAGCCTTTAGTAGGGATACATGAAAGACAGGGTGGATTCTCATAGTTCTGGGCAGTTGAAGACGACAAGCAACGGCACTTATAATTTTACTGATTTTATAGGGTCCAATGTACTCATGTCCCAACTTAGACGATGGAATCCTTAACTTAAGATTTCTGGTTGACAGCCAGACCAAGTCTCCTACCTTGAAAGCTGGTGCAGGTTTACGAAATTTATCTGCTGCTTTCTTGTACCTTTCCTGAGCCAATTCCAGATTTTCCTTTAGAAGATCCATATTCTTTTGTAAAGACGTGATTCTTTCAGCCACTGCTGGCAAGGGCGTTTCTATGGGAAATCGAGGAAGAATGTTAGGATGATAACCTAAATTGGAGTAAAAAGGAGACTGCTTAGTGGAGGCGCTCTGAGAGTTGTTATAAGAGAACTCAGCCAGTGGAAGTAGATCCACCCAATCATCCTGTAGGTGGCAGCTAAAGCAGCGGAGATACTGCTCCAGGGTCTGATTGGTTCGTTCTGTCTGTCCATTAGTCTGGGGATGAAAAGCAGAAGAAAGGTTTACTTTAATGTCCAATGCGGCACAGAAATTTTGCCAAAACCTTGAAGTGAATTGCACCCCTCGATCCGAAATGACCTCATCCGGTACTCCATGTAAGCGAAACACATTCTTAATCATCAAATCTGATGTCTGTTTTGCAGTGGGTAAGCCGACACAAGGGATAAAATGAGCTGCCTTTGTTAAACGATCAACCATCACTAGAATGGTGTTCTTCCCTTGAGAGGTTGGTAACTCCACAATGAAGTCCACAGAAATGGATCCCCACGGGCGGGACGGGGTGGGAAGGGGTTGCAACAGACCAGTTGGTGAGGAGCGAGGTGTTTTGCATCTTGCACAGACTTCACATGAAGTGACATAGTTTAAAACATCTTTCCTGTAAGTGGGCCACCAAAAGAAACGAGAAAGAAATTCCTGTGTCTTTAGAATTCCTCTATGCCCAGCTATCTTGGAATCGTGGATGAGTTGCAATACTCTCAATCTGACTGTTTCAGGTATATACAGACGTTGTCCCTGAATCCACACACCATTCTTAAAGACAAGACTTACGTCCCTTGGGGGTTGTGCCAAAAAGGAATCCGCATGGTATGCTTCCTTGATGTCCTTAAGTAGGTCTTGATTATGAATCACTCCCAGGAATCTAGAGTCAGGAAGAATAGTCTTAGGAGGAGTAAGTGGACGGGTCTCTGCTGAATGAATCCTAGAGAGTGCATCAGCCTTTCCATTGCGCGATCCTGGCCTATAAGAAATTACAAAATTAAATTGGTTTAGGAAAAGATTCCAGCGAGCCTGGCGAGGAGTCAGGCACTTAGCCGACCTGATTAAATTCAAGGTTACGATGGTCTGTCAGGACGACTATTTGCTGTGCAGCTCCCTGAAGAAGGTGTCTCCATTCTTTGAAGGCGGCAATAATGGCCAACAACTCTCTATTGCCCACATCGTAGTTCCTCTCAGCCGAAGACAACTGCTGGGAAAAGAAGGCACAGGGATGCAAGACATTCTTCTCACCTGTTCTCTGAGAGAGTATAGCTCTAACGGCACAGTCTGAAGCATCCACCTCTATTATGAAGGCAAGTTCGGGGTTGGGATGTACTAAGATAGGCGCGGTGGTAAATTTATCCTTTAGACGGGAAAATGCTTCCTGGGCCTGGGGGGTCCAGGAGAACCTAGACTCTTTCCGGGTAAGTTGGGTGATAGGTGACACTACCTCAGAGAAATTCCTAATAAAACGTCTATAGAAGTTGGCAAACCCGATGAAGCGCTGCACCTCCTTCACATTTCTAGGAATTGGCCAATCCTTGATGGCTTGGGTCTTGCTTCCATCCATACTAATCCCTTGTGTAGACAGTACATACCCCAGAAATTGAATTTCGGTCCTATGGAATTCACACTTTTCAAGTTTGATGTAAAGATGGTTTTGTCTTAGACGTTCTAAGACCATTCTCACATGTCCATGATGTTCCTCTGTGGAGTTAGAAAAAATTAGAATATCATCCAGATAAATCACCACGAATGTATCTAGGAGATCCCTGAAGATGTCATTCACCAAGTGTTGGAAAGTGGCTGGGGCGGTACTCAGACCAAAAGGCATAACTAGATATTCAAAGTGTCCATAGCGTGACCTGAATGCAGTCTTCCATTCATCCCCAGGTCTAATACGGACCAAGTTATAGGCCCCACGGAGATCCAGTTTAGAGAAAATTTTGGCATGCCGCACTCTCTCCAATAACTCAGGGATTAAAGGCAATGGATAACGGTTTCTAATAGTAACCTTATTGAGTTCCCTATAGTCTACGCAGGGTCTCAGAGATCCATCTTTCTTCTTCACAAAGAAGATGGGTGCACCTGCAGGAGATGAAGAGGGGCGTATGAAGCCCTTGGCTAGATTTTCGTCTATGTAATCCTTTAAAGCCTTTAGCTCGGGCCTCGCCAGGGGGTAGATCTTACCAAAAGGGTATCTCTGCTCCAGGCAATAATTCAATTGGACAATCATATGGACGGTGAGGGGGAAGCTGGTCAGCGTTCTTCTTGTCACATAAATCCACATAGTCCTGGTATACAGCTGGTAGTTCAGGGACTGACATGGTTCCTTTAGGAACAGAGCAAGCTGAAACTTCTGGACTCATCTGTTTCTCTGGAAAGTGTAATTCCTTGGTCTCCCAGTTAATCGTAGGATTCTGCGCCTGCAGCCATGGTAGCCCTAGAATAATGGGAAAGTGGGGAGAAGAGATAAGCATAAAGGACAGTTTCTCTTGATGATCTTTACCCATAAGGACCCTCAAAGGCTCCGTTTCCTGATCCACTGGTCCAGAGGTCAGCAGGGAGCCATCCACAGTCTCCATCTGTACTGGAGCAGCCTTCCTCACTGAACGTATCCCCCGTTTCAGAGCAAAGGAGATATCCATAAAATTTCCACTTGCCCCTGAGTCGATCATAGCAGAGCTAGACACCCAGACTGAGTCAACCCAGAGTTTGATGGAAAGGAAGCAATGAGAATTGTTTTTCTTACAACTCAGCTGGGACACCGCTGAGGAAACTTGAAAAATTGCAGCGTTTACACAGTCATCGTCCTCAGAAGTGACGGAGTTTAAGTCCGAGAAATCAATATCTGTTGCTGCAGATCTCTCTGGAGCCTGAGGCTCGGACCTGACAGATCTCCTCTCGCAACACTCACAGTGAATGACTGCTGCAGTAGTCTTACGAGAACGGCTGGGGCAGTTTATAATGAAGTGCCCAGACTTACCACAGTAGAAACATAGATTTACCTTTAAACGATGTTCTTTGCGTGCATCACTAACCCGTCTTTGTAAAGAGTCCACCTGCATGGGTTCAGGTTCAGGTTCCCGTGTGATCCTACTCAAAGGTTCCTTAGCTGGGGAGGAAGGTAGGAAAAGGTTAGTGCGATTACTTTCGAACCATCTCTCTTGCCTGCTTTCAGTCAGACGAGCATCAATACGGATGCAGTAGTTAATAAAGTCACCTAACGCAGAGGGAGGGTCGGCATGAGCAAGTTCATCCTTAATCAGTGAAGACAACCCTTTTCGAAAAATAGATTTTTTGGCGGAACTGTCCCAAGTGGTATCGAGGGCCCATCTCCTGAAATCCAAGGCATATTCGGCTACTGAGCGCTTACCTTGGCGCAAAGTTAACATGGCTGCTTCAGCTGTTGCACCTCGATTGTGGTCATCAAACACCTGCCCCATGGCTGAAATGAAAGCATCAAGATGATCCAAACATTATCCTCAGTCTCAATCAGAGGGTTTGCCCACATCAAAGCCTTGTTGGTAAGCAACATGATTATAGTAAGCACCTTAGATCGTTCAGTGGGAAATTGTGAAGCATGTGCAGAAAAAAAAAGATTGCATTGGTTAATAAATCCCCTGAATTTCTCACGTTCACCGCCAAAATGAAAAGGGGGTAACTTGGGAATCCCAGAACTCGGGGTTATGGCAGGAGCCTGGACTCGTTCCTCCAGAACCTCAATCCTGGCTCGTAAATCCTGGGTAGTTTGTCCAAACACTTGCAAATTGTGATTAGTGAGGTCCTGTAGGTTTGCAAAACGGGTCTTTATAGTCTGTATATCTGCAAGGATTGTATCAGTCACTCCGCAAAGCTCCTTTATGCGAGCCTCCATCTTCCAGATCTTTTAAGACAGGAAGACTGGAAGGAGAAGAAAAAAAAACAAAAAAAAAAAACAATAGTGTTTACCTGTGGTAACACTGCAGAGTAAAATTAAGGGAATGTGCTCACCTGGAATGGTTGTGAGAAGTCACAACCACTGTCATCACAGAAAGTATAACCGGACATCTGATATCCACAGTCACAGCAGACACAGCCTTCCCAGACCCAGCAGACACTAACGTTTGGCTTCAGAATCTTGTAATGTATGGTGTACAGTTCATATAGCGTCTTGTGCTTGGGTGCGAGGAAAACACATGAGACACAGGTTTGATATAGAAGGACTTGTATTACTTCATACAAGTGGCAAAAGGGTCACACAGTTTGCAGGTACAGAAGCAGGAGACACAGCAGGCCAGAGTAACTTAAGCTCAGCAATAACTCTCCACAACAGGTTCAGGATCTCTTCTCTGTTACCGTAATTCCATGCAAACGTGGATTTATCAAATAGCAGGTTTCCAGAGTCCACAAGTGTTCCAAAGTTCCTCAGTAGGAAATAGCTGGAGTACAAAGTTCAAGGTTTCCAGGAGTCAGGTCACAGGCTCACTGCAGGCTTGATTCTGAAGCACTGATTGCTCAGCTGAGGCTGCTTAAGAAGCAAGAGGGAGAGAATCAGGGCGGGAACATGAAAGCTGGAAACTCCATATTAACTGAGGGCAAGATAGCTGCAGCAAGACAGAAAGCAAAATGGCCTACGGAAAAACTGAGTTTCAAGAAACATGTACAAAGAACCTTACATTTTAATGAAATAAAAACACATATTTTTGACCATCTTTTACTTCACTCTTAATCCGTTCGAAGCCCTTGTTCTTCTAAAATAAATATAAAATAATAAAACAACATTATTCTTACCTATCTGGCGATCTGTCACGTCCCACGATGTAATCCTTCACAAAGGGTTAACTAGCAATCAGATAAGCAGCGCAAGTAATCCTGCGTGCTCATCTGATAGCTCCTGAATGAATGAGCTTATCTCCTGCCGACAGGAGAGGATGTGATTCATGAATGAAGCTTAATTGATTGTGTCCACTTTCACGTTAGGTCAGGTCACTTAAGTGAAAGTGGCAATAAATCAATTAAGCTCCATTCATGAATCTATTCCTCTCCTTTCACTGGGAGAGTAACTGATTCATTCATGGGTTACAACTTGGAGACAGCATTTAGCTCTCTGCAAGCTGTAACCTGTTAACCCTTTCTGATGGATTACACCGTAGGAACCTGACTGTACATCGGATTGGTAAGAATAATTTTGCTTTTTTATTTTATTTTTATTACAGGAAATGGTTTTAGCAGGAAAATAAAATATGGTCAAAAACTGTGTGATTATTTCATTAAACTTATTTTTTATTAAACTGTGTGTGTTTGATTTTTGTATCATACAATAGGATTAATAATTGATAGTTGTCTAATTGACAGCTCTCAATTATTAACCTGCCTTAAGGTCACCTTTCAATACTAAGGTGACATTAACGCCTTATTAACCCATTCGCCACCGCTACAGGGCAATGGGAATAGACGGCAAAGTGCCAGAAAGGGCGAATCTAATTATAGATTTGCCCTTTCTGGGGTGTCTGGGGGCAGATGTTAGTAGCCGGGGGGGCACAAAAAAATGTACCCTCCCTAGGCTATTATTATCTGCCCCCACTCGCTGGCTTTGTCTGTCTGATGGAGAAAATACAGCGGGAGCCCACGCATTTTTTTTCAACGAATTTACACCTTTAATTAACCCCTACATGTCTGAAATTTTGCACAAATACACTTATGTAATTGTAAGTTCAAAACATATATCAAAATACAGGAAATGACATGGTTAACTGTGTGGAAACAATGTATCATTTCATGTCGGCTTCTGTGATTTCACAAAAGCCGGCAATTGAATTAGCGGCTATTATACTATGTAGAAGTCTAGGAACTATAAATATATGTATATATATGTCACAATTACATATATATATATATATATATATATATATATATGTATTCTATGTGTGTATATGTATTGTTTCTATTCTTTATTAAAGAGTGTGATTTTACAGTAATGCCAGGGATGAATTAGCGGCTATTATACTATGTAGAAGTGTATGACCTATATATATATTATATATATATTAGATGTATATATATATATTATATATAATTATTTGCTTTTTGTGACAATTTTTTTGTTACAATGTGATTTTTACATGACTTTTTACATAGAGATAACTGCTCTATGTAAAACTTCATGTTAAAATCGCATTGCATACAGATGGAAAACTGATGGAAAACTGACAGAAAACGCATGGTGCAATTTAAAATCGCATCAAAATCGCATGCCTTTTTACAACAAATGTACCGTTTTTTTCCTGCAGAAAACGGACCGATTTTTTTCCAGCCAGTGAGTATGAGGCCTTATAGTGAAGTTTTGTACATATGTTCTGTAATCTCTGCTGAGGTCACGTACAAAGGGGAAGAGGACGTGAGCCATGGCCATTACTTAGGCTTGGGTCACACCAGTTTATTTTCTTTCATCCATGAGGATTGGGTCAATTATGCTAATCACATTGATTAGAGTTTGATCAGAGTTTGATCCTATTTTCTCGGATGAGGAGAAGATGGAAAAAAAAAGTTCTCCATGTTCTCCAATCTGTCAGCCTGCACTCAGATGTTTCCCGAGTGTAGTCTGATTGTTTCCACAGACTCACTGACTTGCATGGCTGAGTGTAATACGATAATCGGATCCTACTTAGACATGCTATGATTTTTTTTTCCTCGGACCGGTCCAACGAAAATATTCGTCCGAATTTGATTCGATGTTTTGTCAGATTGCTTTCGGACCCAAAATAAGTTCATGTGCATGAGCCCTTATTATGAGGGATGACTCTTTTCTTAACGATGAAAAGGCAAAGGAAGATGGCCGTAAAGTCTCTCATTGGAGAGAATCGGGACAATTATGCAAATGACACTCTGATTAGAGGTTGATCAGAATCTCTCAGATGTGGAGAAGATGGAGAAGAAATGTCTTCATCTTCTCCATTCTTTCAGTGCATGGATATCGGACTGCACTCAGATGTCATCTAAGTGTAGTCTGATGGTCCACGCACACGCACTCATTGACTTGCACGGCCGAGTGCGATCTGAATATATGCAATCTGAATATATCAATCTTGGGCATGCAGCAATTTTTTCCTGGGAAGTATTAGTCTGAGGAAAAAATCGGACATGTGCTCCATAGACTAACTGAGTACAATCCAATGTTTTGTCGGATCTCACTCGGTCCAATAATATGGTCGTCTGTACCTGCCCCAAGAGTGTTGCATTGCAATGTTTTAATGATGAGATGGCTGCTGAAAAGGAATACTGTCAGGCTCCTACTAGGCTCAAGGTCATTTCAGGATCTATTTTAAGTATAAATAGTAATACCAAATATTAAGAAAAATAAATTGTGCTGAAATATTCCCTTTAGGCCCTGAACCTCTGGATTCTACCCATAAATAAAGCTATTTTACCCCTGAAAAAGCTTTGGTGTCTGTCTGATCAACCTGTATTAAAGATTCACCCGTCATTCTAGTGTGCGCTTCACATGCAATAAATTCTATACATATTCTAAACTTAAAAATAATCTACACAACTTCCATAAAATAATGGAAAGACAGGACAATACAACCAAAATTATCAAAGTATTTATTTATTGGAAATGCTAAAAGGTAATCATATAAAATATTTTTTTCAAGAGAAGAGAACCAAAACTGGCACACTCCAAAGGACAAAAGATGAATGTATAGACTATATACACATTCCAGATATCATCAAATACATATATAGTCAAAAAAGTGAAAAAATGCAAAAGTGCAAATAAGCTGTGACAAAGAAAAAACTAAAAAACTTAGCGACCCTTCCAAAGATAATTAATATGAATGTTGGTAGAATATAATAATGGGTATAATAAAGTGCAAGAAATCATCCCGTTTTTTTTTAAATACCAGCATATCATACAGAAAAAGTGTAACACACAGTATATGTATAAAATACAATGAATGTCAAATGACTGATACAAAAAATGTTTTTACATATTTCTTAAAAAACAATGTTCCAAAAAACATGAAGTTATATGCAATACATATCTACTATGTCAACAATTTTTGTGTCAATACTGGTAGACTATAAAATGGGTATAATCCACTAAAGTGCAATAGTGCATGGTAAAGATCCCATTTGAAAGCTGCACATGTATCATGACTAAATATGAATAAGATATGTACTGTACATAGAATGAAGATGTCAAATGACTTAATATAGGGTGTTATACATAAAAGTTCAAGGATATCAAAATAGTTCTAAATGCGATGTGCCAAGTACCTGAAAAGTGAATGCGCTTCTTCTCGCTCAGTCTGCCTTGACTTCCGGTCCTGCGCAGACGGACCGCTTGCGTTCCACGCCTGCGTTCCAGCGCTGTGACTGGAAGTCACTTTTACTTCATGACAGATCTGTTAGCGACGGAGAAGCGCCCACTACTATCCACCAATGAAATTACCTATATTCACAGCAGCTTGTATTTAAGAGAGCACCTGGACTATGTTAGGTACGCCCCCATTGAGGTAGCATTAGCGAAACGGCGCTGTCGGGGGGAGGGAAGCACGTTACTGGGACTGGCACTGCATTCACTTTTCAGGTACTTGGCACATCGCATTTAGAACTATTTTGACATCCTTGAACTTTTATGTATAACACCTTATATTAAGTCATTTGACATCTTCATTCTATGCACATATCTTATTCATATTTAGTCATGATACATGTGCAGCTTTCAAATGGGATATTTACCATGCACTATTGCACTTTATTGGATTATACCCATTTTATAGTCTACCAGTATTGACATAAAACTTGTTGACATATTAGATATGTATTGCATATAACTTCAAGTTTTTTGGAACATTGTTTTTTAAGAAATATGTAAAAACATTTTTTGTATCAGTCATTTGACATTTGTTATTAACAGTTAACAATCTGGCAGAGATTACATTATATTCTTAATCCTCAGAATCCAAGTATGGCATGGATATAATGACGCCTGCCTCCAACATGTGTGCCTGTTCTTCCTACCCTGAACCTTTTGCCTTCAGGCTAACACGTGTATGACCTCTTATGGTTTACTGCTGGGTTATTATTCTTATCAGTTTTATAGATGTTTTCCTCAGGTCACTATTTGTCTTTGATATTGGGGTCTCACATGGTCATGTTATGATTGTCTGTCACATAAAGGTTATGGTGTTCTCTTGTCCTTGCTCTTGCTTGGAACATACAAAAAAACTATAAAGGTATTGTTCTCACTGGTGAGGTGACTATAATCGCAAAAGCTTTAAAATTATTTTTCTTTTTTTTTTTTGCCACCACACTGGATATTTCACGCTTAAAAATATAATACAATGACTAGAGTATCGGATAGGATACACATTGGTCAATTTCTACTAACATTTTAAATAATGGGATATCTCTGATAGAGCACAGAATTAGTGAGTTAATTACCGTGTTTTTCAGACTATAAGACACACCGGATCATAAGACGCACCTAGGTTTTAGAGTAGGAAATTAGGAAAAGAAATCGAAGCAAAAAATGTAGTAAATTCTGTTCTTAATATCCCCTCTCCTGGTATATGTGGCCCCCTCATCACTATCCTGATATGCATGGCCCCCCTCACCACTACCCTGGTATGCATGGCTCCCTCATCCCCACCTGGTATGCATGCCTCCTTATCCCTATCCTGGTAGGAATGCTCCCCCCCATCCTTATCCTGGTAGGAATGGTCCCCCTCATCCTTATTCTGGTAGGAATGGTCGCTCTCATCCCTATCCAGGTATGCAGGGCTCACATCTTGTCCAAGTATGCATAGCTCCATCCCTATCCTGGCATGCAGGGACCCATCCTTAACCTGGTATGATTGGCCCCCATCCCGGTCCTGGTATACATGGTCCCATCCTTACCCTGGTATGAGTGGCCCTATCCCAGTCCTGGTATGCATGGTCCCATCCTTACCCTGGTATGATCGTCCCCATCCCGGTCTTGGTATGCATGGTCATCCTTATCCTGGTATGATTGGCCCCATCAAAAAACATTAAAAAAACAAACCATTACACTTACCTTCCCCGTGCTCCCTCGCAGCGTCCTGTTCCGATGCCAGAAACTGCTTAATGCTTGTAAGAGGCGCATGGCATGGACTTCATGCGATGCTTGCAAGCTGAAGGGCAGCTGCCGGAATACTCAATGCTCTGCACGCTGGGACTGTGTACATGCAAAGCAATGAGTATTCATTGCTCTCTAGCGAGCACAGTGTCAGCCAGAGCCTTCCTGCCACTGCCGGCGGTCACGTGCGCCAATACTTAAGATAAATGAATATTCATTGAATGCGGTGAATATTCATTTCTCTTAAGTATCGGCACACATGACCGCCGGCAGTAGCAGGAAGGCTCCGGCTGACACTGTGCTCGCTAGAGAGCAATGAATACTCACTGCTATCTGCGCACACAGTCCCGGCGTGCAGAGCATTGAGTATTCCGGCAGCTGCCCTTCGGCTTGCAAGCAGCGCATGATGTCCCTGCCATGCACTGTTTACAAGCATTAAGCAGCTGCTGGCATCGGAGCAGGACGCTGCAAGGGAGCACCGGGAAGGTAAGTGTAATGCTTTTTTTAATGTTTTCTAATGGGGCCATGCATACCAGGATGGGGGTGGGGGCCAATCATACCAGGATAAGGAAAGGATGGGACCAATCATACCAGGACCGGGATGGGGCCAATCATACCAGAATGCCATTAAAGAGAAATTAATATTCATTGCCCTCCATGCCCATGGGGATGGAATGCAGTGGATATTCATTTCTCCATAGCTGCTGGCACAGGAGTTAGCTCCTGTCTCTGTGACTGCTGCTCCACCGAAACTGCTCCCCATCTCCCCAACATAGCCGGTACATCCGGACTATAAGATGCACCCCCCATTTTCCTCCACATTTTTGAAGGAAAAAAGTGTGTCTTATAGTCCGAAAAATATGGTATACGATTTCCTGCTCTTGGGATTAATACACTAGGAGTGACCTATAAAAAGAGTCTAATAAATCAGAAAAGCTGATCTGTATACTGTAGATTGTCCGCTAGTGTCTATTGTGACTATATGTCAACTAGAGAAAATGACAATTTTGATTTCATAGCAATAAAATGTAAGGCCTTCTTCAAATGTATGTGTTGGACATGAGTGGGAATTTTTTGTTTAACCCCTCTCTGACATTAGACGTACTATCCCGTCCATAAAACCCGTGCCATTCTGACCATGGACGGGATAGTACTTCATAGGCGATTACCTGCGCTCCCGGAGGGAGCGCAGCTAATCGCCGCCGGGTGTCAGCTGATTATCACAGCTGACACCCGTGACTGTGTGTCAGGAGCGGTCACGGACCGCTCCCGGCACATTAACCCCTTGCACACCGCGATCAAACATGATCGCGGTGTACTGGGGGCACAGGGGAGGATCGCGCAGGGTGGGGGCTCCCTGCGCGCCCCCCTGAGACCCTCAGAGCAGCGCGATGTGATCGCGCTGCTCTGAGGGCTTCCTCCCTCCCAGGACCCGGATCCAAGATGGCGCTGGGGTCCTGGAGGGAGGCGGCTTCCTCAGTGCCTGCCGAGAGCAGGCATGAGGAAGCGTCCTGCACTGCCTGTCACATCGCTGGTGTGACAGAGTGCTGTGCACACTGTCACACCAGCGATCTGATGAAATACAGTGATGTCCCCACCCTGGGACAAAGTAAAAAAGTAAAAAAAAGTAAAAATAAACATGTGTAAAAAAAAATCCAAAATAAATAAAAAAAAAAAAAAATATTCCCCAATAAATTCATTACTTATTGTAAATAAAAAAATAAAACAATAAAAGTACACATATATGGTATCGCCACGTCCGTAACGACCCCCCCTATAAAACTGTCCCACTAGTTAACCCCTTTTGTGAACCCCTTAAAAAAAAAAAAAAAAAACGAAGCAAAAAATCAGTGCTTTATCATCATACCGCTGAACAAAAAGTGGAATAACACGCGATCAAAAAGACCGATATAAATAAACATGGTACCGCTGAAAATGTCATCTTGTCCCGCAAAAAACGAGCCATCACACAACATCATCAGCGAAAAAATAAAAAAGTTATAGCTCGCAGAATAAAGCGATGCAAAAATAATTATTTTTTATATAAAATTGTTTTTATTCTATAAAAGTGCCAAAACATAAAAAAATGATATAAATGAGGTATCGCCGTTATCGTACTGACCCGAAGAATAAAACTGCTTTATCAATTTTACCACACGCGGAACAATAAAAACGCCTCACCCAAAAGAAATTCATGAATTGCTGATTTTTGTTCATTCTAACCTCCCAAAAATCGAAATAAAAAGCGATCAAAAAATGTCACGTGCTCAAAAATGGTACCAATAAAAGCGTCACCTCGTCCCGCAAAAATTAAGACCTCACATGACTCTGTGGGCCAAAATATGCAAAAATTATAGCTCTCAAAATGTGGCGATGCAAAAAACTACTTTTTGCAATAAAAAGCGTCTTTTAGCGTGACAGCTGCCAATCATAAAAACCCGCTATAAATAGTAAATCAAACCCCCTTTATCACCCCCTTAGTTAGGGAAAAATAATAAAATAAAAAAAATGTATTTATTTCCATTTTCCCATTAGGGTTAGGGTTAGGGTTTCGGCTAAAGTTAGGGTTAGGGTTGGCGCTAAAGTTAGGATTAGGGTTAGAGTTAGGATTAGGGTTAGGGTTGGGATTAGGGTTGGGACTAGGGTTAGGGGTGTGTTGGGGTTAGGGTTGGAGTTAGAATTGGGGGGTTTCCGCTGTTTAGGCACATCAGGGGCTCTCCAAATGTGACATGGCGTCTGATCTCCATTCCAGCCAATTCTGCGTTGAAAAAGTCAAACGGTGTTCCTTCACTTCTGAGCTCTGCCATGCGTCCAAACAGTAGTTTATCCCCACATATGGGGTATCAGCGTACTCTGGACCCCAAGAGTTATTGTGAAATTTGTCCTATTTCTTCTGTTACCCTTGGGAAAATAAAAAACTGGGGGCGAAAATATTATTTTTGTAAAAAAAATAAGATTTTTTTGTTTTTACGGCTGTACATTATAAACTTCTGTGAAGCACTTGGGGCTTCATAGCGCTCACCACACATCTAAATAAGTTCCTTGTGGGGTCTATTTTCCAAAATGGGGTCACTTGTTGGGGATTTCCACTGTTTAGGCGCATCAGGGGCTCTCCAAATGCGACATGACGCCCCCAGACCATTCCATCAAAGTCTGCAATCCAAAACGTCACTACTTCCCTTTCCGAGCCCTGACATGCGCCCATACAGTAGTTTTCTCCCACATATTGGGTATCAGCGTACTCAGGACAAATTGGACAACAACTTTTGGGGTCCAATTTCTCCTGTTACCCTTGTGAAAATAAAATATTGGGGGCGAAAAAATCATTTTTGTAAAAAAAAAAAGGATTTTTTATTTTTACGGCTGTGCGTTATAAACTTCTGTGAAGCACTTCGGGGTTCAAAGTGCTCACCACACATCTAGATAAGTTCCTTGTGGGGTCTATTTTCCAAAATGGGGTCACTTGTGGGGGGTTTCCACTGTTTAGGCGCATCAGGGGCTCTCCAAATGCGACATGACGCCCCCAGACCATTCCATCAAAGTCTGCAATCCAAAGCGTCACTATTTCCCTTCCGAGCCCTGACGTGCACCCATACAGTAGTTTTCTCCTACATATTGGGTATCAGCGTACTCAGGACAAATTGGACAACAACTTTTGGGTTCCAATTTCTTCTGTTACCCTTGTGAAAATAAAATATTGGGGGCGAAAAAATCATTTTTGTAAAAAAAAAAAAAGGATTTTTTATTTTAAGGCTGTACGTTATAAACTTTAGTGAAACACCTGGGGGTTCAAAGTTCTCACCACACATCTAGATAAGTTCCTTGAGGGGTCTAGTTTCCAAAATGGTGTCATTTGTGGGGGTTTCCACTGTTTAGGCAGATCAGGAGCTCTCCAAACACGACATGGCGTCCAGCCAATTCTGCGTTGAAAAAGTCAGACGGCGCTCCTTCCCTTCCAAACTCTGCCATGCACCCAAACAGTGGTATACCCCCACATATGGGGTATCAGTGTACTCAGGACAAATTGCACAATAACTTTTGGAGTCTTGTTACCCTTGGAAAAATTAAAATTCGGGTGAAAAGATCATTTTTGTGGAAAAAATATGATTTTTAAATTTTACGGCTCTACGTTATAAACTTGTGTGAAGCACTTGAGGGTTCAAATTGCTCATAAAAGATCTAGATAAGTTCCTTAGGGCGTCTAGTTTCCCAAATGGGGTCATTTGTGGGGGTTTCCACTGTTTAGGCACATCAGGGGCTCTCCAAATGCAACATGGCATCCAATCTCAATTCCAGCCAATTTTGGTTGGAAAAAGTCAAATGGTGCTCCTTCCCTTCCGAGCTCTGCCGTGCGCCCAAACAGTGGTTCCCCCCCACAATATGGGGCATCAGCGTACTCAGGACAAATTGGACAACAACTTATGTGGTCCAATTTCTCCTGATACCCTTCGGGAAAATAAAAAATTAGTGACTAAAAGATAATTTTTGTGGGAAAAAAATAGAATTTTTTATTTTCATGCCCGGGCATTATAAACTTGTGTGAAGCACTTGGGGGTTCAAAGTGCTCACCAAAGATCTAGATAAGTTCCTTAGGGGGTCTAGTTTCCAAAATGGGGTCACTTGTGGGGGATTTCCACTGTTTAGGCTCATCTGGGGCACTGCAAACGGAACATGACCCCCATCAACGTCTGCATTCCAAAACGTTACTACTTCCTTTCCAAGCCCTGCCGTGCGCCCAAACAGTTTTCCACCCCCACATATGGGGTATCAGCGTACTCAGGACAAATTGGACAACAACTTTTGGGGTCCAATTTCCTTGGGAAAATTCAAAAATTTAGGACTAAAAAATCATTTTTGTGGAATTTTTTTTTTTTTTTTCACACCCAGGCATTATAAACTTTTGTGAAACACTTGGGGGTTCAAAGTGCTCACAACAGATCTAGATAAGTACCTTAGGGGGTCTAGTTTCCAAAATGGTGTCACTTGTGGGGGTTTCCACTGTTTAGGCGCATCAGAGGTTCTCCAAGCGCGACATGGCGTCCAATCTCAACTCCAGCCAATTTTAGTTTGAAAAAGTCAAACGGCGCTCCTTCCCTTACGAGCTCTGCCGTGTGCCCAAACAGTGGTTTTCCCCCACATATGGGGTATTGGCGTACTCAGGAGAAATTGCATAACAACCTTATCTGTCCATTTTCTCCTTTTACCCTTGTGAAAATAAAAAAAAAGTTTGTAAAAGATCATTTTTGTGGCTAAAAAGTTAAATATTAATTTTTTCCTTCCACGTTGCTTTATTTCCTGTGAAGCACCTGAAGGGTTAATAAACTTCTTGAATGTGGTTTTGAGTACCTTGAGGGGTGCAGTTTTTAGAATGGTGTCACTTTTGGGTATTTTCTGTCATGTAGACCCCTCAAAGTGACTTCAAATGTGAGGTGGTCCCTAAAAAAAATGGCTTTGTAAATTTTGTTGTAAAAATGAGAAATCGCTGGTCAACTTTTAACCCTTATAACTTCCTAACAAAAAAAAATTTTGATTCCAAAATTGTGCTGATGTAAAGTAGACATGTGGGAAATGTTATTTCTTAACTATTTTGTGTTACATATTTCTCTGTTTTAAGGGAATAAAAATTCAAAGTTTGAAAATTGCTAAATTTTCAAAATTTTCGCCATATTTGCGTTTTTTTCAAAAATAAACGCAAGTTATATGGAAGAAATTTTACCACTAACGTGAAGTACAATATGTCACGAGAAAACATTCTCAGAATCGCGAAGATCCGTTGAAGCGTTCCGGAGTTATAACCTCATAAAGAGACAGTGGTCAGAATTGTAAAAATTGTCCCGGTCATTAACGTGCAAACCACCCTTGGGGGTGAAGGGGTTAATACAGCAGTGAACCAGGGAAAGTGTTGAGGACTGTTTATTTAAGTTTAGGTTTTTTTTTTGCGTGTTATTCTTTTTTTCCTGGGTTAGTAATGGGGGTGTTTGATAGACAACTCCCTGTTATTCACACCAGGGCTTGATGTCAGCTTTGTTTTTGTACAATTCTCAGCTGACCTCAACTTAAATTACCCTGATTGGCAATGCACCAGGGCATCGGGAAGAGCCAAGGTGAAGCACCAGAATTGAAGCATCTCATGTAATACCCGACTTACATGGTGGCTGCAGGCTGGTATTTTTAGGCTGGGAAGGGCCAAATAACTAGGGTCCTTTTCAGCCTGACAACATCAGCTCTCAACTGTCTACTTTACCTTTGCTGGTTGCTAAAAATTGTAGGATCCCATATCATTTTTTTTCATTTATTTATTTATTAGGTTAATACATGTACAGTAAGCTACACATGCAAGGCACAAAGAATATATCTCACAGATATATATCCATCTTTCTATCTCAATCTTTGCACATGGTTAACACATAAAAATCTGTCATTTCTATTCTGCATTCTATTCTGGTACGTGTCACATGGATGTCACGCAGAGGGCACACACGGATAGCACACGTATGGTACACATGTGCATATGGACGACACATCGATGATACACAGATGGCCGACTACACAGTAAAAAAGGACTCTCTCGTGTATGTTTTTTAAGCGGATGTTTGAAAGGGGCTTTACACAGTCAGAGAAACATTGGTTAAATGTTGATAATAATACTACTACTAATAATAATAATAAAATAAATGTAATAAGTAACAGCAATATTTCCCCTGTCCATGATGGTAACATTTCTCCATCCCTCCCCTTCCTCTTCAATGAGGTGCTGCATATATAGATAGAAAACAGCCAAAGATCAGGGGAGCAGATAGAAAGCGAGCACTGGACATATAAATGTTGTGGTACGGTCAGCTAAAAATATACTACGTTCCATAGACAAGCCGCTCTATTTGACAGAATCTAAGGAGCACTTTGGTTTTCATTTCTTTGCCTTTCTTTAGGGATCTAAACTGCTGCAAGTGCTCCCAGGTGGCATCTGCAGAGTAGTAGTCGCTTTCATCTCCACAACTGATATTCCTCCAGCTTAACCTTCTCTAACCTCCCCATTTCATCACATCTATTTATACTAAACTTTTATGTGTCCGGTGTATTCTTTGATTTTTCCTATAAGCTAACGGTACAATATTTTCTATGACGTTGTGGCTATTCCTGGAGTAGACCCAGTTCCAAACCATGCTACTCTTACATAGGGTGATCTGCTTTAAATGTATTTTCATAGCAACCTTCAAAAGAAAATAAGCTAATGGTACTGTAGATTTTAAGAAAATCCTTACAATGTATGTCGCAAAAAGAAAGGAAGGTGTGCTCCAGCGATGAAACAATCCACTGATTTAAAAAAATAGTAGTTTATTTAATTCTTAAAAAACATAGAAAAAAGTTGTGGGTAACACAAAAGGAAGTAATATGACCAACGCGTTTCAGCAATTAAGCCTTAATCATACCATACCATGATTAAGGCTTAATTGCTGAAACTCGTTGGTCACTACTATTTTTATACATCAGTGGATTGTTTCATCGCTGGAGCACACCTTTTTTTTCATTTTGCTGATTACTGACGCCCTAGACTGGGGCAGCTCCGTGCAGAGGACTTCCACTAACACAGAGCAACATGCTGTGGTGAGCTGACTTTCCTATTTCCCTCTTCCTATTTTTTGTGAATTACAATGTATGTGGTTTATTTGGCAGTGTTATAAGGGGCAAGTTTCAAGTCTTGCTACAGGTGCAATAAAGGGACTCTGTCAGCAGTATTTTGAAACGTAATCTTTGGACAGCTAATATAGCAGCTGAGACACAGATTTCAGGCAGGTATCACTTATTAGGCTATGTGCTGTCTCTCCATAGAATGAAGATTTTATCACCAGAAGATTATCACTGCTGAGACTACAGTGCATGTAAACCCTGTTCCGACCACGCCCCTCTCTGTGATAAGCAGCTCACTGTCAATAGACAATGTACATAGAGAGCCTGGTGTGGTTGGGGGCAGCTTTCTGAGCTGATATATATGACATCTAGTAGAAGAAAGATGGGGAACAAAAGCACAGATAGTGTCTTATCTGGTATAAAAGGGTGCAGTGGAGGAAAGGGGTTTGCTCATGTGGTGGAGATGCGTAATACACAACAATATTAGAGCTTTGAGAAGATCAGCTGCTGCAGATGCATGTTTTTTTTTAAAAAAAACATAGATAACTGAAAAATGATAAGAATAGGTGGTTCCAGTGCACTGCTGATGTAAACCAGGAATATTCCATTTAATTAACCTACAGATATGTGGTTAATTTGCAGATTAAAGCGAAATCTGTCACCCCATTTTTCGACCATCAGCTGCAGCCACCGCCATCAGGGGCTTATCTACAGCATTCTGTAATGATGTAGATAAGCCCACGATGTCACCTGAAAGAGAAGAAAAACGAGTTATATTATACTCACCCAGGGGTGGTCCACCGTCCGGTCCGGTCCGATGGGCGTCACAGTCCGGTCCAGCGCCTCCCATCTTCTAGCGAAGCCCTCGTCTTCTTAGCTTCCCGTCGTGGCTCCGGTGCAGGCGCACTGCTCTGTGCAGGTGCTGGGAAAGGTCAGAGAGGTCCGGCGCCTGCGCACTGCAGTACTCTGCTCTGCCCTCACCAGGGCAGAGCAGTGCACCTGCGCCGGAGCAACGACGGGAAGCTAAGAAGAGAAGGGCTTCGCTAGAAGATGGGAGGAGGCGGACCGGACCGCGACGCCATCGGACCGGACCGGACGGTGGACTGCCCCTGGGTGAGTATAATATAACTCGTTTTTCTCCTCTTTCAGGTGACATCGGGGGCTTATCTACAGCATTACAGAATGCCGTAGATAAGCCCCTGATGGCGGTGGCTACAGCTGATAGTCGAAAAATTAGGTGACAGATTCCCTTTAACAGCATTTTGAAGCTGCCTGGCACCTGCACTGGGGCTCCACTAGTGGGAAAATTAACTTTTTTCCTCAGAGCAGCCTCAGGCTGTTTTAGTCATAGGGGTTGGTTCAGTCAACACTCAGTGCATAGTGTGCAGTGGCTGTAACCGTAACCGTGGCCTCACTGACTACAGCCAGCTCAGCATTAAAGACATCTGTCAGTGCCAGTGTAAGGGGTTACAAGGACTGTTGTGTTCCCCAAACACATCTGGGTTAAGTATTAGTGTTGTACATATTATTGTACGACTCGTATATATTTTTTGTGACTTGTATTGTATATATCCTTGTCTATAGGTTGGTATGTTGTTGCCTTGAAATGCTGCTAGAATGTATAGTACATCATAATATATATGAATAATAGGAAAAGTGCAGTACCCTTAATCGGACACTACACTGTGTTCCAAATTATTATGCAAATAATATTTTCTCACATTTTCCCAAATTACCTATATGAATTGCAGTCATTGTAATTTTCCGGTCAAATAACTATTAGAGTACAATTGAAAGGTTTTTGTACAAACTGCCTATGATAACAGTATATTTTTTAAAAAATGAAACACTCAAACTGCACTCAAAATGCATGTTCCAAATTATTATGCACAGCAGAGTTTTCAACCTTTTCATTTTTATAAAGAACAAAAATGGTCATTCTTGAAATTATAAGCATTAGCAGGTTATTACAAACTGAAATCAAACAGTTTTCAACTCAAAACTTTATTCTAGGTGATGTTACATTTGCACATAGGACCCCTTGTTCGAAAGGAGCTTCTGAACTCTCTCGTCCATTGAATTTGTCAGGTTTTGGATGGTTTCTGCTTCAATTGTTTTGCTTGAGGACAGAATACCCTTCCAGAGCTGTTGCTTAGATGTGAACTGCCTCCCGCCATCATAGACACTCCTTTTGATGATGCTCCAGAGGTTATCAATGGGGTTGAGGTCAGGGGAGCATGGGGGCCACACCATAAGTTTGTCCCCTTTTATGCCCATAGCAGCCAGAGATGCAGATGTGTTATGTGCAGCATGAGACGGTGCATTATCATGCATAAAATTGATCTTGCTGCGGAATGCACGGTTCTTCTTCTTGAACCATGGCAGGAAGTGCTGTTTGAGAAACTCAACATACACTATGGAGTTCATCTTTACCCCTTCAGGGATCCTAAAGGGGCCGACAATCTCTCTCCCCATGATTCCAGCCCAAAACATTACTCCACCTCCTCCTTGTTGGCGCCGTAGCCGTGTTTGCATGGGGTGTCCATCAACCAGCCATCCTCCACTCCATCCATCTGGACCATCGAGCGTTGCACGGCACTCATCGGTGAACAAAACAGTTTTGAAGTCAGTCTTCATGTATTGTTTGGCCCACTGGAGCCGTTTCTGCTTGTGTGCAGTGGATAGAGGAGGTCGACAGGATGGCTTACGCACAGCTGCAAACCTCAGAAGGACCCTGCATCTTGTTGTTTGGGGGAAGTTGGAGGCACCAGCAGCTTCAAAAACTTGTCTGCTGCTATGACAAGGCTTTTTTGCCGCTGCTCTTTTAACCTGACGTATTTGCCTGTAGGAAAGAGTCCTCAATTTTCCCTTATCAGCACGCACACGTGTGTACTGTGAATCAGCTACATACTTCTTGATTGTGCGATGATCACGATGAAGTGTCTTGGCAATGTTGATTGTAGTCATGCCTTGACCTAAACACTCCACAATTTGTTGCTTTTCAGCAGCCGACACATCCTTTTTCTTTCCCATTTTGGCAGAAAATGTAGGCTGCTTAATAATGTGGGACAGCCTTCTTAAGTAGTCTTGCCTTTCATTGGACACACCTGCCAAACTAATTAGCACAGGTGTCTGCAATTGCTTACAGTGATATAAAGAGCCCTGACACACATCACCATCAATGAGTTTAACTGACAAAAAAAAAAATTCTTACCTTATCACTCCTATACAATTTTTGCATAATAATTTGCAACACAGTGTAGATGGGGCACCTTATTGTACATAGTGTACATAGGAGGAGCTAACCGGGAATAAGATAGAGGTTTTTCCTGATTGTAGTCAGTAGGGGCCCAGGTGCCCGTGTAGGGCGGTTAGCTCCGCAACGTTTAAGTGAGCTACACAGCCATCTAAGGCCCAGTGGGCCAGAGATATATTTGAGGCAGAAGTGGGACATCAGTGCTGGAGAAGAAGTTAAGTGAAAGCCAGGAACAGTACGGGGACGTAGGTCGCTCATCATGTGGCAGATCTTTTCATGGACTGATGCCCTCAGTTCTGGGCAAAACGTACTAGGGAACCCCCAACTGTAGTGAGTCTGAACAGAAAGGACGCTGCGTTACTGCAAGAGGCTGTACGACCCAAGAACATACTAGAGGCCATAGGAAGAAACTCAGGGAAAGTGTAGAGTGAGGACTGTGTGAAATCCTATGCTGATGTTGTATCTGACAAGGATGTGCTGTGACAAGGAAAAAGTAAAGTTCTTTGTTTCAAGTTGCAAATGAACTGTGTCTCTGTTTGTGCGCAATCGTGTGAAAGGGGTCTGCAGCAGTTCAGAGGAGACCGTGAAGGTACAGAGAATAGAGAGGCAAGTACACTGATAAAGAGACATTGTATTCATGTGGGGGGAGACCAGGGCGCGTTTGAACGAATGTTCTCAGCCATGACTACGGCCCTGTCTCTGCCTCTCACACCTGTTCATAGTTTCAGCTGTGCCCTCAGTGCGGGCACCTGGCAGCTCTGAATGCTATTACCCTGCAGATTAATCCCAAACCTCGGCTTAATAGTGTTGTTTTTAAAGATAGGTTCCTTTTAAGGTACACCATTTTCCATTATTATTTATTTTGTATATCCTCAGCAAATTCATAATGATAGCAGATTTTGCTTTGGTTTTTGGCAGTAGATTTGGCTAACTATTTACTCTGCATATCTAGAATGTTAAATTTGAAAATCCACAATATGTCCTAAAATCAGGGCCGGCTCCAGGTTTTTATGGGCCCCGGGCGAAAGAGCCTCAGTGGGCCCCTTTAACACAGACCACGATTCATAATACACAGATACTGCAGAGAAATATGGGTATAGTACAATGCCAAACACTTCACTTCTTCCATTACATGACTGATGCCTTTTGTAAATTGTACAATAGCTCAAAAACCGCCAAATCCTCACAGCGCACAGAACAGACTGGACAGTACAGTCCTCCATACAATATTATGGGCACCACAGTCTCCCCCTCATCACCCATAAAATACCCCATGCAGGATGTCACCCCTCATATAATGCTCCATACAGAATACTGGACCCAAAATAATGCTCCATACAGAATACTGGACCCAATATAATGCTCCATACAGGATACTGGTCCCCATATAATGCTCCATACAGGATACTGGTCCCCATATAATGCTCCATACAAAATATGGAGCTCTCCTCTGCGCTGTACTGCGTTCTGCACTTTTACGGCTCAGGAAAGGGCGCTGTGGAAAGACTCCCCATTATCATCATGATTTCATCATCATCATCATCATTGCCTCCTTATCATCATCATTGTCTCCCCATCATCATCATGGCCTCCCATTATCATCAATGCCTGCCCATCATCATCATCATCTCCTCCCCATCATCATCAATGCCTGCCCATCATCATCATCTCCTCCCCATCATCAATGCCTGCCCATTATCATCAATGCCTGCCAATCATCATCTTCTCCCATCATCAATGCCTGCCCATTATCATTAATGCCTGCCCATTATCATCATCTTCTCCCCATCATCATCATCAATGCCTCCCCATTATCAGCAATGCCTGCCCATCATCACACACAGACAGCACACAAGCACTCTCTCACATACATACATACACACACACACACATACACACACACACACACACACACACACAAAGCACCGCACTACATACACACAGACACACACACACAGAGACACACACACACGTCTTACCTGTCCAGCGTCCACGCTCTCTGTCACAGCCGGCCGCTGAATGATGACGTCATTCAGCGGCCTGCTGTGAGAGGAAGCGCCGGCGCCCCCTGGAGCCCGGAGCTGCGGCAGCGGAGGCACGGGAGAGGTAAGTATTGTGCCATCTGATGCCGGGGCCCTGAGCAAGCGGGGGGGCCCAGTGGCGGCGCTGACACCGCTCTCCTCCGCTAATGGGCGGGGGGGTGCCAGACTGCGAGTGGGCCCCCCCGCCTGCTCAGGGCCCCGGCACTTGCCCGGGTGTGCCGGGTGCTGACGCCGGCCCTGCCTAAAATCCACAATAATAAAGAAAAAAAGCCGCTGTGTGTGTATTGGGTTTTACTAGCTTTGAACACTAAATTTATTGCAGATTTTCAGTATCTGAACATATCTTCAGGGTTCCAAGTCATTAAACTAAGTCTAACTGGATAACATTGGATAAGTTTGTATATGGGTTGGGGCAATATAGAAATGACACATGTAGTCACAAATCCGTTAAGCCATAATATCAAGGTTATATAAATCCTAGTAAATTCTTGCAATGATAACATTTTCTTATACAATCAGTTGCACATCGTTTACTGCCCAGAATAGATGACCTTTTCTAAGTTAGTGAAAATGGAAAATGGCAGATTACATGCGCTAAGTGTTTTAATTTTCTCTTGGTTTCTATGGTGATTGATCTATTAAATGATAAAGTAATGGAGTGCTGGACAATGATATATTAAGCTTCTACACACGTAACAGCAATAAAAGCTTTTATTTCATTCCTAGAAAAGAAATGATACGAATATCTATCTCTCTATTATTATTATTATTATTATTATTATTATTATTATTATTTATATAGCGCCATTAATTCCATGGTGCTGTACATGAGAAGGGGTTACATACAAAGTTATAGATATCGTTTACAGTAAACAAATTTACAATGACAGACTGGTACAGAGGGGAGAGGACCCTGTCCTCTATCTATCCATAAAAACATTTTTGAGTGTTGCCTGCTTTCTTTATTCTTGCATTCATCTATCTGTCTGTCATCGATCTATCTATCTATCTCATATCTATCTATCTCATATGTATCTGTCTATCAATATCCATCTATCAATATCTATCATCATTCTGTCTATAAAAAAAAGACAAAAAAAATGACAGCACCTGCTTCAGATTTAAGGACAGGTGTCAACCCCACTGCTTGTAGCCCAAAAAAATAGATAATATAAAAATACTGTAAAGCAGTGGCACTCAGAATGGCTTTTTCAGCATTTCTCTGGAGTTTTGATATTTTCCTTTTTTTGATTGCTGCATGCTTCCTTCATTTTTACCTGTCTTTGTGTCGATACACCCATCTCTATCCCGATATCTCTCCATCCCTCCATTTCTCCATCCCCCACCTCTCCATCCATCCATCTCTCCATCCATCCATCCATCTCTCCATCCATCCATCTCTCCATCAATCCGTCTCTCTATCCATCCATCCATCCATCTATCTCTACATCCATCTTTGTTTTTCTGAATAGAATTAATTGAAAATAATATTTACCAACATTGTACCATTATATCTGCAATGCAGAATGGTCATTTGACAAGAGAATATATTACTTGAAATTTGCATTATAGATGAGAGTCCTCAGTGTTTGATACCTTTTAATGGCTAACTGAAAAGATGGTAACAAATTGCAAGCTTTCGAGACTACTCAGGTCTCTTCATCAGGCAAAGACTAAAACAAATTCTGAAGAATCACATATTTATCCACAACACAGCACAGAAACAATGCAATAGGTAAGACAAGTGACGTGAAGCAGAACTGTCATTATGGGAGATAGAGATGAACATAAATATTGGAACAGTTCATAAATAAGGAGTGTGAAAGTTATATTGCCCTCTGATTGGGGTCTGGTATTGTGTTGCTTTGACCCAGAAGGTCTTAGGAGCAAATTCCTTAATTGATGTAAAAAGACATAAATCCATGCGATATATTCATTCCAGCACTGAGTGTATCAAAGGTCATCATAAGTTTATATTCCCAAACTTTTCTGTCTCTCTCAGATTTAAATTTAGCTTTTAATATAAGTAATTTCATGTCCATCATACTATGACCGGGGATACAAAAGTGTTTGGCCACAGGTAGATCCATTCTTTTTTCTCTTATTGTGTGGCAATGAGAATTCATCCTTGTTCTCAGTTTTTGCCCGGTCTCCCCCACATACAGACCCCCAGTTGCACATTTCGTACAAATAATTAGGTACACCACATAAGATGTGATGCAGCTGAAAGTACCTAGGATCTTGTAGCTCTGATGGGAGTTGGGGATCTTTATCTTGTCCGTGGTCATTATAGATGCACAGGTTTTACATTTTTTCTTGTTGCAAGGAAAGGTTCCTGCAGCTGTTGGGGAGGACAGGGAGCTTCTGACAATGACGCTTCTTAGATTTGGGGGCAGTCTAAAACACAGTAGTGGGGGGTCTGGAAATATGGATTGTAATTGGGCATCTTTTTGTAGTAAAGGTTGTAGTTTCCGTGCAGCTCCTTTTAGCACTTCCAGATTTGGATTATAGGTGACTACTAGAGGCACCGGTTATTTTCTTCTTTAGCTTTGTAATGTAGCAGGTGATTCCTTGGTATTCTGGTGGCTCTTGTAATTTGGTTTTCAATTGTTCTTAGATGGTAGCCCTGATTCAAAAAGGTCTTTCTGAGGCGACCAAGGTGTTCATCTCTATCCATGGGGTTGGAACATACACGATTGTATCTGATGGCTTGGCTGTATTTTTCTATCTACTGGCTAACACGGTACGAAGATACACATCTTTTCTATATCTTAATAGATTAAGAATTCTTCCATTTCTGCTGGTTAGATGAGCAGAATTACAAAACAGGAGGTATATACAGGTGCTTCTCACTAAATTAGAATATCATCAAAAAGTTAATTTATTTCAGTTCGTCAATACAAAAAGTGAAACTCATATAGAGTCATTATAAACAGAGTGATCTATTTCAAGTGTTTATTTCTGTTAACCCCTTCACCCCCAAGGGTGGTTTGCACGTTAATGACCGGGCCAATTTTTACAATTCTGACCACTGTCTCTTTATGAGGTTATAACTCTGGAACGCTTCAACGGATCTTTGCGATTCTGAGAATGTTTTCTCATGACATATTGTACTTCATGTTAGTGGTAAAATTTCTTCGATATAACTTGCGTTTATTTTTGAAAAAAACGCAAATATGGCGAAAATTTTTAAAATTTTGCAATTTTCAAACTTTGAATTTTTATTCCCTTAAAACAGAGAAATATATCACACAAAATAGTTAAGAAATAACATTTCCCACATGTCTACTTTACATCAGCACAATTTTGGAACCAAAATTTTTTTTTGTTAGGAAGTTATAAGGGTTAAAAGTTGACCAGCGATTTCTCATTTTTACAGCAAAATTTACAAAGCCATTTTTTTTAGGGACCACCTCACATTTGAAGTCACTTTGAGGGGTCTATATGGCAGAAAATACCCAAAAGTGACACCATTCTAAAAACTGCACCCCTCAAGGTACTCAAAACCATATTCAAGAAGTTTATTAACCCTTCAGGTGCTTCACAGTAACTAAAGCAACGTGGAAGGAAAAAATGAATATTTTACTTTTTAGCCACAAAAATTATCTTTTACAAACTTTTTTTTTATTTTCACAAGGGTAAAAGGAGAAAATGGACAGATAAGGTTGTTATGAAATTTCTCCTGAGTACGCCAATACCCCATATGTGGGGGAAAACCACTGTTTGGGCACACGGCAGAGCTCGTAAGGGAAGGAGCGACGTTTGACTTTTTCAAACTAAAATTGGCTGGAATTTAGATTGGATGCCATGTCGCGTTTGGAGAGCCCCTGATGCGCCTAAACAGTGGAAACCCCCCACAAGTGACACCATTTTGGAAACTAGACCCCCTAAGGTACTTATCTAGATCTGTTGTGAGCACTTTGAACCCTCAAGTGTTTCACAAAAGTTTATAAAGCCTGGGTGTGAAAAAAAAAAAATCAATTTTCCACAAAAATGATTTTTTAGTCCTAAATTTTTGAATTTTCCCAAGGAAATTGGACCCCAAAAGTTGTTGTCCAATTTGTCCTGAGTACGCTGATACCCCATATGTGGGGGGGGAAACTGTTTGGGCGCACGGCAGGGCTTGGAAAGGAAGTAGTAACGTTTTGGAATGCAGACGTTAATGGAGGTCATGTTCCGTTTGCAGTGCCCCAGATGAGCCTAAACAGTGGAAACCCCCCACAAGTGACCCCATTTTGGAAACTAGACCCCCTAAGGAACTTATCTAGATCTTTGGTGAGCACTTTGAACCCCCAAGTGCTTCACACAAGTTTATAATGCCCGGGCATGAAAATAAAAAATTCTATTTTTTTCCCACAAAAATTATCTTTTAGTCACTAATTTTTTATTTTCCCAAGGGTAACAGGAGAAATTGGACCACATAAGTTGTTGTACAATTTGTCCTGAGTACGCTGATACCCCATATGTGGGGGGGAACCACTGTTTGGGCGCACGGCAGAGCTCGGAATGGAAGGAGCACCATTTGACTTTTTCAAAATTGGCTGGAATTGAGTTTGGATGCCATGTTGCATTTGGAGAGCCCCTGATGTGCCTAAACAGTGGAAACCCCCCACAAATGACCCCATTTGGGAAACTAGACCCCCTAAGGAACTTATCTAGATTTTTGATGAGCAATTTGAACCCCCAAGTGCTTCACACAAGTTTATAACGTAGAGCCGTAAAATTTAAAAATCATATTTTTTCCACAAAAATGATCTTTTCACCCCAATTTTTATTTTTCCAAGGGTAACAAGACTCCAAAAGTTATTGTGCAATTTGTCCTGAGTGTGCTGATACCCCATATGTGGGGTAAACCACTGTTTGGGTGCATGGCAGAGTTTGGAAGGGAAGGAGCGCCGTCTGACTTTTTCAACGCAGAATTGGCTGGACGCCATGTCGTGTTTGGAGAGCTCCTGATCTGCCTAAACAGTGGAAACCCCCATAAATGACACCATTTTGGAAACTAGACCCCTCAAGGAACTTATCTAGATGTGTGGTGAGAACTTTGAACCCCCAGGTGTTTCACTAAAGTTTATAACGTACAGCCGTAAAATAAAAAATCTTTTTTTTTTTTTACAAAAATGATTTTTTCACCCCCAATATTTTATTTTCACAAGGGTAACAGAAGAAATTGGAACCCAAAAGTTGTTGTCCAATTTGTCCTGAGTACACTGATACCCAATATGTGTGCGAAAACTACTGTATGGGCACACGTCGGGGCTCGGAAGGGAAGTAGTGACGTTTTGGATTGCAGACTTTGATGGAATGGTCTGGGGGCGTCATGTCACATTTGGAGAGCCCCTGATGCACCTAAACAGTGGAAACCCCCCACAAGTGACCCCATTTTGGCAAATAGACCCCACAAGGAACTTATCTAGATGTGTGGTGAGCACTTTGAACCCCGAAGTGCTTCACAGAAGTTTATAACGCACAGCCGTAAAAATAAAAAATCTTTTTTTTTTTACAAAAATGATTTTTTCGCCCCCAATATTTTATTTTCACAAGGGTAACAGGAGAAATTGGACCCCAAAAGTTGTTGTCCAATTTGTCCTGAGTACGCTGATACCCAATATGTGGGAGAAAACTACTGTATGGGCGCACGTCAGGGCTCGGAAGGGAAGTAGTGACGTTTTGGATTGCAGACTTTGATGGAATGGTCTGGGTGCGTCATGTCGCATTTGGAGAGCCCCTGATGCGCCTAAACAGTGGAAACCCCCCACAAGTGACCCCATTTTGGAAAATAGACCCCACAAGGAACTTATCTAGATGTGTGGTGAGCACTTTGAACCCCGAAGTGCTTCACAGAAGTTTATAACGCACAGCCGTAAAAATAAAAAATCTTTTTTTTTTTTTGCAAAAATGATTTTTTCGCCCCAATATTTTATTTTTACAAGGGTAACAGGAGAAATTGGACCCCAAAAGTTGTTGCCCAATTTGTCCTGAGTACGCTGATACCCAATATGTGGGAGAAAACTACTGTATGGGTACACGTTGGGGCTCGGAAGGGAAGTAGTGACGTTTTGGATTGCAGACTTTGATGGAATGGTCTGGGGGCGTCATGTCGCATTTGGAGAGCCCCTGATGCGCCTAAACAGTGGAAATCCCCAACAAGTGACCCCATTTTGGAAAATAGACCCCACAAGGAACTTATCTAGGTGTGTGGTGAGCGCTATGAAGCCCCAAGTGCTTCACAGAAGTTTATAATGTACAGCCGTAAAAACAAAAAAATATTTTTTTTTGTACAAAAATGATATTTTCGCCCCCAGTTTTTTATTTTCCCAAGGGTAACAGAAGAAATAGGACAAATTGCACAATAACTCTTGGGGTCCAGAGTACGCTGATACCCCATATGTGGGGATAAACTACTGTTTGGACGCATGGCAGAGCTCAGAAGTGAAGGAGCACCGTTTGACTTTTTCAACGCAGAATTGGCTGGAATTGAGATCAGACGCCATGTCACATTTGGATAGCCCCTGATGTGCCTAAACAGCGGAAACCCCCCAATTCTAACTCCAACCCTAACCCCAACACACCCCTAACCCTAGTCCCAACCCTAACCACAAACCTAACCCTAACACACCCCTAATCCCAACCCTAACCCTAATCCTAACTTTAGTGCCAACCCTAACCCTAACTTTAGCCGCAACCCTAACCCTAACCCTAATGGGAAAATGGAAATAAATACATTTTTTTAATTTTATTATTTTTCCCTAACTAGGGGTGATAAAGGGGGGTTTGATTTACTATTTATAGCGGGTTTTTATGATTGGCAGCTGTCACGCTAAAAGACTCTTTTTATTGTAAAAATAGTTTTTTGCATTGCCACATTTTGTGAGCTATAATTTTTGCATATTTTGGCCCACAGAGTCATATGAGGTCTTATTTTTTGCGGTACGAGTTGACGTTTTTATTTGTACCATTTTTGAGCAGGTGACATTTTTGATCGCTTTTTATTTCGTTTTTTGGGAGGTTAGAATGAACAAAAATCAGCAATTCATGAATTTCTTTTGGGGGAGGCGTTTTTATTGTTCCGCGTGTGGTAAAATTGATAAAGCAGTTTTATTCTTTGGGTCAGTACGATTATGGCGATACCTCATTTATATCATTTTTTTATGTTTTGGCGCTTTTATAGAATAAAAACAATTTTATATAAAAAATAATTATTTTTGCATCGCTTTATTCTGCGAGCTATAACTTTTTTATTTTTTAGCTGATGATGCTGTATGGTGGCTCGTTTTTTGCGGGACAAGATGACGTTTTCAGCGGTACCATGTTTATTTATATCGGTCTTTTTGATCGCGCGTTATTCCACTTTTTGTTCGGCGGTATGATGATAAAGCATTGATTTTTTGCTTCGTTTTTTTTTTTTTTTAAGGGGTTCACTAAAGGGGTTAACTAGTGGGACAGTTTTATAGGGGGGGTTGTTACGGACGCGGCGATACCAAATATGTGTACTTTTATTGTTTTGGTTTTTTTATTTACAGGAAGAAATGAATTTATTGGGGAATATATATATATTTTTTTATTTATTTTGGATTTTTTTTTATAACATGTTTATTTTTATATTTTTAACTTTTTTACTTTGTCCCAGGGTGGGACATCACTGTATTTTATGAAATCGCTGGTGTGACAGTGTGCACAGCACACTGTCACACCAGCGATCGCTCAGGCAGTGCAGCAGGCTTCTCAGTGCCTGCTCTCAGCAGGCACTGAGGAAGCCGCTTCCCTCCAGGACCCCGGCGCCATCTTGGATCCGGGTCCTGGGAGGGAGGAAGCCCTCAGAACAGCGCGATCACATCGCGCTGGTCTGAGGGTCTCAGGGGGGCGCGCAGGGAGCCCCCACCCTGCGCGATCCTCCCCTGTGCCCCCAGTACAACGCGATCATGTTTGATCGCGGTGTGCTAGGGGTTAATGTGCCGGGAGCGGTCCGTGACCGCTCCTGACACACAGTCATGGGTGTCAGCTGTGATAATCAGCTGACACCCGGCGGCGATTAGCTGCGCTCCCCTCAGGAGCGCAGCTGATCGCCTATGACGTACTATCCCGTCCATGGGCAGAATGGCACGGGTTTTATGGACGGGATAGTACGTCTAATGTCAGAGAGGGGTTAATGTTGATGATTATGGCTTACAGCCAGTGAAAACCCAAAAGTCATTATCTCAGTGAATTACAATAATTAACAAAAAAAAACCTGCAAAGGCTTCCTAAGCATTTAAAAAGGTCCCTTAGTCTGTTTCAGTAGGCTCCACAATCATGGGGAAGACTGCTGACTTGACAGATATCCAGAAGGCAGTCATTGACACACTCCACAAGGAGGGTAAGCCACAAAAAGTCATTGGTAAACAAGTTGGCTGTTCACAGAGTGCTGTATCCATGCATATTAATGGAAAAGACACCTCTCCCCTCTGCAAATCTCTTCATTGGCTCCCATTCCCTCAGCGTATCCAGTTCAAATTACTAATACTGACCTACAAGGCCATCTATAATCTGTCTCCTCCTTATATCTCTGAACTAATCTCCCGATATCTTCCCTCACGTAATCTCCGATCCTCCCAAGACCTCCTTCTCTCCTCCACACTTATTTGCTCCTCACCCAACCGCCTCCAAGACTTCTCCCGAATATCCCTATCCTCTGGAATTCTTTGCCCCAACACGTCCGACTATCAAACACATTCGGATCCTTCAGACGGAACCTGAAAACCCATCTCTTCAGGAAAGCCTACAGCCTGCAATGACCCTGCTACCTCCTCACCACTACCGGAGATATCGCCTCAACCAACACCGGAACTGCTGCAACCCCCCGACCTACTGTCTCCTGCCTCAAATCCTGTAGAATGTAAGCCCGAAAGGGCAGGTTCCTCTCCCCTCTGTATCAGTCTGTCATTGTTAGTTTGTTTACTGTAAGTGATACCTGTAATTTGTATGTAACCCCTTCTCATGTACAGCACCATGGAATCAATGGTGCTATAGAAATAAATAATAATAATAATAAAAATAGAAGGAAAAAATGTGGTAGAAAAAGGTGCACAAGCAATCGGGATAGCCGCAGCCTTGAAAGGATTGTTAAGAAAAGGTCATTCAAAAATTTGGGGGACATTCACAAGGAGTGGACGGCTGCTGTAGTCATTGCTTCAAGAGCCATCACACACAGACGTATCCAGGACATGGGCTACAAGTGTCGCATTCCTTGTGTCGAGCCACTCATGACCAATAGACAACGCCAGAAGTGTCTTACCTGAGCCAAGGAGATAAAGAACTGGATGGTTGCTCTGTGGTCCAAGGTGTTGTTTTCAAATGAAAGTCAATTTTGCATTTAATTTGGAAATCAAGGTCCCCGAGTCTGGAGGAAGAGTGGAGAGGAAAACAATCCAAGCTGCTTGTGGTCTAGTGTGAAGTTTCCACAATCAGTGATGGTTTGGGGAGACATGTCATCTGCTGGTCTAAGTCGACTGTGCTTTATCAAGACCAAGGTCAGCGTGGACATCAACCTGGAAATTTTAGAGCACTTCATGCTTCCCTCTGCCGACAAGTTTTTTGGAGATGGAAATTTAATTCTCCAGCAGGACTTGGCACCTGTCCACACTGCCAAAAGTACCAATTCCTGGTTTACAAACAACAGTATCACTGTGCTTGATTGGCCAGCAAACTTGCCTGACCTTAACCCCATAGAGAATCTATGGGGCATTGTCAAGAGGAAGTTGAGAGACACCAGACGCAACAATGCAGATGGGCTGAAGGCTGCTATCAAAGCAAGCTGGGCTTCCATAACACCTCAGCAATGCCACAGGCTGATCGCCTCCATGCCACGCCGCATTGATGCAGTAATTGATGCAAAAGGAGCCCCAACCAAGTATTGAGTGCATATACTGAACATACATTTCAGTAGGCCAACATTTCGGATTTTAAAATCATTTTTTCAAGCTGCTGTTATAAAGTATTCTAATTTACCGAGATAATGACTTTTGGGTTTTCATTAGCTGTAAGCCATAATCATCAACATTAACAGAAATAAACACTGGAAATAGATCACTCTGTGTGTAATGACTCTATATAATATATGAGTTTAACTTTTTGTACTGAAGAATTGAAACAAATTAACTTTTTGATGATATTCTAATTTAATGAAAAGCACTTGTACCTTTGGGTTGAAGCAATATCTACGCATGAGAATTTCTTGACTCTATCCATTAAATTATCCCTTTTTTTGGCTATGTTATTGTTGTGAGCTATCGTATGCAAATATCTTCTGAGTAAACTATGTCCTAAATTAGACACAAAGGTTCAGAAAAAATAAAACATTGTTTAAACTGGAAACTTTGAAACAATGTTTTCCCTAAAAAGCCATAAATATTAGTGGTCTTTACAAATGTTCTCTGGGACTGTACACTTTTAACCAAAATTAATTCCCAAAATTAATTAAATGTGTTAATAAATTTGGAAAATCTCTCTCTTATCAGTATTCCTAATACTATTGTGCAAAATACATACCCCAATAAAAGGTTTTATTAGCCTTATTGCACTGGGGTCCTGGGTTCTAATCTAACCAAAATCACTATCTGCAAGACTTGTGTATGTCTTCAAAGACAATCACTGAATGATGGAGAATTCAGATTGTGAGCCCCATTGTGGGAAGTGATGATCATGTATGTTAAGTGCTGTGGAAAGTGAAGGTGATATGTAAGGCCTCTTTCACACATCCGGCGGGCGCCTTGCGGCGCCCCCGGCATTTTCCCGCAGCGCCGCATCTGAAAATCTGATGCGCCGCATGCGGCTTTTTTCGCATTGACATGCATTAGCGCCGGATGGCGCCGCATGTCAATGCGTTGCATGCGGTTTTGTCAGGATGCGGCGCAAATGTACATTGCGGCGTCCGGAAAAAACGCTGCATGTAACGTTTTTTTTGTTTGCCGGATGGTCTCTTATCTCTCCAAGCATCAGAAACCATCCGGCAAAAAAAACGCATTTTAGGCGCCGGAAGTGTGAAAGTTTTTCACACGCGGCGCTGCGGCAAAATGCCGGTGGGCGCCGCCAGGCGCCCGCCGGATGTGTGAAAGAGGCCTTAATGAGTTAAATAAATGCTGAAATCTGCTGTAGATTTTTCTCCTGCATCTTCTTCCTGTGATCATTTCCTTTGACCCCTTCCAGTTGTCTGGTTTTAAAATACCTGTTCTATCCATGTTTTTCACAGATAATACACGTATAGGGCTGTTTACATGTCCATGTTTTTTTGCAAAAGGATTCCGCACTGATGGTAAAAAGAATACAGACCAAAAGTGGCTGAAAATTGGATCCAGCACACTTATGAAAAATTATTCTCTTTTTGTAAGCAAAAAAAAAATTGTAAGTATGAGTCTTTTGAATCGAAGCACAGGTTGCCCCTCGGATCTGTGTGAAATAGCCACATTGAATTGAAAGCAATGAATCTTTTTTCTAGAGCTGTGCATTATTGTCAAACTGTATACTTCATTCACATGGTCCCCTCAATGCTGGTGATGTGCGAGTATTCCTTTATATTAACTCTTCTGCCCCATTGTGACTACACAGTGTAGAAAGTAACATTGAGATCTTGTTATACCTCTCTGAAGCTGCAGACAAAGCATTTATCAGCCTCGGGGTCCAGATCTTAGGTTGTCTGGCATCTTAGGGCCCCATTACTCATGAAACTAATGTCAACCACACCAGCTGATATCAATGGGTAATGTGTGTGGGGACCCCAGACAACGGAGAATTGGGGAAAATGTTGATCAGACATATGTTTTCAGATTGCTGATTGCTTTGTTTTTCCTGAGATAAGCCACTGCCAGACATGTCTGGCAATGGCTTTCTCATTGAGAACACAGGAGCATTTTGCCAAATGTGCATGAGAGCCTGCCGAGATGGCTTTGGGCCAAACGATGGCCGGGAACTTGCTGGGGACTGCATCAGTCAACAGTTGGGACTGCATCAGGCAACAGCTGGGGACTCCTTCAGCTGAGGCAAATACAGTAGTCCCCAGCCAGTGTTTCAAAGCATGTTACAGTGTTTCAGAATGAAACATACAGTGGGTATGGAAAGTATTCAGACCCCTTTAAATTTTTCACTCTGTTTCATTGCAGCCATTTGGTAAATTCAAAAAAGTTCATTTTTTTCTCATTAATGTAAACTCTGCACCCCATCTTGACTGAAAAAAACAGAAATGTAGAAATTTTTGCAAATTTATTAAAAAAGAAAAACTGAAATATCACATGGTCATAAGTATTCAGAACCTTTGCTCAGACACTCATATTTATATCACATGCTGTCCATTTCCTTGTGATCCTCCTTGAGATGGTTCTACTCCTTCATTGGAGTCCAGCTGTGTTTAATTAAACTGATAGGCCTTGATTTGTAAAGGCACACACCTGTCTATATAAGACCCCACAGCTCACAGTGCATGTCAGACCAAATGAGAATCATGAGGTCAAAGGAACTAGCCAAAGAGCTCAGAGACAGAATTGTGGCAAGGCACAGATCTGGCCAAGGTTACATTCTGAATACTTTCCGTACCCACTGTATATGGCTGCAATTGTGATTACTCAGGCAGACCACAGTAAATGATGTGCACTGAGCAATCAATCATATGTCAGCCATGGATCACTCAGTGCACATTGTCCGCCATGTTTCTTCGCAGTGTGAGTCCTATTTGCACAGAAAAATGCATTGCTGAAAATGATGATCTTTTGCGCTGCTAAAAATATAATTTCCATGGAATAATGAGCATTTTGAACATTCATTGGGTGCTTGGTAGTCTCAAAGATTATTGTGAAATGAGCGCTATTAGGAATGTATTTTCACGATATAGACTTTCAGTGTAAATGCATCTTAAAGGGAATCTGTCAGCAAGTTTTTGCTATTTTATCAGAGAGCACTGATGAGCAAAAGGGTAACAATGTTTTGCACTTTTGGCTCCATATCTCACCATCTACTACTGCTTTGACCATGCGACTATCATCATTTTATAGACAATCATCTTGACTATCTCATGCATAAATTTGATTTGAAACTATTTAGTATATGATTAGTTATGCAGATTCTTGTTATATCAATGCATTGTTACCATTTTGCTCCTAAAATCACATTTTTAATTTTGATTATTTTGTTAATCCACCTTTGGCTTTGCCTGAATCCTTCTGGGCATGCTCTTGACCAGATTCAATCATGTCTCGACTGAAATCTGATCCCAGATTTGGGTATGTATACAGCTTTTTCTTCAACTCTACCCACAAGTGTTCAATTGGGTTGAGGTCTGGGAACAAGTATTCATTGCCTTTGCTATGAACAACTCTATACTTCAGGCTTCCTCCACCAAACTTAACAGTTTCCTTCAATTTTTAATCCGTTTACGCCCTTTTTTCCCTTCTTTCCCCTTTTCCAGACCCATTTGCACCCATCAGAGCCTAGTCTATTGACTTGTATCTCATCTCTCCAAATCACAGGTTTCCAATCTTATACTGTCCACTTTTTGCACTTTTTTACAAACTCGAGCCAATGTTTCTTATGACGATATTGAAGTCGACAATATTTCACTTTTCTCGGGCCACCATTCCAGAGTTGTGTAATGTGCGTTGCATGGTGCTTGCATAGATGTTGGTGATCTCACTATTATGAAGCATACGAGCCACCTTCAATTCTGTGTTTGTCGAGCAAGAACTGATAGACCTTGGGATGAGCCGACTTGTTGACTCTGATATTTTGCCTGGACGTCCACCTCTTGGCTTGACTTCATTTCATATTCTTCCATCTGTCATGGCACTCACATGATGCAGTTTGGCAATATTCTTTGCCGAGAGATGGCTATCGATGACCTGGATGATGCTGTTTTTCTTTCCTTGGGAAATCTTCTTCATGGCTGCTTCTCGATTCGAACCAGTGACCTTTCGCCTGGGAATTAACCTAATAACACACTGAGCTATTAGGAAATGTGAAAACAGGTTGTAATTTGCAGTGTATAGAAAGTAATTTTTTTTCCACCACCAGGAGCAAAACAGTAACAATGCAGTGACAAGAATCTGCATAAACTAATCATATGCAAAATAGTTTCAAATAAAATTTTTGTATGTATTTATGTATTGCCAAGATGAATGTCTATTAAAATGATGGTAGTCTCATGTATGTTCGAAGCAGTAGTGGATGTTGTATGGAGCAATAAAGTCAAAAGTTTAAAACACTGTTGCCCTTTTGCTCATTAGTGGAATTTAGGGACAGATACCCTGATTCCAGTGATCTGTCACTTATTAGGCTGTGTGAGGTAGTTTCAATACAACCTGTTTATCAGCAAAAGATTGTCACAAGAGGACTACATTCTAAGTGTCAGGAAGTCCAGCTAATCTGTGTAACCCCACCCCACCACTGATTGGCAACCTGAAATTCCAGACAATGTAGAGTGTACAAAAGAAACTGCTATTCAGGCTTTTGGATGGAGAGATGTGTTATACAAAGCTCAGAATTCTGATCACTGCTTCATCTAAAGCAGATAAAACAGGGATTTTATAAAACTTGCACCAAGCAGCCCAAGTAAGTAAGACATTGATGGAATCAGGTTTTCCGCCCCTATATCATGCTGCTATCAGATTACATAGTCAAAACCTGCTGACAGATTCCGAATTTCCTATCAATACAGAGGACTTTGCTTCTATCTGTACAGAGGGACAGCAGCAGCTGAAATAATTTTGTTATCCTTTTTCAAAACCTGTAACAAGTGTCTTGATTACCAGGGATCTTACTCTATGTGAATATCCTCTGCATTATGGAACACTTTGCTTCTTTTTCGTTGAGTGCAAAATAACTGATGAATGCATATCATTTTCACATGAATGCAAAATATTTAGCATATTCATATGTAAGTTATCTTCCTAGTAATTGCTCCTTCCCTAGGGCACAAGCCTACGGAGCCTATAGATAAATCCACCCCCGAGTCCAATGGATCAATAACACCATTGTACTGCGAAAAATACTGTGACAGGTGAAACAGACAAGTTTTACGCTATGCGTTCCACAATATGCAATTACCTGGTTATATTTCCTTGCAAAGGGCATTTGTTGCCTTTTGAAAAGAAATATGTCGCAGGTTCGGAAGAGAATTGAAAAGCTTTCATGAACGGGAATTCAGAATTTAAAGTTGCTGAGTGTGCAGTTAATTATTCACAGTCAGAGGCTGATCCAAACTTGTCAACTTGTCAAAAGTTGCACGGTTTTATTCCACTGTTAATTACAATCTAGCATTTTGTAACTATCCTAAAGAACATTGTGCTAACTTTCAGCAGACAAAATGTCACATTTTAAGAACTCTAATGAGGTGCGATGCCACTCAGATGTACAACTGTGTTCCTGTTTACCTTGCAATTTTGTATTATACCCACAATAATTTACTCTTTTCTGTAACAAAAGACAATATCACAGAGGTTTACTTGCCAGGAGCTTACAGAAAGTGACGTGAATGTGAATACCGTTCAGATTGTACATTCCATATAATTTAAGGGGACATTAAACTTAAAAATGAATGTTTAAATTCTACAAAAAATTGTTGCTGTTACTATTTTTTATTTTTCTGCACTTTCTGAATGTTCTTAAAAAATTTACTTGAGTAGAAACATAGTATAAAGGACATAGAGGTTGATCTCATGATCACTTTGATCTCCAAAGAGGCCAGCTTAAACCACACCCTTGTAAGTGAGGGGGAGGAGCTAGTGATCACTTGACCTATTGCAGAGCAGGGAGGGTTCTGCTACAGCCAGTTGTCATACAGCCACACACAGGACAGTGATGAAGAAGAGGACATGATGAAGAAGAGAATATTTCTTTATATATTTCTCAGTTTGAATTGTAATATGAGGCAAACAGAATCTAAGAACAAAAGTAAATTATGGAAGAAACTGCTGGAAGATTTTGATAAGTTCCTTTAAGGGAGAAACACTGCATTATTACATGAGTAATATCATATAGACATCATAGAAATGTAAGGACCCTGTAGTGACGAGGTTAGTTTCGTGGTCCCAAAGCTCTCGGTTATGCTACCCTTGGGTTTGTTTAGTCTGGGAGTTTGCTGCTTACTAGTGATGAGCGAGAATGCTCGGATAAGGTGTTATCCATGTTCATGTGCTAACTGAGTGTCTTGAGCGTGCTCGAAAAATATGTTCGAGTCTCCACGCCCCCATGTCTCGCGGTTGTTTGACAGCCAGCACACATGCAGGGATTGCCTGTTTGTTAACAATCCCTGCATGTGTTGCGGCTGTTGAACAGCCATGAGATATGGGGGCGCGGGGACTCAAGCATAGTATTCGAGCTCACCAAAGATACTCGGATAACACCTTATCAGAGTCTGTTCTCTCATCACTACTGCTTACCCCTTTACAGGCCACCAGTGGTTTTATGGGTTTATGGTACAGGGACCTTGTAAATAAATGACAAATCAGTGAGATCAGGGTGCGTTTTAAAAGATTAAAACTTCTTTATGGGAATTATTTAAAGAGGATTTCAACAATTGATAACAGGCACAATACTTTCTATACGAATCTGCTAAATCATGCCAAGGCTTCTTCTTTGAGAGAATTAAATATGACATTTCAATAGCATAGGTACAATTCAGTACTTATCAAAATTTCTAGCTCCATTCCTACTTTCTTTATCCTCCAATGCAATGAGTACCTCGTATTCCTTCCTGGTTGTAATAGGACTTTTCTAAATCCTCAGGACTGGTTTACACAATGCCTTGATGTAGCCCACTCCTTCCAGCTGACAAGGAGAATTCTGCGTCCCTCAGCTCTGTTTATTGCTATGTCACTGATAGTGAATAGAGGCTTCTGGATACGTCTCCGATCTCTGCTGTCCCGCCGTATAGTAATCAGTTGCAAATACACTTGATCTAGAACTCCTTCAAATTTCTGTCGCTGAACACACTTTCCAACTTCCATCCTGTTACCTTCTCATAATCAATACTGCTTCTTATTTCTTTAATAACCATTCATCAACTGCTAACAACCAGGACCTAGCTTCCTGAGCCTACTTAACTCCTTGCAACCTGGGCTGTCACTAACAGTTAACCCTGTCACCTTTAAAGGGAATATTTGTGACTGTAAAAAAATGAAAGACATTTGCCTAAGCAATAACAGGCAGGTAATTTCTACCTACTTGCCTGTTGTGACCAACTCCAATCTTCACTGGCAGAGAGCGGTCTGATCGCTCCTGCTGGCAATTCAGCTGCCTCTGCTGTCACGTTGAAAGAGTTGCAGCTTCATTTCTGCCATGTTCTGTCGACATTGGCAGTCCCACCCTGTCAACAGAGCAGAGCTCTGTCGATGTGACATCGGCATAGGCAGCTGTTATGTTTAGGTAGCTGAGGAGAAATAGCAAAAACGGTAATACACCAGAGAGGCTGGAACCTATTGGATTGCAGTAACCTGAACTAACCACACAACTAGAGGTAGCCGTGAAGCGTTCCTACGTTGATCTAGATGCCTTGTCGCAGCCTGAGAGATAACTACACCTAAAGGCAGAAAGATGAAAGCTATCTTCCCCGGAGCAGATCCCCAAAGAAAATAGGAAGCCCCCAAACATGTAATGGCGGTTAGACAAGAAGAAAGCACGGACACAGACAGAAAATAGAATGAGCAAACGCTGGGGCCCAATTTGTCTAGACAGAAAAGTACAGGAAAGAATTCTGACTGCAATCCAAAAAACCCTAAAAAATACCAACACTTCTGATTGCCAAAAAAAACCTGAGATCACACAATCTCATCCACCTAAATCAGATCTCTGGTGTAACAAAACCAAGCAGCAGCCACTGAAAAAACAGGAAAAAGCAAATTAACAAATAACAGTGGCTACCGATAAACTGAGAGGAGCACAGGCCCCAGGAGGGGACCCGGCTGAACTCCAAAAGTGCAGAAAACTATGCAAAAGGCAAGCACAAAAAGAAAAGCAAAAATATCTTATCTGAAAGCAGCAGATGCAGGCAAGACTCCAGCAAACTTCCAAATGAACCAGGAACCACAATTGAGACAAGAACAATTGATCACCGGCAACCATCATGGGAGTAAACCTCCCTTATATCAGTCCAGTCAGTGATCCCAGATTGCCATTCTCGCTGGAAGGTTCAGTATTCTCTGTAACCACCAGAGGGAGCCTCTGCTCAGAAACCATCTCTAGCACATTCACAACAGTACCCCCCCTTGAGGAGGGGTCACAGAACCCTCACTTGTGCAACCAGGCGATCAGGATAAGCTCGGTGATAGGCACGGATCAGTCTCCTAGCATGGATGTCCGAAGCAAACACCCAAGAATTGTCCTCCTGAGCATAACCTCTCCATTTAACCAAATACTGGAGTTTCCGTCTAGAAAAACGAGAATCCAATATTTTCTCAACCACATACTCCAGAATGCCCTCAACCAAAACAGGGTCAGGGGGCGCAGCCATAGGAACCACTGGCTTGACAAACCTCTTCAATAAGGACTTGTGGAACACGTTATGGATCTTAAATGTCCCTGGAAGAAGCAAACGGAAGGAAACTGGATTAAGAATCTCCATGATCTTATAAGGTCCAATGAACTTAGGCTTAAACTTTGGAGATGCAACCCTCATAGGGATATTTCTTGAGGACAACCAAACCAAGTCCCCCACTTTAAACTGAGGACCATCAGGCCTATGCTGGTTGGCAAACCGCTGGGCCTTCTCTTGAGAGAGAGACAACCTCTCCACTACCTGGTCCCAAATCTGCTGCTTTCGCTCCACAACAGAGTCAACACCCGAACAGACAGAAGCCTCCGCCTGTCCCGAAGAAAATCGAGGGTGAAACCCAGAATTGCAGAAAAATGGAGACATCAAGGTGGCAGAGCTAGCCCTATTATTAAGAGCAAGCTCAGCCAAAGGCAAAAAAGAGACCCAGTCATCTTGATCAGCAGACACAAAATATCTCGAATAAGTCTCCAAGGTCTGGTTTGTTCTCTCGGTTTGTCCATTGGTCTGAGGATGAAATGCAGAGGAGAAAGATAATTGAATACCAAGTTTAGAACAAAATGTCCTCCAAAATCTGGAAACAAACTGGACTCCTCTGTCAGACACAATGTTCTCCGGAATGCCATGTAACCGAACCACGTGCTGAAGGAACAAAGGCACCAATTCGGAGGAGGAAGGTAACTTAGGTAATGGCACAAGATGTATCATCTTGGAAAACCTATCACAGATTACCCAGATAACGGTCATTCTCTGAGAGACAGGGAGGTCGGAAATAAAATCCATAGAGATATGGGTCCATGTCCTCTTGGGCACAGGTAATGGCATTAACAAACCACTAGAGCGAGCGCAAGGTTTGGAACGAGAGCAAGTCCCACGGGACTGCACAAAGTCCCTGACGTCACGAGACAAAGTAGGCCATCAAAAGGACCGACTCACCAAGTCTCTGGTACCAAAAATCCCGGGATGACCAGCCAACGCGGAACAATAAATCTCAGACATCACACTCTTCTTCCACTGGTCTGGGACAAACAATTTCCCAATAGGGCAGCGCTCAGGTTTATCCTCCTGACACCCTTCTAGAGCCAGTCTCAAATTGGGTGAGATGGCGGAAAGTACTACACCCTCTTTCAAAATAACAGCAGGATCAGATAACTCAGGAGAATCCGCAAAGAAACTCCTCGAGAGGGCATCCGTCTTAACATTCTTAGTGCCAGGAAGAAAAGAATACACAAAATTAAAACGTGTGAAAAACAAGGCCCACGTGGCCTGTCTAAGATTAAGTCGCTTGGCTGATTCGAGATAAACCAGGCTCTTAAGCCCCCGTCTCACATAGCGATCTCGCTAGCGAGATCGCTGCTGAGTCACTAGTTTTGTGACGCAGCAGCGAGCTCACCAGCGATATCGCTGTGTGTGACATTCAGCGACGATCAGCCCGCCTGCCGGGTATCGCTGATCGTTGCTGAAATGTCAGGACATTTTTTTGATCGCTGGTCTCCCGCTGACAGGCACGCATCGCTGCGTGTGACAGGCGGGAGACCAGTGATCCGCTGGTAACCAAGGTACACAGCGGGTTTCCAGGCGCGGGCTGTGCCTAGAAACCCGCTGTGTACCTTTGATACCAGCTCCCTGCATCAGGGCGCTGGTATACAAGGTACACTGCGGGTAACTAAGCGATGTTACCTGCAGTGTCGCTTGTACTGATCGCTGCCTGAGCTGCCTGTTTGGCAGCTCAGCAGCGATAATGTAGCGATACACCAGCGATCCTGATCGTTGTCGGGATCACTGGTGTATCGCTATGTGGACCCAGCCTTTATGTTCCGTGAGGACCACCACCTGATGTTTGCCTCCTTCCAGCCAATGTCTCCACTCTTCAAAGGCCCACTTCATGGCCAATAACTCCCGATTACCCATGTCATAATTACGTTCAGTTGGAGAAAATTTTCGAGAGAAAAAAGCACAAGGGTTACTCTTAGAGGTCTCTGGATCCCTTTGGCACAAAACGGCACCTGCCCCAATTTCAGAAGCATCAACCTCCACCTGAAACGGTAGAGAAACATCAGGCTGCCGTAGAACAGGAGCAGAAGTGAATCTCTGTTTAAGTTCCTGAAACGGAAAAACTGCCTCAGGAGGCCAATTCACCACATCAGAACCCTTTTTTGTCAAATCAGTCAATGGTTTAACAATACCGGAGAAATTACCAATAAATTTACGATAAAAATTGGCAAAACCCAAAAATCTCTGAAGAACCTTTAATGAAGTAGGTTGAACCCAATCACAGATGGCCTGAACCTTGACCGGTTCCATTTCAATAACAGATGGAGACAAAATGAATCCCAGAAATGAGACCTTCTGTACGCCAAAAAGACACTTTGATCCCTTCACATACAGTGCATTCTCTCTCAAAATCTGGAACGCAGTCCGAACATGTTTCACATGAGAGTCCCAGTCATTGGAAAAAATCAAAATATCATCCAAATAAACAATCAGAAATTTATCCACAAAATCCCTGAAAATATCATTCATGAAGGATTGGAAGACGGAACGAGCATTAGTGAGCCCAAAGGGCATCACTAGGTACTCAAAATGCCCCTCTGGGGTATTAAACGCCGTCTTCCATTCATCCCCATGCTTAATGCGAATAAGGTTATACGCCCCCCTGAGGTCAAGCTTGGTAAACCAACTAGCACTTTCACTCTGGAAAACAGGTCAGAAATCAAGGGTAACAGATATTGATATTTCACAGTGATCTTATTCAGGAGGCAATAATCAATACACGGCCTCAATGAACCATCCTTTTTGGCCACAAAGAAAAAACCGGCGCCCAAGGGTGAAGAGGATGGTCTGATATGACCCTTCTCCAATGACTTCTTGATATAAGATCGCATAGCATCGTGTTCAGGTACAGATAAGTTAAAAAGGCGACCCTTAAGAAATTTACCACCAGGCACTAACTCAATAGTGCAATCATAGCTTCTGTGAGGGGGTAAGGATGCAGACTTACTTTCACTAAACACATCAGAAAAATCAGTCAAAAAGTCAGGGACATCCTGAGACTGGGGAGAGACAGAAAAAACAGCAGTGTCAGTATTAACACATTGGCAGCCCCAACTGGTCACAGACACAGATTTCCAATCCAAAACAGGATTATGAATCTGTAATCAAGGGAAACCTAGTACAATAATGTCATGCAGATTATGCAACACCAGAAATTTGCAACTCTCCTGATGATCTGGTTCAACCCTCATTATCACCTGAGTAGAAAATTGGGGTTTATTCTCTGCCAAAGGGGTAGAATCAATGCCCAGTAGGGGAATAGACTTCCGCAGGGGTATCATGGGAAAGCCACAACGTTTGGCAAAGTCAAAATCCATCAGGTTAATAGCTGCTCCTGAATCAACAAAAGCCTGAGCCGAAAATGTGGACATGGAGCAAATCAGGGTAACAGTCAACAGAAATTTAGTCTGAACACTACCCAAGACAACTGAGCGCGCAAAACGTCTTCCCCGCTTGGGGCAGACGGAAATAGCATGAGAGGCGTCACCACAGTAGAAACATAACCCATTGCGCTTTCGAAATTCATGACGCTGTGCCCCAGAAGTCACTCCATCACACTGCATGGGCTCAGGAGCTGGCCCACAAGGCAACACCATCTCACGCATACCTCTGCGCTCACGCAAACGTCTGTCAATTTGAATAGCCAAAGACATAGAATCATTGAGACCAGAGGGAACAGGGAATCCCACCATAACGTCCTTTACATTCTCTGACAAAGGGCTGCCAAAGCATCATCATTCCATTTGGTCAGGACTGTCCACTTTCGAAATTCCTGACAGTACAGTTCAGTGGCTTCACAGCCCTGACTTAATGCCAACAAGGTTTTTTTCAGCTTGATCAGTGACATTAGTTCATCGTACAACAACCCCAGAGCCTGAAAAAATATGTCAACATCATTAAAAACAGGATCCCCAGGTGTCAGGGAAAAAGCCCAATCCTGAGGGTCGCCGCACAGGAGAGAGATGACAATTTGAACCTGCTGTGCTGCGTTCCCTGAGGACTTAGGCTTTAAGGCAAAAAACAACTTACAGTTACTTTTGAAATTCAGAAATTTAGCCCGATCCCCCAAAAACAAATCTGGCATGGGGATCCTAGGTTCCACAACCGGCAACCTAGCAAGATAGGTAGCAATACTCCGAACCACAGTGGCAAGCTGCTCCACAGGGCCAGACAACTGTGCAAACTCCATTGAGAGAAAAAAAATCCTCCTCAGCACCCAGAGAGAAAGAGGAGAAAAAAAAAATGCAACAAACAGAAAAAAAATCTCTGACAACTCTGACAACTTTTTTCTTTCCACACTATTTTTCCCTTCTGTGAGTACCATACAATTTTAGTTTTTGGGCCTGTGATATTGTTATGTTTAGGTAGCTGAGGAGAAATAGCAAAAACGGTAATACACCAGAGAGGCTGGAACCTATTGGATTGCAGTAACCTGAACTAACCACACAACTAGAGGTAGCCGTGGTGTGTTCCTACGTTGATCCTAGACGCCTCATCACAGCCTGAGAGATAACTACACCTAAAGGCAGAAAGATGAAAGCTATCTGCCCCGGAGCAGATCCCCAAAGAAAATAGGAAGCCCCCAAACATGTAATGGCGGTTAGACAAGAAGAAAGCATGGACACAGACAGAAAATAGAATGAGCAAACGCTGAGGCCCAATCTGTCTAGACAGAAAAGTACAGGAAAGAATTCTGACTGCAATCCAAAAAAACCCTAAAAAATACCAACACTTCTGATTGCCAAAAAACCTGAGATCACACGATCTCATCCACCTAAATCAGATCTCTGGTGTAACAAAACCAAGCCGCAGCCACTGAAAAAACAGGAAAAGCAAATGAACAAATAACAGTGGCTACAGATAAACTGAGAGGAGCACAGGCCCCAGGAGGGGACCCGGCTGAACTCCAAAAGTGCAGAAAACTATGCTGTTAGAACCCTCTTGTTAGGTTTGTTTCAGTTTGCTGGTCACATGACCTTTTTTCCCTATTTAGTCTGGCTCCGCCCTTCTGGCTTTGCTGGACTTCATTGTATTATCTACTCTTAAGCTAGCTGGGTGCTTAGTTGCCTTCCTCAGTCAGTTTTGCTTGATATTAGGATCTCTAAGTAATTTGTTTTCTGTTTAATTATCCCTGCTACAATTTCTGTTAGGAGGTGTCCACCTTTTCCTCCAGTCCCTAGATCTTGTAGGGATTCCTCCCTCGCAACTATAGGTCTTCGTTCAGACTAGCTGAGGACTTTAGCGGGTCTGGTCGCAGGATCAGGTTCCCCGTTACATCGTAGGGATCCAGCTTAGTTCTATTGTAGGGACAGAATTCCCATCTTTCCTTAGTGCTTGTAGCAGGTCATAACAGTAAGTCCAGCCCAAAAAAAAAAAAATCTCTAAGGAAAGATTTTCTGTTTCCATCATGGTGTCGGTTCAGGATTTGGCTCAACGCCTGCAGGGACTCTCTCTGGAGGTGGCTGAGATCCAGCAACACGTGAGTAGTTGTTCTGGAGCACATTTCGTGGAGCCAAAGGTACGTTAGCCTGATTTATTTTTTGGTGAACAAGATTTTTTTTCTTTTAAAAATTCTTGCTTGTTGTATTTTCGTTTGAGACCCAGATCCTCTGGTGATGAATCACAGCGTATAGGGTTCATAATGTCACTTTTGCGCAAAGAACCTCAGGACTGGGCCTTTTCTCTGCAGCCTAGTGATCCATGCTTTAGATCAGTGGATAGTTTTTTTCTGCTTTGGGCTTATTGTATGACGATCCTGATCGTGTTTCATCAGCTGAGACAGAATTGAGACGTTTGAGGCAGGGATCAGGTAATGTGGAAAAATATTGTACTCACTTCCGAAGGTGGTCCACTCAGGTGGGGTGGAACGATTCAGCTTTGAAAAGTTTATTTCTTGCAGGGTTAAGTGAAAGGGTTAAAGATTTGCTGATTGCTTATCCTATACCTGGTAACTTGCAAGAGGCTATGCAATTAGCCATACGGGTGGATAGGAGACTGCGTGCAAGGGTTAATGAGAGTAAATCTGCCTTGTCAGCTCCAAGTCTGGAGAGGGACTGTACTGACATTGCAGAGCCGATGGAAATTGGAGCAATGGCACCTCACTCCCGGGAAAAAGACCGCAGATTTGCTGAAGGTTTGTGTTTCTATTGTGGCAAATCTAAGCATTTTATTAAGAACTGTGCGCTTCGAATGAATAAAGAGAAAAAAAAATGAGGTCAGTTTCGCCCGTATAGCTTGTTTAAACAATAAAGGTGTCTTTCTTTCTGCTACCACTGCTGTTGAGGAGGAATTAATGGAGTTTCGGGTATTTGTGGATTGTGGTTCAACTCTCAATGTGATTGATGGGAAATTTTTGAAAAACTAAAATTAAAACCCAAACTTCTGTCTTCCCCTATTAATGTGGTTTCTGTGGATGGTTCTGCCTTGAAAAATATTACTCACCATATCTGTGAATTTCCTCTTACTATTAATGGTGTTCATCAAGAGAATTTGGATTTGGTAGTATTGAATAATTTGCCCTCACCGGTGATTTTGCGGTTACCCTGGTTAAAATTGCACGGTACTGGATTGGTCTACCAATGAAATTAAGTCCTGGAGTCCTAATTGTTATGACAAGTGTTGTAATGGGCGTATTGCTGCTGTAGTTAAGGGGGAGTTACGTGTACCTATTCAGGATTTTTGGAAAGTTTTTTCTGATAAGGAATCGCAGGTATTGCCTCCTCATAGAGAATATGATTGTGCAATTGAATTTGTCCCTGGAGCGACTCTTCCTAAAAGTCGTTTATTTAATTTGACTATTCCTGAGAGAAAGGCTTTGGAGGAATACATACAGACAAGCTTGGCCGCCGGTCACATTAGGCCTTCCAAATCTCCTGTGGCGGTTGGATTTTTTTTTGTTAAAAAAAAGGACGGCGGTTTACGTCCTTGTCTAGACTTTCGTGAGATTAATAAGATTACTGTACGCAATCCTTACCCACTGCCATTGATTCCTGATTTGTTTAATCAGTTAGTAGGGGCCAAGTGGTTCTCGAAAATTGATCTTCGAGGGGCATACAATTTGTTGCGCATGAAGGAGGGGGATGAATGGAAGACTGCGTTTAACACTCCACTGGGTCATTTTGAGAATCTGGTCATGCCTTTTGGGCTTTCCAGTGCTCCGGCATTTTTTCAGAATCTTATTAATGACATCCTTAGACCTTTGATCGGCAGAAGTGTGGTTGTGTATTTGGATGACATTTTGATTTATTCACCGGATTTGGAGTCTCATTGGATGAGTGTGCGTGAAGTATTACAGTTACTGAGTGATAATTCACTTTTTGCCAAACTAGAAAAATGTGAGTTCGCTGTACAGAGACTTAGTTTTTTGGGCTACATTGTCTCCAGTGAAGGTTTTGAGATGGACCCGGTGAAAGTGCAAGCTGTGCAGGATTGGCCTAGACCTATTGGTGTGAGATCAATACAGAGGTTTTTGGGGTTCGCCAATTATTATAGAAAATTCATTAAACATTTTTCTGTGATTGCCAAACCTCTGACCGATCTCACCAGGAAAGGTGCTGATGCGGTTCAGTGGACTACTGAGGCCATTGAGGCTTTTGTGTTGCTAAAGGAGAGGTTCAGCTCTGCTCCCATCCTTACGCAGCCTGATGTGACTAAACCATTTTTGGTTGAGGTTGATGCTTCTTCTGTGGGGTCGGCGCGGTGTTGTCTCAGGAAAAGACGGATGGAGTACATCCCTGTGCTTTTTTTTCAAAGAATTTTTCTGAGTCTGAACTAAATTATGATATCGGTAATCGGGAATTGTTGGCAATTAAACTCGCATTTGAACACTGGCGTCATTTTTTGGAGGGAGCGGAATTTCCCGTTCAAGTCTTCACCGATCATAAAAATCTGGTCTACCTTGATGCTGCCAAATGCTTGAATGCCCGTCAGGCTAGGTGGGCACTGTTTTTTCTCGCGGTTTAATTTTACCGTTACTTACATCCCAGGTACTAAAAATGTTAAAGCTGATGCTTTGTCTCGCAGCTTTTCTCCTATGGTGGGTACTGAGGAGGAGGAAAACATTTTGCAAGAGGGGGTTGTTATTGCTGTTTTGGACTCTGTGTTGGAAGATGAGATTCTTAAAGCACAGGAGAATGCCCCATCTAACACGCCGCATGGGAGGTTGTTTGTGCCTGGTACCCTGAGGAGAGATTTGTTTGTTGAATGTCATGACTCTCGGTTGGCAGGTCATCCCTGGAATCTCTGAGACCAAGAGACTTGTGGGTCGCAGCTTTTGGTGGCCTGGATGGCAGAAGGAAGTCATTAAGTGGGTGCGTCAATGCACTGTGTGTGCTAGATCTAAGTATTCTCATACTCCTGCTGCGAGGTTGCTTTGCCCTCTGGAGGTCCCTAGTGCACCTTGGACACATTTGGCTATGGACTTTATTACTGACCTTCCCCCCTCTGAGGGTTTCACTGTCATCTGGGTGGTCGTGGACCGTTTTAGCAAGATGTGTCACTTGGTTCCTTTCATCATACTGCCCTGCGCTAAGACTCTCGCTAAGGCCTTTGTCAAGGAAATTGTCAGACTACATGGCGTTCCTACTGACATTGTTTCTGATAGGGGACCTCAGTTTGTGGCTTGTTTTTGGCACGCCTTTTGTGACAGGTTGGGAGTTCATTTGTCGTTTTCATCCGGATATCATCCTGAGTCTAATGGCCAGACAGAAAGGAAAAACCAGGATGTTGAGCAGTTCTTGCGTTGTTTTGTGACTGATAATCAAGAGGGGTGGTCTGAGTTTCTGCCACTTGCTGAGTTTGCTCTTAACAACCATACATCCGCTTCTGCTGGTTGTTCGCCTTTTTTTTGTTGTACTGGGAGACATCCGTCGTTTGGGTAATTTTCCAAGTTGGGATCGGCTGTACCTGAAGAGGAGAATTTTTCTGGTGATTTGGAGAGAGTTTGGACTGATGTGCATGGTAATCTTCAGGAGGCTAACAAAAGATCCAAAGTGTATTTTGATAGAAAACGACAAGAGGTTTTGTTTGCTATTGGTGACATGGTTTGGTTGTCCTCTAAGAATCTGCGCTTGAGGATTCCGTCTAAGAAATTGGGTCCCAAGTTTGTAGGGCCCTTTAAGGTGCTTCAGGTTATTAACCAATCTGCTGTTAAGTTGGAGCTTCCTACCTCCTGGAAGATTAATCTGGTGTTTCATGTTTCTCTGTTGAAAAAAGCTGAGGTCTCAGATGAAGACGTCTCGGCTACTGTTCCCCTGGTGGCGGAGGACGGGCAATATGAGATTTCCCACATCCTAAATTCTAGACGTATAGAGGGAGTTTGCAGTACCTCGTCGCTTGGAAGGGTTATGGACCCGAGGATAACTCATGGGTGAGGGCGGATGATGCTTCTGCGTCTAGACTTGTCAGAGCGCTTCATAAGAGGTTTTCGGATAAGCCTAAGTCCTAGGGGATCCGGAGGATCCTCTTAGAAGGGAGGGTACTGTTAGAACCCTCTTGTTAGGTTTGTTTCAGTTTGCTGGTCACATGACCTTTTTTCCCTATTTTTTCCCTATTTAGTCTGGCTCTGCCCTTCTGGCTTTGCTGGACTTCATTGTATTATCTACTCTTAAGCTAGCCGGGTGCTTAGGTGCCTTTCTCAGTCAGTTTTGCTTGATCTTAGGATCTCTAAGTAATTTGTTTTCTGTTTAATTATCCCTGCTACAATTTCTGTTAGGAGGTGTCCACCTTTTCTCCCAGTCCCTAGATCTTGTAGGGATTCCTCCCTCGCAACTATAGGTCTTCGTTCAGACTAGCTGAGGACTTTAGCGGGTCTGGTCGCAGGATCATGTTCCCCGTTACATCGTAGGGATCCAGCTTAGTTCTATTGTAGGGACAGAATTCCCATCTTTCCTTAGTGCTTGTAGCAGATCATAACATATGCAAAAAGCAAGCACAAAAAGAAAAGCAAAATATCTTATCTGAAAGCAGCAGACGCAGGCAAGACTCCAGCAAACTTCCAAATGAACCAGGAACCACAATTGAGACAAGAACAATTGATCACCAGCAACCTCCCTTATATCAGTCCAGTCAGTGATCCCAGATTGTCATTCCTCGCTGGAAGGTTCAGTACTGTCTGTAACCACCAGAGGGAGCCTCTGCTCAGAAACCATCTCTAGCACGTTCACAACAGGCAGCTGGATCAGGACTTGTCTGTGACCGCTCTGTGCCAGCAAAAAATAATACCGGCACAACAGACAGGTAGCTAACTACCTGCCTGTTCATGTATAGGCACATTTTTTATTTTATTTTACAAAGTCCCGGATATCCCCTTTAAATAACCGGGAAAACTGCAATCACATTGTTAAGGCTGGCGGAACGCACAAAATAATATAAATAATAAGTGCGTTCGCAGCCCGGGGTCCACCGTGCAGGCGAAGCCCGCTGCTGGCAAAAAGGCGCAAGAAGCAAACTCTGTTATCCCGCAGAGCTGCCAACATAAACGCCGTAATGCGCTGTGGCAATGAGTGCGAACTCTGTTACTCCACAGAGCCGCTAGAAGAGGAGCCGCAACGCTATATGGCGATGTGTGCGCACTCACTAGACACAACTGAGTGGCAAAGAAAACACGCTAGGGCGCTGACTAGCGTTGAAAGCGAACCCTGTTACGTCACAGGGCCGCTGAGAAAAAGCACTGTGTCCTGTAAGGCTCCCAGATACACAGTTAAGTGCTAAGCGCACATAAAGCGTGATCATGCGCTAATGTCCTCACGGGAGTCACCCGCAATCTATGGCGTCTGAACGCCAGACCCTGAATACGGCAATCAAACTCCTCACCGGTTATGCCGGTAATCTAGGGCATCTAGGACACCGACCCTGACCAGCTAGCATACCAAACTCCTCACCGATTAAGTCGGTATTCTAGTGGCGTATTTCAGCCGGGTCCCTATCCACACATACACATGACCACACTGGCGCATAGCATACAATGATTGATATTAGCGCATGGCGGCCCAGCCATGCTACCCTTTTATAGCAACAGCTACAGGACCTTCCAGGAACAAGGACCAATGAGAAGCTGTTACAAACAAACGTAGCTACATGACCTTCCTGGCGGACCAATAGGAGCCGCTGCAGCACCTGAACATGTGACCCCTGATCTCCAATGAGAGATCTCACTCTGGGCATGCTCAGATGGGAAAACGCAGGACTTTGTCTCAAAGACGACTGCTCCAGCACTGGCTATAATAGCAGATCCAGGAAAGGCAGCAGCAAGTCACTGCACAGTAGAGGAGTGGGCAAGACGCCTGGACCGACGTCTCTGCTGAGCAGGCTCCACTGCGGCCGGAGATGAATGGGAGACCGCAGTGGGACGGGTTCGAGACTCCCCTTGTGCAGCAGCGGGAAATAGAACACTAACATGCCCCCCCTTCTTTGGGCCTCGCTGCACTCAAAGGCAGCGATGAGCTGCAGAGCGTGAATATGCTCGGCAGGCTCCCAAGACCTATCCTCAGGCCCATAGCCCCTCCAGTCCACCAAATAAAACTTTTTGCCCTGTACCACCTTACACCCTACGATGGCGTTCACCTCATGGTCATCCGTAGATGAACCCGATGTCCCGGCAGATGACTCAGAAAACCGGGACATGAGCACGGGTTTCAGGAGGGATACATGAAAGGTGTCGGAGATACCCAGGCGTGGTGGAAGAGCCAAACGGTATACCACAGGGTTAACCTGCTCGAGGACCTTGAAAGGACCCAGGTAGCGGGGTGCCAACTTAGTGGACTCAACTCGCAGCCTGATGTTACGGGCGGAGAGCCACACCAAGTCCCCAGGAGCAAATGTTGGAGCGGGCGCCGATGTGCGTCGACGGAGGGCCTCATCCTCTCCTTGGACACCTGAATGGCATTCTGGGTATGGTCCCAAATGTCCTGTGCCTCCACAGCCCAGTCTGCCACCCTGGAGTCGGCGGAAGACACGGCATGGGCACCGGAACCCGCGGATGCTGACCGTAGTTCAGAAGGAAAGGAGTCTGTCCGGTGGAGTCAGCCACAGCATTGTTTAATGCAAACTCAGCCCATGGTAGCAAGGATGCCCAGTGATCCTGCCTGGCAGAGACAAAATATCGTAGATAGGTGACCAAGGTCTGGTTGGCCCTCTTTACCAACCCATTCGTCTCAGGATGATACGCTGAAGAGAGATTTAACTCAATACTGAGTAGACGACAAAGCTCTCTCCAGAACCGAGACGCAAACTGGGGACCTCGGTCACTGACAATTTTGTCCGGCATGCCGTGTAGACGGAAGATGTGACTAACGAACAACGCTGCCAGAGCCCGTGCAGAAGGTAACCGTGGAAGCGGCACCAAATGCACCATTTTGGAAAAATGGTCGGTGATTACCCAAATGATGGTGCAACCCCTAGACTTGGGCAAGCCCACCACAAAGTCCATCCCAACCATCTCCCAGGGCCTGTCTGCCACTGGCAAAGGGTAAAGTAACCCAGCTGGCCGTTGTCGTGGAGACTTATTCTTGGCGCAGGAGACACACGCCCGAACATAGTCCCCAATGTCACAGACCATATGCGGCCACCAGTATGTCCTCGCCAGCAATTCAGATGTCCTCTTTGTCCCAAAGTGTCCACCCACCCTGGACGAATGTGCCCAAGAGAGTACCTCCGGTCGCAAATTGGTAGGCACAAAAGTCTTGCCCGGGGGCACAGACTCTAGCGAAACCGGGGTCACTGTTCTCAGACTCTGTAGGGACGATAAGCCGAGGCTCCTCCACCTCCTCCTCCGAGGACACCACAGAGCGAGAGAGAGCGTCGGCACGAATGTTCTTCTCTCCCGAGAGGAAATGCAGTGTGAAATGAAACCGGGAGAAGAACAAGGACCATCTGGCCTGGCGAGAATTAAGCCGCTGGGCTGTCTGAAGATATACCAAATTTTTGTGATCCGTGAAGACTTGGAAGGGAAAGCGAGCCCCCTCCAACAGATGTCTCCACTCCGAGAAGGCCAACTTCATTGCTAGCAACTCCCTGTCCCCGATGGAATAATTCCTCTCCGCTGGTGTGAAGGTCTTGGAGAAAAAGAAGCATGGATGCTTCCGACCTTGAGCATCCTTTTGGAAGAGGACTGCTCCAGCACCAACGGACGAGCATCCATCTCCAATATAAATGGCTTATCAACATCGGGGCGATGTAGGATGGGAGCGCTAGTGAAATGGGACTTAATAGACGTGAAGGCCTTGGAGACCTCTTCAGACCACAATTTGGGATTAGCTCCCTTTTTGGTGAGGGCAACCACGGGAGCTACCAAAGTTGAGAAGTGAGGAATAAACTGGCGGTAGTAATTAATGAACCCCATAAAGCGCTGCACCGCCTTTAGAGAATGGGGTTCTTGCCAGTCCATCACCGCTTGTAGTTTGGCAGGATCCATAGCCAATCCCTGGGTGGAGATGATATAGCCCAGAAAAGGTAAGGACTCCTGCTCAAACACACATTTCTCCAACTTTGCGTAGAGGGAATTTGCCCGTAGGAGGTCGAAGACTCTGCAAACATCTCTCCGGTGGGAGTCAATATCTGGGGAAAAGATGAGAATATCATCCAGATAGACTACGACTGAGGTGGAGAGCATATCCCGGAAGATGTCATTAACAAAGTCTTGGAAGACGGCTGGGGCATTACAGAGCCCGAAGGGCATCACCAGATATTCATAGTGCCCGTCCCTGGTATTAAAAGCCGTCTTCCATTCGTCCCCCTCACGGATGCGTATCAGGTTATAAGCACCCCGCAGATCTAACTTCGTAAATATCCTTGCCCCCCGTAGCCTATCAAATAGCTCAGAAATTAGAGGCAACGGGTATTTATTCTTAACGCTGATGGCATTAAGACCCCTGTAATCGATGCATGGACGTAACTCTCCGTTCTTCTTCTGCACGAAGAAGAACCCCGCCCCTGCAGGTGACACTGACTTCCTAATGAATCCTCTTGCCAAGTTCTCCTGGATATATTGGGACATAGCCTCCGTCTCCGGGAGAGAAAGGGGATAGACCCGTCCCAGAGGAGGTTCTGCTCCAGGCAAGAGGTCAATAGGACAGTCATAGGGACGGTGAGGTGGAAGGACTTCTGCAGCCTTTTTGGAGAATACGTCTGCATATGACCAATAGTAATTAGGAAGAGAAGTAAGATCTGCGGGCATCTCTGTAGTGGCCACCTGAATGCATTCCCTCATACATCTGCCTTTACATGACTCACCCCAACCCAATATCCTCCCAGAGTTCCACTCAATGTGTGGGGAATGGAAATGGAGCCAGGGCATCCCTAACAAGATCTCGTCTATTCCCTCGGGAATGACTAAAAGTGAGATAATCTCTTGATGGGAAGGTGACATTGACAATGTGAAAGGGATGGTCTGATGTGTGATTGGTGAAGGCAGTGTCGACCCATTCACTACTCGAACAGTCACGGGTTTGGCGAGCATCACCAGAGGTATAGAGTGGCGGAGAGCGAAGGTAGAAGACATGAAATTTCCTTCGGCTCCAGAATCCACACAAAGCGTGACTGTTAAAGTGGATGAGCCAAAATTGATTGTCCCCCTAAAGGACAACTTGGAGACGTGTACTGCTTTGTCTAGTGAACCCCCTCCAATGGTTACTAGACGCGGTCGTTTCCCGACCGCCGTGGACATTTGTTAGCATAATGCCCTATTTGTTGGCAGGCATTACAGGTCACAGATACTCGAGCAGCCCGAGACTTAGGTCTCACTCGAGAAATCTCCATGGCCTCAGGGGAATCGGGCGCCTGAATGGAAGATTCCAGAGGTCTGGCGAAGGTGGGCGCCAGCCGGAACCTCTGCCTACACTGGGCCCGCTCCAACCTCCGCTCGTTAAAACGAAGGTCGATGCGGGTAGATATGGTAATGAGCTCCTCCAGTGTGGCAGGAATCTCCCTGGTGGACAAGGCGTCCTTCACATGGTCTGCCAGTCCCCTCCAGTACACGGGTATAAGGACTTTATCTGGCCAATCCAGCTCAGAGACCAGAGTCCGAAATTGGACGGCAAACTGGCTGACCAAGGATGAACCCTGAGTGATAGCCAACAATTGAAGAGCCGTATCGTGGGTGACACGAGGTCCTAAAAAGACCTGTTTAAGAGTGTCCAAGAAGAGAGGAGCACTCTGCACCACACGATCATCGCGCTCCCATAACGGCGTTGCCCACTCCAACGCCCTGCTCGACAAAAGGGATATGATAAAACCCACTTTCGCCCGCTCCGTGGGATAACGTGCAGCCATAAGCTCTAGATGTATGGAGCACTGACTGACGAAACCCCGACATTGTTTACTGTCACCGGTAAACTTGTCTGGAAGTGGGAGGCGGGAAATAGTCGGAGCAGGGGTAGCAGAGGACAAACTGGCGGCGGCCACACTAGCAGCCTGAACCGCGACTGCGGTAACATCCACCGCTGAGGTTGTGCGCTCTAGAGTCGCCAACCTATCCTCCAGCTGCTGGATATACCGCTGCAGACGCTGGTCGTCCGCCATTTTACCAGCCAGACCCTGGCGCTGATATTATGTTAAGGCTGGCGGAACGCACAAAATAATATAAATAATAAGTGCGTTCGCAGCCCGGGGTCCACAGTGCAGGCGAAGCCCGCTGCTGGCAAAAAGGCGCAAGAAGCAAACTCTGTTATCCCGCAGAGCTGCCAACATAAACGCCGTAATGCGCTGTGGCAATGAGTGCGAACTCTGTTACTCCACAGAGCCGCTAGAAGAGGAGCCGCAACGCTATATGGCGATGTGTACGCACTCACTAGATACAACTGAGTGGCAAAGAAAACACGCTAGGGCGCTGACTAGTGTTGAAAGCGAACCCTGTTACGTCACAGGGCCGCTGAGAAAAAGCACTGTGTCCTGTAAGGCTCCCAGATACACAGTTAAGTGCTAAGCGCACATAAAGCATGATCATGCGCTAATGTCCTCGTGGGAGTCACCCGCAATCTATGACGTCTGAACGCCAGACCCTGAATACGGCAATCAAAACTCCTCACCGGTTATGCCGGTAATCTAGGGCATCTAGGACGCCGACCCTGACCAGCTAGCACACCAAACTCCTCACTGATTAAGTCGGTATTCTAGTGGCTTATTTCAGCCGGGTCCCTAACCACACACACACATGACCACACTGGCGCATAGCATACAATGGTTGATATTAGCGCATGGCGGCGCAGCCATGCTACCCTTTTATAGCAACAGCTACAGGACCTTCCAGGAACAAGGACCAATGAGAAGCTGTTACAAACAAACGTAGCTACATGACCTTCCTGGTGGACCAATTGGAGCCGCTGAAGCACCTGAACATGTGACCCCTGATCTCCAATGAGAGATCTCACTCTGGGCATGCTCAGATGGGAAAACGCAGGACTTTGTCTCAAAGACGACTGCTCCAGCACTGGCTATAATAGCAGATCCAGGAAAGGCAGCAGCAAGTCACTGCACAGTAGAGGAGTGGGCAAGACGCCTGGACTGACGTCTCTGCTGAGCAGGCTCCACTGCGGCCGGAGATGAATGGGAGACCGCAGCGGGACGGATTCGAGACTCCCCTTGTGCAGCAGTGGGAAATCAAACCCTAACACACATGAGAATAAAAACAGCAGGTCAATACAATAATATATGAGAAGTCTTCAGAGAGGGTGTTTAGACGACTTCTCCACTTTTACAGAGAGCAAAGACATTTTGAGCTGAATTGAACTTAAACTACTTTAACGGTCACTCATTGATATACGTATGACACACAAAGGGGCACATTCATAAAAGTGCTTATGCCAGAAAATTAACGGACAATACTTTGAAAAATTTGCAGTGTGGAGTTGTGTAAATATTTTGCAACATTTTGTCCTTTCACGCCAATTTTGGGAAGCTCTGACAAAATAGGAAGAGCTGCAGTGGAGCGGTGGTTGGACAGTGTTTGCTATGCTCGGCTGTCAAATTCATCATTGGAAGCATCTTTGTTATGCTTGAAATGTTACTCCACTTGCTGACTCTAGAAACATCTCTGGAGAGGTGCAAGGATGTGCACATTACTGGTAAGTTGCGATTAATTCATTAAATGACATGCACCAATTAACAAATTTTGCACATATTATTTCTGCGCGCCCTTTATTAAGACTGGCCATTTTTAAAGAATCAGGACCAAAGGAGAACGCCAATCTTAACCCCTTTAAGACTAAGCCTGTTTTCTCCTTCATGACCAGGCCAATTTTTACAATTCTGACCACTGTCACTTTATGAGGTAATAACTCTGGAACGCTTCAACGGATCCCAGTGATTCTCAGATTCTTTTCTCATGACATATTGTACTTTATGATAGCAGTAAAATTTATTTGATTTGACTTGTGTTTATTTGTGAAAAAAATGGAAATTTGGCAAAAATTTTGAAAGTGTTTCCATTTTCAAACTTTTAATTTTATGCCCTTAATTTAGAGCGTTATATCGCACAAAATAGTTAATAAATAACATTTCCCTCAGGTCTACTTCATATCAGCACAATTTTGTAACCAACATTTTTCATTGTTAGGAAGCTATTAGTGGTTAAAAGTTAACTAGCAAGTTTTCATTTTTTCAACAAATTTTACAAAACCATATATTTTAGGGACCACCTCACATTTGAAGTCACTTTGAGGGGTCTATATGAAAGAAAATACCCAAAAGTGACACTCTTCTACAAACTGCACCCCTAAAGGTACTCAAAACCACATTCAAGTTTATTAACCCTTCAGGTGCTTCACAGGAGTTTTTGAAATGTGGAAGCAAAAAACAATCATTTACTTTCCTTTCACAAAAATGTTCCTTTTTTTTACTTTTGCAAGGGAAACACGCCGATATCCCATATGTGGGGAAAATCTCCTGTTTGGGCACATAGCAGGGCTCGGAAGAGAAGGAGTGCCAATTGACTTTTTGAATGTAAAATATGCTGGAATAATTAGCCATTCCCATGTCCCGTTTGGAGAGCCCTTGATGTGCCTAAACAGTGGAAACCCCTAACAGGTGACACCATTTTGGAAACTTGACCCCTTTGGGAACTTATCTAGATGTGTATTGAGCACCTTAAACCCACCGATGCTTCACAGAAGTTTATAATGTGGAGCTGTGGAAATAAAAAAAATAACATTTTCTCCAAATAAATATTTTTAGCTCCAAATTTTGCATTTACATAAAGGGTAAAAGGAGAAATTGTGCCATACAATTTGTTGTTCAATTTCTCCTGAGTACGACATTATCCCATATGTGGGGCAAAACCACTGTTTGGATAGATGTCAGGGCTTGGAAGGGAAGGAGCGCCATTTGACTTTTGGAATGCAAAATTTGATGGAATAATTAGCAGACGCCATGTTGCGTTTGGAGAGCCCCTGATGTGCCTAAACAGTGGAAACCCCCCAAAAGTGACACTATTTTGGAAACTAGACCCCTTTGGGACCTTAGCTAGATGTCTATTGAGCACCTTGAACTTCCAGGTGCTTCACAGAAGTTTATGACGTTAAGCCGTGAAAATAAAAAAAAAAAATCAAATTTTTCCCACAAAAATCTTTTTTAGCTGCAAATTTTGTATTTTCACAAGGGCAAAAGGAGAAAATGGACCCCAAAGTTTGTTGTGCAATTTCTTCTGAGTTCACTGATACCCCATATGTGGTCGAAAACTTCTTTTGAGGCACAGTGCAAAGCTCAGAAGGGAAGTAGTGCCATATTACAGTGAGATTTTGCTGCAATTGTTTGAGGATGCCATGTTACATTGACAGAGCCCCTGAGGTGACAGAACAGCAGAACCCCCATAAGTGACCCCAAACCTCTCAATGAATTCATGTAGAGGTGCAGTGATTATATTGACATCACAGGTGTGTCACAAGCTTTTATACCATTGGGCAGTGAAGAAAAAATAATTTACATTTTCACCACCAAGACTGTGTGTTAGCCCCAAGTTTTACATTTCCACACTGGGAAATGGGTAAAAATGGCACCAAAATTTGTCCCACAATTTCTGCTGAATGTAGAAATACCCCATAAGTGGCTGTACAGTACTACTTTGCCATATGGAGAAACTCAGGAGGGACGGAGCGCTATTTGCCTCCTGGAGCGTAGATTTTCCTAGACTAGTTTGTGGATTCCATATGAAGAGTCTCTAAATGCTAGAAAAGCAGAATCCCCCCTCAAGTGACCCCATTTTGGAAATTATAACCCTTTGGGAATTTATCTACAGATGTAGTGCCGATTTTGACTCCATGGGTGTTTTCCAGAAACAGGCAGCAGTGGATGTTGCTGAGTGAAAATTGCAAACTGCTGTTGTAGTGAGAAGTACACTTTAGTGACCAGTGCGTTGTAGAGTCCAGTACGTTACGCCCAACTCATACTTCTGAAGACACGCATCTGTAAGTTGGGCGGGCTCTCATCACTACAGAAATGCCAAACATGTTGGCTCTATGAGTGGCTTTGGCACACTCTGGCTCATAAGGGAGGGGGGCATTTGCTGAATTTCATTTGGCGGGTGAGAAGCCATTTCGTTTTTCCAGAGCCTTTGTGCTACCAGTAACGTGGAAGCCCCTATATTTCCGTTAACAGATGACAGATCTGAGTGGGGACTTACTTTTTTTGTGGATTGAGTGGAAGCTTTTATTGGGAACATTTTACATAACGTTTGGGATAACATTTATCTGGCGCTCTACATTGAGCACTGACTTTTGAGGTTTCCATCTAAATCTCTGAGTGACGTGATTCAGATGAAACCCCTGATGGATCCATTCACTATTGTGAGGCAGCAGGGTTACTCTGGACTGTGCTCAACTGTGTCGTTATTTTCAGAAGTGCACAAAACTGTGTCCGAAGGCACTTTTATGCAACCCTAAATAGATGGACGCTGCCAGATCGCAGGTTAGATGGCGTCCATAGTGCCTCCATTTGCCTCATTATAAGGAATCTTCAGCCAGAGGTTCTGTCTGAATCACGTACTTCAGAGATTTACACGGAAACCCCAGTGTAAGCGCTGTACTGTGATCTTTGGGAGGCAGAATGAAAAAATAAACAGCATGTGAAGAAATGGTTTTATTTATTTTTTATGCCATTCCTCATGCGGTATAAATGATTATTCTTCGGGTCATTGCGATTACAGCGATACCAGATTTATATCGGGTTTTTATGTTTGGCTGCTGTCACACACTAAAAGACGCTTTTTGTTGCGTAAACTAGTTTTTGAGTCACCATATTTTGAGAGCTATAATTTTTTTATATTTCGGCCCACAGAGTCATGTGAGGGCTTGTTTCTTGCAGGACGAGCTGATGTTTTTATTGGTAACATTTTCGGGCACATGACATTTTTTGATTGCTTTCTATTCTGATTTTTGTGAGACAGAATGAAAAAAAACAGCAATTCAGGAATTGCTTTTTTTTTATATACCGTTCCACGTGTGGTAAAATTGGTAAGGCAGCTATTCTTCGGGTCAGTATGATTACAGCAATACCTCATATACAGTGGGTTCGGAAAGTATTCAGACCCCTTTAAATTTTTCACTCTGTTTCATTGCAGCCATTTGGTAAATGCAAAAAAGTTCATTTTTTTCTCATTAATGTACACTCAGCACCCCATCTTGACTGATAAAAACCAAAAATGTAGACATTTTTGTAAATTGTGGCAAGGAACACATCTGGCCAAGGTTACAAAATAATTTCTGCAGTACTCAAGGTTCCTAAGAGCACAGTGACCTCTATAATCCTTAAATGGAAGAAGTTTGGGAACACCAGAAGTCTTCCTAGACCTGGCCATCCAGCCAATCTGAGCAATCGTGGGAGAAGAGCCTTGGTGAGAAAGGTAAAGAAGAACCCCAAGATCACTGTGGTTGAACTCCACAGATGCAGTAGGGAGATGGGAAAAAGTTCCACAAAGTCAACTGTCACTGCAGCCCTCCACCAGTCGGGCCTTTATGGCAGAATGGCCCGACCAAAGTCTCTCCTCAGTGCAAAGACATATGAAAGCCCACATAGAGTTTGCTAAAACACACATGAAGTACTCCCAGACTATGAGATAAAAGAATCTCTGGTCTGATTAGATGAAGATAGAACTTTTTGGTGATAATTCTAAGCGGTATGTGTGGAGAAAACCAGGCACTGCTCATCACCTGCCCAATACTATCCCAACAGTGAAACATGGTGGTGGCAGCATCATGCTATGGGGTGTTTTTCAGCTACAGGGACAGGACGAATGGTTGCAATTGAAGGAAACATGAATGCGGCCAAGTACAGAGATATCTTGGATGAAAACCTCTTCCAGAGCACTCTGAACCTCAGACTTGGCCGAAGGTTCACCTTCCAACAAGACAATGACTCTAAGCACACAGCTAAAATAACAAAGGAGTGGCTTCAGCTTCAGAACAACGCTGTGACCATTCTTCACCTAAACCCAATTGAGCATCTCTGGAGAGACCTGAAAATGGCTGTCCATTTTCTCTGTCCAAATGGCTGTCCACCAACATTCACCATCCAACCTGATGGAACTGGAGATGATCTGCAAGGAAGAATGACAGAGGATTCCCAAATCCAGGTGTGAAAAACTTGTTGCATCATTCCCAAGAAGACTCATGGCTGTACTAGCTCAAAAGGATGCTTCTACTCAATACTGAGCAAAGGGTCTGAATACTTATGACCACATGCTATTTAAGTTTTTCTTTTTTAATAAATTTGCACAAATTTCTACATTTCTGTTTTTTTCAGTAAAGATGGGGTGCAAAGTGTACATTAATGAGAAAAAAATGAACTTTTTTGCATTTACCAAATGGCTGCAATGAAAAAAAGAATGAAAAATTTAAAGGGGTCTGAATACAGCACCGATCGTGGGCAATGCTGCGGGGTCTCAGCGTGAGGCCGTGGCGATTGCGGAGCCGTAATAGTACTGATCTAGGCACAAATGCACCTCCCGCAGAGCAGTACTAGTACGGCGAAGGTCGCGAAGGTGTTCATGAACAGGCGCATGGAGTACAATATGCCTAATTTATTAAGAGGAGCATTAAGCATGTATGTTATACTGGCATACACTGCCACCAGAAAAGAGACACTTCTCGACCTCTTGTTGTATTGACGTAATTGGACAGGACTTGCATGAAAATGCCAAAAGTTGCAATATTCGATTTGAGCAAAAATGTTGAAAGTTATTAAGGAGTTTTATGCCAGAAAGCTAGAGTAAACATCTTAATGAATCAGCTCCAGAGGCCAACATTTATCAAGTAACTTACAATTTTTTACTGCCCATGAAAGTCACAAATGATGATGTACAAGTACTTGGAAATGATTAAAAAAGTAGAAATGGTTTTCTTCAAAGAGAAGTTGTTTTAGTCAACAATATTAAAAAACAAATTGGCTCATGATCCTGCTATGGGCTAGTTTGCCATGTCTGTTTGCCATGTCTGTTAGCTTAGGGAAAGGAACTAGTTAACTTTGTGGGCTGGACTTGCAGCCTTTTGGGGGAGAGGAAACTCCTATTTCCTGTTCAGAGCCTGGGCACAATTGCCCAGGGCAGATGCTCAGCTGCAGCTGAGAGCCTTGCCTGGACCCCAGGAGGGGTAAAGACTGCTGCCAGGACCCCAGGAGGGGTAAAGGGTGTTGCCCCACATCTTTGGATATCACAATGGGCACTAGGACTACGTAAGTGCCCAACTGAAGGGATTTCCAGCTTCCAGATTCAGGCATATGGACTATCGACTCTGCAGTGTTTATGGCCGTGAACGTCGTTAGGGAGAGAGCAGGAAGTTAATGTTGCACTTTATTCATCCCTTTTATTAAATTGTTTCCCTGTTGGACTGCAGTTGTGCCTGGAATTGCCTCTGTCCTGTACATTTCTATATGAGGTGCCGGGGTGTACACTGACTGTGGCTTAGTTGACTCGGCTGGGACTACCACATCGGGCCACCTCGTTACAATCAGATATTTCATAGAATCATAGAATGGTAGAGTTGGAAGGGACCTCCAGGGTCATCGTGTCCAACCCCCTGCTCAATGCAGGATTCACTAAACCATCTCAGACAGATGTCTGTCCAGCCTCTGTATAGAATCATAGAATGGTAGAGTTGGAAGGGACCTCCAGGGTCATCATGTCCAACCCCTGCTCAATGCAGGATTCTCTAAACCATCTCAGACAGATGTCTGTCCAGCCTCTGTTTGAAGACCTCCATTGATGGAGAGCTCACCACCTCTCGTGGCAGCCTATTTGACGAAGGTGATAAACCCCTATAGGCCTCCTGTACACAATGCTTTATTTCAGCACAGTAGACTAAATTAGTTACTAATCCTGATCTGTACAATGGATCTCAATCTATAATGGACTGCATATTAGACATCTTTAACAATACCTGTATATGGAGTATGCAATAGAAATGAAAATCTATATTTTTCTATATAATCTACCATAATAGCAGCATATGCAGTATAACTTCATTGGAACAATAGAAAATTCTATATTTTTGGTTGATATAATGGGTACAAGTCCTTGCTAGTGACCAATACAATGCCGTACTTGTACAACAATCTCAGGTTTTGGAAAATAAAATTATTTAAAGCACAAAACTATATTAGCTGTTCTTGATTTTAAGAATATTTATTGATTCGATTTATAGAAACTGAAAAACACTTGAATATAATAAAAGGATGACATGATAAAAAAATATGGGAACTGGTGGGATAATTACCGGTGGAACAGTCTGCTCCAGTCCATTGTGGTTCACAGCTGCAGACACCGCTGTCCATGAGAAATGTCCCATGACCAGAACATTGCTCCTGACAAAGGGCCAGGACATTCTCACAGTTGACTCCACCCCAGCCAGCTGTACAGTGACACTCTCCTTGGACGCAGACGCCATGATCGAACACGATGGATCCAGACAATTCTCTGCATCACATGAAATATAAAATAAATGCTAATTAAGTGACAATGGTCTAGTTATATGGTATATATGCTGGGCAAAGTTACACAAAATGAAATCATTAGATAAGACAGAATTGTGTTACAAAAACAACAACTTTACACAAGACATTTAAAGGGATCGTCCACCTTTAGGGAGTTTATTTTGTTCTTAAGTGCATGTATTTGGGGCTAAAAATTATTTTTGAAAATTGGGTTTATTTAAAAAGCTTGCACAATTGCAGATACAACTTGATGTGGTCTCTGCTCTTATTTTAGATGAGAGCAGATCAGAACAAAAGACCTATAAAAAAAGTTACTAACTCTCCAGTCAGACCGAGTGCACTGACTGTTTCTCAGTGAAAAGCCACAGATATTTTTTGCAATGGGAGGCTGCGCACAAATGTTGCAACTGTTGGTGTTTTCATGCCATTTTTGTCCAGCTTTGACAAAGCATGCAGAGCAAGGTGGGGTGGGAAAAGGTCTGATGTGACCCCTGCTTGTCAAATTCATGATGAACACTGATGTTTCTTATGTCATAAATCTTATTCTGGTCTCTGGCTGGAGTAAGATTTTTGGAGAAGAGCACAGAGGTGCGTGCCACTTTGCACCTCGCCTGATTCATTAAGAGGCATGCATCTCTTAATGAATCTAGTGCCTTGCACTCCACCTCACCACCTCATTGAGATTAGTGTAAAACACTCTAGTCTTGATGACTTATGGCCATCATGTTCATACACCCTTAAAATCATTTAACAAGTTTTGCTCATTCGTCGCGTGATTGGAAACCTGTTTACATTAGATTTACTGACTGAGGATCTCAATACTCTTAAAGTAGAAATTCTCCTAATTAAACAAAGTTTTCTGACTGAAATGAACTAAACTCTATTAAAAATTGACCTTTATTAGGATACATTAAAAATTACTATATACAAATCTACCATGCTAATCATGCAGTCTATCCAGTCTGAGCTGATATTAAGTCAGAACTGGATACTTACATAAAACAATAACCTATCCGTGGGTATTACTATAAATGATTGGTGTACTATATAGTACTTCAGGAAATCTGTGCAATCCGAGATAGTTCCAACCTGGGCATAATGTTCAATTAGAATAAACCCCAGAGTCCACAGGCCTATTCAGGGCACATACATCAACATTAAAATTTAGTAAACTCCAGCACGACTCATCCCTTATTATTGCACTCTGCCCTCAAATCAGATGCTAGATTCCTTGGTGTTAGGATTAGGGTACGTCATCAGTATAATGTGCTAGAATCATTTCCTGTTTTTTACCTCTCCGGTAGATTTCACTCTATACATATTTATAATCCACAGAGGGCTTATTACTTCCCTATAAGAGTATTGATTCCTCATACAGCAATTCCTCCCTCATATAGTATACTGCTCTTGTTGTAGCTCCTAATATACTTTACTGCGATTTGTTACTCCGCGCTCCTAGGCTGCATCAGCTATTCAGTTAGTAACCAGTATTAGTCATTGAGCATCCGGTGAACACTAAGTCTCCCCTATATTGCTCCCACAGTGTTCAGGGTTACTTATACCGGAAACTCCCTACACTGTGCTTATTAACCTCTTAATCTAGACGCGTTTCGCCCATGCCTTCTATGTGCACTTCAGGAGGTTTATGTTATTATTCTTAAATACATAAACCGTGCTATATCATTCTTGTATTTACACAGGAGCTCTTGCTCCCGGCTACGATAGGAGCTGCCTCATGTAGGAATAATAACACACTGTAAATGCTGATGATCAGTAGTGATGAGTGCAAGGTTGCCTAGGGTGCTTGGGTATACATGGAGTATCGCGATTGCTTGGGTGAGATGTTCGCGTCCCAATGGCTGCATGTTTTACAGCTGTTAAACAGCTACAAAACATGCAGGGATTGCCTGCAAACACGGGCAATCCCTGCATATTTTGTGGCTGTCTAACAGCTGCGAAACATGCGGCCACAGGGACGCGAGCATCTCACTTGAACACCCGTGATACTTGGAGCATACCCAAGCACCCTAGGCAAGTAGAAAGCACTTGTACTCATCACTAACAATAATAATTTTATTTCTATACCGCCAACATATTCCGCAGCACTTTACACTTAACGATCAGGAAGTGATTATTCATAGGAATACTTGTCCCCATTAATGGGCTAGTGTAAACCTACCCTAAGCCACGGTGCCAGAGACATGGGATTCAGCTTTAGCATGATTGTATTTTTTACTATCTGTACTAAAGATACTAATACACACATGGTGCCAGATTAATCAAAGCTTTCATGCCAGAATTCAGGCATAAAATTTTTAAAAGTTGCAAAATGTAGATTAAACTTGGAGCTGCACCTAAATTTTGTGACTTTTCGTGTTTTCACTTCAGTTTCTTCCATCTCGACAAACCGGGTGGAGCTACGGTAGGACGCCACAGTTCGTCTAATTCATGACGAGCTGTGGATTCCCTATATCAGAAATCAGTTACTGACTGAAGTGAGAATTCTGCCATAGTGCACAGAGGCTCACACCACCAGTCTCCAGATTCATGAAGAGGTGTCCGAAGCTTCTGAGTTCTGACTCCAGCACACCCACCCAGACTTCATGGCATTACATGTGTTAAGTATAGTAAGCACATTTTCCATTGTTACTGCAAATGTAATGCGGTGGAACGTTGTTGCAGCTGAGATTTGTGTTGTTATGACAACCAGAATAAAGATACCGACAGTTGACATTCCTGGATAGCTACCGAAAGCTCAACGATGGCACACAACAGAAATCATCAGAAAGGTACTTTTTTATGCTATGCTGTAATCATTTCCCTGTATTTGTATGTAGGATATATAAATTCCACCACCAACCTTCTTCACAGATCTCTCCTTTGTATCCCGGAACACAGATACAGACCCCCATAATACAGGTCCCATGACCTCCTGAGCAGGTTGGGTCTATGCATTGCTCCTCTGGAACATCACATTCTGCTCCCTTCCATCCACTCCTGCATACACAATGGCCCTTTTCGTATTCACCATTACCGCTGCAGAGCACTGGACATGAATCTAGAAAAAAAAAAAAAAAGTCAACACAATGTTAAATAGTAAATTATTGTATTAGTGGCTAAATTCACAATAGATCCTCATAAACCAGTGTAAGGTTAGCGCCAAAGTTCAATGTACAGTTATATCTGCTGGAGGACGGACTGTCTTTGAAATGCTTAGAGTAAAGAGTTCTTATACCTGAACCAGACTTGTCGATCCATCTTCCTTGTGCGGCACCCAGACCTTACCGCTTCCTGTCTGTGAGATGAGCAGCATCAGCCTGTGGTCGGAGCAGCAGCAGTTTTGGGGAACTTACACGCCTAACCCAGAGTTGTGCATGGTCAGCAGAACCTACTCAGGAGAGCACCTTCATATTTAATGCATTCTACCTCCCTTATCAATACACACATGTAGCGACTTTGCTTTTTTCTATAGCAAAAGAACGTGCACGCAGAAGTGGAAGTGTATCCTTACTCTGTAATCTCTGGTATGATTTGTACATATACCCTCTGAATTAATATCTAAAATTATTAATACAATTTTCTCATAATGCATTCTATATCTATTTTTTTTTTCATCTACAATATATTCCTCCATAAAATCACATATAATAATAATAATAAGGTGCGTTCGCAACCCGGGGTCCACCGTGCAGAGATGGAACCTGCTGCTAAGCAATGGCGGAACAAGGTGTCGGTTGAATGCCGACAACACTGGGTTAGATGTCACCCGGTATGAACAGCGGTGAACTCTGTTACTTCACAGAGCTGCAGCAACAAAGTAATAGAGCGCTGTTCCCTGTTACACATCACAGAACACAGCTGATATGGTGCGAGTGAGGTCTCTAGGCTCAACCCCTAGAACGCGGGGACTTGAGTCTGACCAGACCCACAATGTGCACGGCGTAGCACTAGCGATGCCACTACTTGGCGCTCAGTGGTAACAAACACAGCTAACTAAAAAACAAGAGCAAAAAGCTCAACTAGCCGCAGAGTGGTACCAAAAGGTGTGTGCCAGAGCACGTGGATTGACTGTGCCCTGTAAGCAGCCCGAGCTAAGCAGCACATGTGGCCGAGACAGGCACTAGGTCAAGCTGAGTAAAAACCTGCCTGACTAAGGAACACTAGACGGCCATACACGCCGACAGTGCAGCAGGTTCTCGGCCCAGACACCCATGCATACACAAAATGGTAGCGTATCCACTCGCTTACACACCACATGGTTAAGGGTACGTTTCCACGTACTGCTTTGTCTGCGTTTTGGACGGAGCGGAAAGCCCGCTCCGTCCAAAGCCCCGCCCCCTTCTGAAACTGCATTGATTCCGGATGTGATCATTGAACACATCCGGATTCGCCGCACCTTATACATAGGACTCTGCTATTTACCTTGAGGCGATGGAGCGTCACCGCAAGGTAAACAGACATGCTGCGGTCTAAAAAGACGCAACGCATGTTCGGAAATGGAGGGCCGCCGGATGCGTGTTCTCACGCATAGTGGTGACTGGATTTCATAAAATACCCTCCACTATGCTGGAACATTTGGCCGCTGCGGTAAGACGCAGCGTTCAATCCGCAGCAAATACTGAATGTTTCCGCTACGTGGAAACATACCCTTATACTAGCGCACTACCGTGCGATCCTTTTATAACTGCAGCCTTCCAGGACCTTGCTGATGGCCCAATCCGAACTGCTTGAGGACCTGAGCATGTGACCTCCGACCACCAATGAGCAGTCTTCTCACAGGCATGCTCAGACGGAGAAAAGCAGGAATTAGTCCCAGGAACGTCTGATCGCAGCTGACTAATGCTGGTTGCTATAGCTGAACCTGGGGCAGCAGCCAAACACATAGCATTAGCCTGAGCAAGATGCTGGGACTGACATCTCTGATGAGCTGTATCCTCTGTGGCTGAAGAAGAATAGGATTTTGTGACTGTTTTTTTATGTCACTAACAAGCCCTAAAACTTAGCTTTTACTATTTATTATTAACATTCTGTCTCTATACGGCCTAAATAATTATGATATAACATGTAGGCAATTGCCTAAGTATCAGTTGATGACACCTCGGGGTATCAGCTCTGTTCACCAGATAGCACACATTCCCTTAACACGTTTCACCACAGATTCGGCTTCATCAGGAGATGGGACAATAGATAGCTGATGTAATGGTCCATTCAACCCGCAATTTTAGTAAATAGCAAAAGCTAAGTTTTAGAGCTTGTAAGTGAGGATTTTTTTCTTGGGTAACCCAACTGCAATAAACTAGTGTATGTATCCCTCCCAGCCTGTTACACAGACTCCACAATCCGCACTTTAATGTTTCTATGTCACTAAGAGATGGAGACATTACTCACAACAAAAGACACATCTTCAGCCTTGGGCAATGAATTTACTAACACAGCAACATCATTAACCTACTGTCTGCCACAAGGCAGTATTCTCACCTAAGGTGACACCAGGCAATTAGAGTAATTTGTGGGATTTATATTCAGAGCACTTTTTTTTCTATTAACATAATTGATTTTTCTTACTGTACTTGGAGTTCTCTGGTAACCTTATAATGTATAGTGGTAGTAGAAGCAATTCCTCAAGGACCTTCAAATATTTATCATTTCTATCTAGATTTTGTTAATTGACTTCTTAATGCTGCTAAATAAATCATCATATATCAGTAGTGGAATCAATAGGATTAACCTGTACCATCACTATTGTATAATGAAAATGACTTCACTCCTTTTAAATACAGTGCCAAATGAGTTGTGGCTCACCACAGGGTTATTTTCCTTACAGGAAGAAGGAGCTCATGTAAGACGCTAAGTGGCTTGAGAAAGTCAATGATAGAATATGGTTTAAAGTTTTAACCTGATAATTGTTCAATTGCAATGTTATTCCCATGGGACCCTGCAGGGGGCATACTTCATTAGCTAAACATACACCGTGACTCCTTAAACTTCAAAAACTCTGACTTTTAGTCCTATAATAAGTAATATTAAGGCACTGTTATGTGTACCCTCAATAGCACTAATATGAATATATAATTTGAGCATTTAATAGTTTTGGATTGTATGACTGTATAAGTATACCTTTCCTATTATATCAGACAATATTTTTCATTTATTTTATTTTCATGGCACCATCATGTTTTGCAGCACCTTACAGACATCATCATCACTGTTCCCATTATTACTCACAATCTAAATTCCCTATCAATATATTTTTTGGCGTGTGGGAGTGTAAACTGGCCCCCGGCGGTATTCGTTTGATGGGGCTGCCTCTTCCACGCCCATGCCAGTTACAGAAAATTGTGTGTTGTGGGTGTGCATGTGCGACACTACTCCTGAATCTGCTGCCTCCACCGTCTATTCCGATATACTTGGTGCAGTACTGCTCCCTTTAACCCTTTCAATCAGGAAGCCAGACCATTTTTTACAAACAATGTCTTTTTTATGCTTGGCCAAACTGGTGAACGGGTAGTAACATGTTATGCATTCTTCATCGCCCTTCATACAATACACTGGTTTCTTTCCCACAGGTATAGTTAGCATTTTGTTCCCAGCACAGGAACAGGGAGTAGTTTGTAATGTCTGCATTTTCCTAGGTGTGAGTCATACGGGTCCTGGTGTGTCACTATGACTTTATTACCCAGTTTGCTTGCTTAGATTAGTCCCAGGGACAGCTCGTAGAGCCGTTCCTCCCCATATCAGTACCCACAGGAGAGCCCCACCTTTTCCCAAAATGCCCTTCTCCCTGGACAGAGGCTTCAGATCTGGAAATCTGATCTAGCACATCTGGAAAGATCTAGCACATCAGAGGAGAGAGAAATGGGGTCCCCCCAGCCCTCCTGGTACCTCAGATGTCCCCCGGCCCCTCTGGTTCTGTCCCCCGGCCCTTGGCATCTTCTTCCGAGAAGAAAATGGCAGGCATATGCGCAGTGCGCCCACTGAGATCTGCCAGCTGGCACCTGGCAGCAATAGGAGATCTCTCCTATTGGTTCATTTTGATCACTGTGATAGACCATATCACAGTGATCAAAATAAAAAAATAGTAAATGAAACTCCCCTTTATCACCCCCATAGGTAGGTGAAAATAATAAAATGAAAAAAATGTATTTATTTCCATTTTCCAATAGGGTTAGGAGTGAGGTTAGCGCTAGGGTTGGGGTTGGGCTAGGATTAGGGTTGAGGTTAGAGCTATGGTTAGGGTTGTTCTAGGGTTAGGGTGGGGTCTAGGGTTAGGGTAGAGGCTAGGGTGGGGGCTAGGGTTAGGGTTGGGGTTGGGGCTAGGGTTGGGGTTGGGGCTAGGGTTGGGGTTGGGTTACGGTTGTGGTGTGGGGGTTACAGTTATCTTGAGGGATGCAGTTTTTAGAATGATGTCACTTTTGGGTATTTTCTGTCATATTAACCCCCCAAACTCACTTCAAATGTGAGGTGGTCCCTAAAAAAATGGTTTTGTACATTTTGCTGGAAAAATGAGAAATCGCTGGTCAACTTTTAATCCTTATAACATCCTAGCAAAAAAAATATGTTTCCAAAATCGTGTTGATGTAAAGAACACATGTGGGAAATGGTATTTATTAACTTTTTTGTGACTCTCATATGACTGTTAGGGTCTGCGGAACGCACCAGATAAATATAAATAGTGGGTGCATTCGCAGCCCGGGGTCCACCATGCAGGCAGAGCCTGCTGCTAGAAAGATGGCGGTATAGGCGAACTCTGTTACTTCACAGAGTCGCAATATAAATACTGTGGCACAATATGGCGGTATAAGCAAATTCTGTTACACCACAGAGTCGCTGAGGTAGAGACGCAGAGATAGGTACTGTGTCCTGTTAACTCCACAGGGATACACAGATAACTGCTGTGCGGATAGCAGTCCGTGGTCATGCAGTCAGAAAAGCAATCAAGCAATCTCTTCACCGCAGAAGCCAGTATTCTAGGGGCTTATGTCAGCCAAGCCCTAAACACGTGCACACAAATCTCCTCACCGGAGGTGCCGGTATTCTAGGGCCTTATTTCAGCCGAGCCCTAACCACAAGCATGCATGATCACACTGGTGCAAAGCACATAATGCAATTGACACTAGCTCATGGCTGTGCGGCTGTGCAACCATTTTATAGCAGCAGCAACTGCAAGACCTTCCTGGAAGAACCAATGGAAGCCTGCCTCAGAACTCAAGCAGGTTCAGGACCTTCCAGGAGAACCAATGGGAGTCGCTGCAGTAGCTGAGCATGTGACCCCTGATCTCCTATGAGAGATCTTACCCTGGGCATACACAGAAAGGAAAGCACAGGACTTAGTCTCAACTGAGTCTGCTTGCCGCTGACCTGCACTAGTTACAATGGCAGGACCTGGAGTGGCAGCAGTCATCCTCTGCACAGAACTACACTGAGCGAGACGCTGGGACCGACATCTCTGCTGAGCAGGTTCCACTGTGGCCGGAGACGAATGGGAGACCGCAGCGGGGATATTTTGAGATTCCCCTTGTGCAGGAGCGGGAACTCGACCCCTAACAATGACTCTCAAAAAATTAAAAGTTTGAAAATTGCAAAAATTTCAACATTTTTGCCAAATTTCCATTTTTTTCATAAATAAATGCAAGTCATATCAAAGAAATTTTACAACTAACATGAAGTACAATATGTCATGAAAAACAAACTCAAAATCAGTGGATATGTTGAAGTGTTCCAGAGCTATAACTTCATAAATTGACAGTGGTCATAATTGTAAAAATTGGCTCGGTCACTAAGTACCAAATTGGCTCTGTCACTAAGGAGTTCCTGACTCCTATTTAATATCTCCTGTTCCTCTTTAACCATGCCACCTGGAAGAAAGCGCCAAAATGTGCGTAGGGGGACCTGGCTGCATGCTTACACTTTGGGTAACAATGAAATATTTATCTCCTTTTACTCCCACTGCACATGCACTTTACTTAGATTAATCTTGCATTAGCCAGCATTTATCATGCCCACATGGTTGGATGACTATTAACATTCAATGACTCTTGTACATTTGCACCTTATTGCCTATTCATATTTTACTAACACCATATATATTGCGTTTTTACACTACTATTATAATTACTATTGGTGTTTATGCATGTACTAATATTGCATTTACGTTATACCTACCCACTACAACCAAGGTGCTGTTTCACTTGAACTTTTCTATTGCTATGCAGATTGTTTTTGTCTTTTTGGATTTATACAATCTTTCTTTGCATAAATTATTTGGAGATATTACTATTGTTATTCTTTAATTGATTACTTGGCTCATAAGGCGCACGTTTTCTGTAACCTGATTCAGCTGCTTTTCTATGCTTTTATTAATATCTTTAATAAAATGTTGCATTTTATATCTACAGCATTCAGTCCATACTGCACATGTCCTAGATCTGTGTTTCTCAACTATACTCCCATCAGGTCTTGATTTAAACATATTCTATAGAGTCAATATCTGTGACAATTTTGGAGACATTTGCCATTATTACATAATCTTCACAATACTTAGGGATTTTTAAAACCATGACACGTTTGGGGAAGAAGCCAGAAGAAAACTAGGGTCTGTGCATATTCACTGAGTTATGGCAAAGGAAGATACTTTAGGTAAACGCCAGCAGTGTTTTTCCTGAAGCGTGTTCTTTGATATCTCTTTGACTGTTTTTGTGACTTTGCCACAGATGTATTTTTTTCTAATGGTATATATGCAGTTGTGAGTGGCTTCTGAGCGGAAGTTGCTCGAAGAATAGTCAGGTCAATTTAATTTCGCTTTTAAAGATTGAAGAAGATAAAAGAAGCTTAAAAAGGCGGCAGGTCGTTTTGACATTTCAGTGCTGATATTCATTATTATTACCATTCTTATGCGCTTTTTCAGGTGAGTTTCTGAGTGCATCTGCCTGAAAAAGACACTGCATGTGCAAACCTTAATATTCCAGAACAGAGGAGCCAAAAGTATTGGCTATATACAGTAAGTATTATCAAATTTTCAGTTTTGTTTAGAGGGTTCCTTTAATCACTAATGTATGGCTATATATTTTGGATGGAAATGTATCCCATGAATTATGGCGGATTCCATCTTTCTCACACCTCCTGCCCCAGCAAGAAACGTGGCGGAGGAGTTGGCTTGCTCCTCTCCAGTACCTGCTCCTTCACCCTACTTCCTCTCCCACCCTCCGCTACTCTTCCCTCGTTTGAGGTGCACTCCATCCGCATCTACTCCCCTTCCAACCTCCAGCTAGCTGTCATCTACCACCCCCCAGAACTAGCCATCTCCACCTTTCTCGATCACTTCACCACCTGACTGCTTCATTTCCTCTCTGCTGACATCCCCACTATCATCATTGGTGACTTTAACATCCCCATTGACACTTCCACCTCCGCTGCCTCCAAACTTTTATCGCTCACTACCTCCTTAGGCCTCACTCAATGGTCCTCTGCAGCCACTCACAAAAATGGTCACACACTGGACCTTATCTTCACCCGCCTCTGCTCCCTTACTAATCTCACTAACTCACCCCTGCCCCTATCTGACCACAACCTACTGAGATTTTCTTCCCTCTCCTCGCCTAGTACGCAACCCCCGCTCCACAAACTCGCTCATCCTCGCAGAAATCTCAAACACTTCAATTTACAATCAATCTCTGAGTCCCTCCTCCCTCTTACAGACATAGCCTCACTTCATGACACAGATGCTGCTGCCACCTTTTATAACACCACAATAACAGCAGCACTTGATTCGGCAGCCCCCCTCGCACATAGAAAATCTTGCACAATCAGCAGGCAGCCCTGGCTGACCAGCCTACCAAAGAACTGAGACGGGCTTCCAAGGTTGCTGAGCGGAGATGGAAGAAATCCCGCTCTGCCGAGCACTTAACCGCATACAAGCAGTCCCTCACCAGCTTCAAGTCCACGCTCACTGCCGCAAAGCAAACTTACTTCTTATCTCTCATATCCTCCCTGTCTCACAAACCTAAACAGCTCTTCAACACTTTCAATTCTCTACTCTGTCCCCAGCACCTCCCCCTCTCATCTCATTACTGCTGAAGATTTTGCCTCCTTTTTCAAGCAGAAGATTGATACAATCAGGGAAAGCTTTGGCCCACAGCCCCAATGCTCTTAGCTGCTCAGCCCTGTGCCTCCAAAACAAACTTCTCCACCATGACAGAAGATCAGCTTTCCACCCTCCTTTCAAGATAACACCTCACCACTTGCACACTTGACCCGCTCTCGTCCCACCTCATCCCTAACCTCGCCACAGTCTTCATCCCTACTCTAGCACACCTCTTCAACCTATCACTTACAAATGGTGTGTTCCTCTCATCCTTCAAATATGCCTCGATCGCACCCATCCTCAAAAAGACCTCCCTTAACCCATCCTCTGCGTCTAGCTATTGCCCGATATCTCTTCTCCCTTTTGCCTCAAAACTACTGGAACAGCATGTCCATCTTGAACTGTCCTCCCACCTCTCATCCTGCTCCCTCTTTGACTGCTTACAATCAGGCTTCCGACTGCATCACTCAACTGAAACTGCCCTAACTAAAGTCATAAAGTCACCAACGACCTACTGACCGCCAAGAGCAAGCGCCACTACTCTGTCCTCCTTCTCCTGGACCTATCTTCTGCCTTCGACACTGTGGACCACTCCCTCCTGCTCCAGATTCTCTCATCTCTGGGCATCACAGGCTTGGCCCTATCCTGGATCTCACCATATCTAACAGATCGAATATTCAGTGTCTCCCTCTCCCACACCACCTCCTCACCTCGCCCCCTCTCTGTCGGTGTTCCTCATGGCTCAGTTCTAGGACCCCTACTCTTCTCCATCTACACCTTCGGCCTGGGACAGCTCATAGAATCCCACGTTTGCAGTATCATCTCTATGCCGACGACATGCAGATCTACCTATCTGGACCTGACCTCACCTCCTTACTGACAAAAATCTCACACTGTCTGTCCGCTATTTCAGCTTTCTTTTCTGCTCGCTTTCTAAAACTGAACATGGACAAAACAGAATTCATCATCTTCCCCCATCTCACTCTACTCCTCCACCAGACCTATCCCTCAGTGTCAACGGCTGCTCACTTTCCCCGGTCCCACATGCTCGGTGCCTCAGGGTGATACTCGACTCTGCCCTGTCTTTCAAACCACATATCCAAACCATAGCCTCCTCCTGCCGTCTCAAACTCAAAAATATTTCCCGGATCCGTGCATTCCTTGACCACGACACCACAAAAACACTAGTGCATGCCCTTATCATCTCCCGCCTTGACTACTGCAACCTCCTACTCTCTGGCATCCCCTCTAGCACTCTGGCACCACTCCAATCCATCCTACATTCTGCTGCCAGACTAATCCACCTGTCTCCCAGTTATTCCCCAGCCTCTCCCCAAGCCAAGCCCTTCATTGGCTTCCTATCGTCCAGAGGCACCAGTTCAAAACCCTAACTATGACATACAAAGCCATCCACAACCTGTCTCCTCCTTATATCTGTGACATGGTATCCCATTACTTACCCACATGCAACCCTCGATCCTCTCAAGATCTCCTTCTCTACTCTCCCCTTATCTCTTCTTCCCACAACCGCATACAAGACTTCTCCCGTGCCTCCCCTATACTCTGGAATTCTCTACCCCAACACATCAGACTCTCGCCTGCCATGGAAACCTTCAAAAGGAACCTGAAGACCTACCTCTTCCGACAAGCTTACAACCAGCAGTGATCCTCAGTCTACTGAACCGCCGCACGACCAGTTCTACCCTCTCCTAGTGTATCCTCACCCATTCCCTGTAGATTGTGAGCCTTCGCGGGCAGGGTCCTCTTTCCTTCTGTACTCATGTGCGTCCTGTATTGCTCATATTTATTGTACTTGTCTATATTCGCCCCCTCTCACATGTAAAGCGCCATGGAATAAATGGCGCTATGTAAAGGAATAATAATAATAATAATAATAATTAAGGTTTATTGTTATTGGCTTATGAGGCAGATATATGCAAAGGCTTTACTGCCAAAAGAATTGGCTTTCAGGAGGATACGGAATAAATGAGAAGATATAATTCAGCAACAAAATCAACTTGGATAAAAGGAAATATGTTGTGAATGTGCTAGAAATGAATTCTGAGCAGAAGCTCCCTCTGGTGGTTACAAACAGTACTGAACTATCCAATGAAGATTGTGAATATTGGCGATCAGGTGTTACTGACTGGTCTTATATAAGGGAGGTTCCCTCCCATCAGGGTTGCCGGTGATCAATTCTTCTGGTCTCAACTTTTGTTCCTGGTTCACATTGAAGCTTGCTGTTTCGTGCCTGCATCTTCTGCTATCAGATAAGACATTTTCTTCTTTTAGTTTTTTGTGCTTGCTTTTTGCATTTTGTCCTGCACTTCTGTGGGGGTCTGCCAGGTCCCCTCCGGGGCTTGTGCTCCTCTCAGTTTTGTTCAGCCAGTTGTTTGTTCATTTGCCTTTTCCAGTTTTTTCTGTGGCTGCGGCTTAGTTTTGTTACACCAGAGAACTAATTTAGGTGGTAGAGGTCGTGTGATCTCAGGTGTTTTTGCAATCAGCGTGTTGGTATTTTTTTAGGGTTTTTTTGGATTACAGTAAGTGACCTTCCTATCCTTTTCTGTCTAGGAAGATTGGGCCCCAACGTTTGCTCATACTATTTTCTGTCTGTGTCTGTATTTCCTCTTGACTAACCGCCATTACATGTTTGGGGGCTTCCTATGTTCTTTGGGGATCTGCTCCGGGGCAGATAGTTTTCCTCTTTCTATCTTTAGGTGTAGTTAGCTTCTCAGGCTGTGACGAGGCGTCTAGGACCAACGTAGGTACGCACCACGGCTGCCTCTAGTTGTGGTGGTTAGTCAGGGTACTGCAATCCAATAGATTCCAACCTCTCTGGTGTATTGCCTTTTTTGCCTGCTCTCCTCAGCTACCAAATCATAACAGTATCACCGGCCTAACTGAAAATTATATGGTACTCACAGAAGGGAGAAAAAGTGTGGAAAAAAAAAAAAAAAAGGTTGTCAGTGTTGTCAGAGATTTTCTTTTTTTCCCTCTGTATCTCTGGGTGCTGAGAAGGATTTCTTTTTCTCACAATGGAGTTTGCACAGTTGTCTGGCCATGTGGATCAGCTTGCCACTGAAGTTCGGAGTATTGCTATCTATCTATCTAGGTTGCCTGTTGTGGAACCTAGGATCCCCATGCCAGATTTGTTTTTGGGGGATCGAGCTAAATTTCTGAATTTCAAAAATAACTGTAAGTTGTTTTTTGCCTTAAAACCTAAGTCCTCAGGGAACGCAGCACAGCAAGTTCAAATTGTCATCTCTCTCCTGCGCGGCGATCCTCAGGATTGGGCTTTTTCCCTGACACCTGGGGACCCTGTTTTGAGTAATGTTGATGCATTTTTTCTGGCTCTGGGGTTATTGTACGATGAACCTAATGTCACTGATCAAGCTGAAAAAACATTGTTGGCATTAAATCAGGGGCTTGAGGACGCTGAGTAATTATCCATGAAGTGGGCTTTTGAAGAGTGGAGACATTGGCTGGAGGGAGCCAAACATCAGGTGGTGGTCCTCACGGACCATAAGAATCTGGTTTATCTGGAATCAGCCAAGCGACTTAATCCTAGACAGGCCAGGTGGGCCTTGTTTTTCACACGTTTTAATTTTGTGGTTTCCTTTCTTCCTGGCACTAAGAATGTTAAAGCGGATGCCCTCTCGAGGAGTTTCCTTGCGGACTCTCCTGAGTTATCTGATCCTACTGTTATTTTGAAAGAGGGTGTGGTTCTTTCCACCATCTCGCCCAATTTGAGACTGGCTCTGGAAGGGTGTCAGGAGGATAAACCCGAACTCTGCCCTATTGGGAAATTGTTTGTCCCAGACCGGTGGAAAAAGAGTGTGATGTCTGAGATTCATTGTTCCGCATTGGCCGTCATCCCGGAATTTTTGGTACCAGAGACTTGGTTAGTCGGTCCTTTTGGTGGCCTACTTTGTCTCGTGACGTCAGGGAATTTGTGCAGTCCTGCGGGACTTGCTCTCGCTCCAAGCCTTGCTCTCGCCCTAGTGGTTTGTTGATGCCATTGCCTGTGCCCAAGAGACCATGGACCCATATCTCCATGGATTTCATTTCCGATCTCCCTGTTTCTCAGAGAATGACCGTTATCTGGGTGATTTGTGATAGGTTTTCCAAAATGATACATCTTGTGCCATTACCTAAGTTGCCTTCCTCCTCCGAATTGGTGCCTTTGTTCCTTCAGCACGTGGTTCGGTTACACGGTATTCCTGAGAACATTGTGTCTGACAGAGGAGTCCAGTTTGTTTCCAGATTTTGGAGGACTTTTTGTTCTAAACTTGGTGTTCAATTGTCTTTCTCCTCAGCTTTTCATCCTCAGACCAATGGACAAACTGAGAGAACAAACCAGACATTGGAGACTTATCTGAGATGCTTTGTGTCTGCTGATCAGGATGACTGGGTCTCTTTTTTGCCTTTGGCTGAGTTTGCCCTTAATAATAGGGCTAGCTCTGCAACCTTGATGTCTCCATTTTTCTGCAATTTTGGGTTTCACCCTCGATTTTCTTCGGGACAGATGGAGGCTTCTGTCTGTCCAGGTGTTGACTCTGTTGTGGAGCGTATGCAGCAGATTTGGGACCAAGTAGTGGAGAGGTTGTCCCTCTCTCAGGAGAGGGCCCAGCGGTTTGCCAACCGGCATAGGACTGATGGTCCTCGGTTTGAAGTGGGGGACTTGGTCTGGTTGTCCTCAAGAAATATCCCTGTGAGAGTTGCATCTCCTAAGTTTAAGCCTAGGTTCATTGGACCTTACAAGATCATGGAGATTCTTAATCCTGTTTCCTTTCGTTTACTTCTTCCAGGGACATTTAAGATCCATAACGTGTTCCACAAGTCCTTATTGAAGAGGTTTGTCGAGCCGGTGGTTCCTATGGCTGTGCCTCCTGACCCTGTTTTGGTTGAGGGCAATCTGGAGTATGTGGTTGAGAAAATATTGGATTCTCGTTTTTCTAGACGGAAACTCCAGTATTTGGTTAAGTGGAGAGGTTATGGTCAGGAGGACAATTCTTGGGTGTTTGCTTCGGACATCCATGCTAGAAGACTCATCCGTGCGTATCACAGAGCTCATCCTGATCAACCTGGTTGCCCAAATGAGGGTTCGGTGACCCCTCCTCATGGGGGGGGTACTGTTGTGAATGTGCTAGAAATGAATTCTGAGCAGAAACTCCCTCTGGTGGTTACAAACAGTACTGAACTATCCAATGAAGATTGTGAAGATTGGCGATCAGGTGTTACTGACTGGTCTTATATAAGGGAGGTTCCCTCCCATCAGGGTTGCCGGTGATCAATTGTTCTGGTCTCAACTTTTGTTCCTGGTTCACATTGAAGCTTGCTGTTTCGTGCCTGCATCTTCTGCTATCAGATAAGACATTTTCTTCTTTTAGTTTTTTGTGCTTGCTTTTTGCATTTTGTCCTGCACTTCTGTGGGGGTCTGCCAGGTCCCCTCCGGGGGCTTGTGCTCCTCTCAGTTTTGTTCAGCCAGTTGTTTGTTCATTTGCCTTTTCCAGTTTTTTCTGTGGCTGCGGCTTAGTTTTGTTACACCAGAGAACTAATTTAGGTGGTAGAGGTCGTGTGATCTCAGGTGTTTTTGCAATTAGTGTGTTGGTATTTTTTTAGGGTTTTTTTTGGATTACAGTAAGTGACCTTCCTATCATTTTCTGTCTAGGAAGATTGGGCCCCAACGTTTGCTCATACTATTTTCTGTCTGTGTCTGTATTTCCTCTTGACTAACCGCCATTACATGTTTGGGGGCTTCCTATGTTCTTTGGGGATCTGCTCCGGGGCAGATAGTTTTCCTCTTTCTATCTTTAGGTGTAGTTAGCTTCTCAGGCTGTGACGAGGCGTCTAGGACCAACGTAGGTACGCTCCATGGCTGCCTCTAGTTGTGGTGGTTAGTCAGGGTACTGCAATCCAATAGATTCCAACCTCTCTGGTGTATTGCCTTTTTTGCCTGCTCTCCTCAGCTACCAAATCATAACAGAAATATAGCTTAATTCTAACATATTAAAATCTTAGATAAACGAAAAAAAATTTGTTTGGTACCGTGTTAGCCAGTAGAAAAAAAAACCCATATAGAGTGCTTTCAGTGGGAGAAGCAAAATAGGAATCTTGTGGGTATGATACCTTTTAATGGCTAACAAAATATAGTTTAAGATATTAGAGGGCAAGCTTTCGAGACTGCTTACGTCTCTTCATCAGGCTGGTGTAACAAAATATTTGAAGAAACACAATTATATACAGTGAAAAGCACAGTGATGGTGTGGTATATTTAATTCTATGCAATATATGTCCTGTGGGTGGCCTCTATGTTGGAGAAACAGGACAGAGACTGAGAGCAAGGAAGAGGTCTCATCGTCATACGATTACAGACAAAAAAAACCATCTACCAGTGGCTAAACATTTCTCTGGTCCAGGACACAACATAGACAATATGAAAATTGTCATTTTGAAAGGCAATTTCCAATCGCAAAAACATCGCAGGGATTGGGAATATAAATTCATTACCATCTTTGATTCTGTTCACACAGGACTCAATCTGTCAGGAGGATTCATGGCCCATTACCAAATCTGAGCAACTTCCTCCAAAAACAATGGAGACACCACCAGTCCTTTGTTCTCACATGTGAATGGGGTCCATAAAACTTTCACACTACTTATCTAATCTTACCTAATTAAGGATTCTCTCTTTAAGGGTATGCCACACTGAACAATATCGCTAACGGGATCGCTAAAAAAGTCACTATTTAGCGATCCCGTTAGCGATGTTGTTCAGTGCGGCATCTGCCAGCGACGAGCTTCCTGCTGTGATCTCGCTCGTCGCTGGAATCGTTCCGGACCCTATTTTCTCGTCGGCGCTCCCGCTGGGTAAGTATATATCGCTAGTGTGGCACCTTTTCTTAGTGATTTAGCGGTACTTTTGTACCGCTAAAGTCGTTAAGAAGATCGCTAACGGCGATAGCGTCGTTAACTATATCGCTAAATGTGGCCGCACTTAGCGATATAGAAACAATCCCGCTAGCGATCGCATTAGTATGCGTCGTTATCGTGATCGCTAGCGGGATTGTTTAGTGTGGCAGTACCTTTAAGCTCAGTGTTTGTTTATTTCAGTGTTTGTTTATTTAAATGTCCATGTATCACACCATCCCTGTGCTTTTCACTGTATATAATTGTGTTTCTTCAAATATTTTGTTACACCAGCCTGATGAAGAGACGTAAGCAGTCTCGAAAGCTTGCCCTCTAATATCTTAAACTATATTTTGTTAGCCATTAAAAGGTATCATACCCACAAGATTCCTATTTTGCTTCTCCCACTGAAAGCACTCTATATATTAAAATCTTAGGAACACACCTATTAAGATATTGACAGTAGACGCGTTTCAGATCAATTCTTTAATTATTGCAATTATTAAAGAGTTTATCTCGAAACCAGTCTGTAGTTTTTATTTCATTTCTTGTGTTTCTACGATTTTAATAAATAAATATTTACTTTTTTTCCAAGAGGGTTTCGTTCCTGGATTGTTCATAATGATATATTGGCGGAGCTTCAGTTTCTGAGCACGAGACCTGGGTTTTGTATTTCCCATTGTATTTGATTGTACACGATTCTCTACATTCATTTATTTGCAAGCTTTGAAGACTGTTTAGCGGGTACTCCTTGATAAGAACCTCACTTTTAAAAATCAAGTGTTGGGCAAGGAGGTACTTGTATACTGTTTTTGGTCAGAAGTTTGTGGCTCGCAGTTTTACACTTGGCTACTAATACTTTAATCAATGAGCTAAAAAAAATGTTTTTTCTGGTACCATCTTGTAATGTTTCACTATGTTTGGATGTCAAAAAAGTATGCATTATGTGTCCCGCGCATGGCATTAGGGTGAACACTAAAAGGATTCTTGAATTTTATCAAAATACATTAAACATTCAAATTAATGAAACTAATAAAAAAAATCGTGAATCCATACCTCTAGAACAATCTGGTCCCAAAAATCCCGGGAAGCAGTGACAATGCCAGAGATGCATTCTCCATTCCCATTACAGTTGGTTGAGCAATCATCCATCATTTCTGTGAGTGAATAAAATGGCATAAAGTAGACCGTGTTAAAGTTTGGATTCAGCTATAAAGGTAATGTGCTATGAGTGACTCAATTGCAAGGAAATTGCTGCAAATTTACCTCTGCAGTAAAAAATAATCATGCTGGCTTTTATTCTCAAACACCGAGAGCCTAAATAAGTATTTGAGTACATAGACTTTTTTTTTTCAGATGAATAAAATTGTCATAAAATCAGTGACATTAGAGAAATGTGATTCACTATGACGCATAGTATGTAAAAATGAATAAATAAATAAGCCTCCTTACCTTGACACGCCAGAGCTGGTATGTCACTCTCCACAAGGAGTAACCTTACCCCCCAGACCCCAGTCCAGAGCCTCTCATCTAGCCAAATCAGATCTCTCCTACTTTGCACTGACGAGGACCAACAGTCCGAAACACCGTGTCTGCAAATGGAGATTCTGATTTGGCTTTTATCCTAAGTCATATTACAAGAGTCGTTAAAGGGTTGATTGTGACTTGTAGGATCGCTACTTCCAATAGGTGGCGCTATAGAGTACAAGTCCTCTTTGTTTGAAGAGGCAATTTGCATATTAAAATTTCCCAGAGGAGCATTGCACGGCGAATAAGCCTCCTTACCTCGACACGCCAGAGCTGCTATGTCACTCACCACAAGGAGTAACCTTACCCCCCAGATTCCAGTCCAGAGCCTCTCATCTAGCCAAATCAGATCTCTCCTACTTTGCACTGACGAGGACCAACAGTCCGAAACACCGTGTCTGCAAATGGAGATTCTGATTTGGCTTTTATCCTAAGTCATATTACAAGAGTCGTTAAAGGGTTGATTGTGACTTGTAGGATCGCTACTTCCAATAGGTGGCGCTATAGAGTACAAGTCCTCTTTGTTTGAAGAGGCAATTTGCATATTAAAATTTCCCAGAGGAGCATTGCACGGCGAATAAGCCTCCTTACCTCGACACGCCAGAGCTGGTATGTCACTCTCCACAAGGAGTAACCTTACCCCCCAGATTCCAGTCCAGAGCCTCTCATCTAGCCAAATCAGATCTCTCCTACTTTGCACTGACGAGGACCAACAGTCCGAAACACCGTGTCTGCAAATGGAGATTCTGATTTGGCTTTTATCCTAAGTCATATTACAAGACTCGTTAAAGGGTTGATTGTGACTTGTAGGATCGCTACTTCCAATAGATGGCGCTATCGAGTACAAGTCCTCTTTGTTTGAAGAGGCAATTTGCATATTAAAATTTCCCAGAGGAGCATTGCACGGCGAATAAGCCTCCTTACCTTGACACGCCAGAGCTGGTATGTCACTCTCCACAAGGAGTAACCTTACCCCCCAGACCCCAGTCCAGAGCCTCTCATCTAGCCAAATCAGATCTCTCCTACTTTGCACTGACGAGGACCAACAGTCCGAAACACCGTGTCTGCAAATGGAGATTCTGATTTGGCTTTTATCCTAAGTCATATTACAAGACTCGTTAAAGGGTTGATTGTGACTTGTAGGATCGCTACTTCCAATAGGTGGCGCTATAGAGTACAAGTCCTCTTTGTTTGAAGAGGCAATTTGCATATTAAATAAATGTAAAAATAGAGTTCTGGGTGTGAGATTAATACACTTACAATGTCATTTGCTCAGGTTCGATACATGGTATATATAAAAAAAAAAGATAATTGGTATGTGGGAGTCTTCAAAAAGTTTAATGACACCAATACATCACAGGCACGACACAAGCTTAGCCGGACTCCAGCAGATGCAGAATTTATGGAGAAAACACTGAGTTTGATGAATATAGAATAAATGGTGGTGACACATCATTTAGATTTACTGGAGGATACGACTAATTCCTCATACATCAAGTTGTACATTTACCTGAAATGATCCATAAGTAAAGCTGTTGTCAAAATTATCCTGTGGACATTATCATCATTTATACTGAGCTGAAAACAATAGCTCATAGACATGTGCTTCTCCTCCGTCTACATAACTAATGCTTTCTAAAACTTAACAAATAAGTAGCTTCTACTTTACAGATGAATTGTAAAAAGTTCGAGCACCGTATGGATATTTTGCAAGTATGCAGTTGTGTGAAAAGGTGTTTGCCTCCTTCCTGATTTCCTATTCTTTTGCATGTTTGTCACAAATGTTTCAAATCACCAAACAAATTTAAATATTAGTCAAACATAACACTATTAGACACAACATGAAGTTTTTAAATTAATGTCTTTATTATTACCATATATACTCGTGTATAAGCCGAGATTTTCAGCACCTTTTTTCGTGCTGAAAATGCCCCCTCGGCTTATACACGAGACATAGGGCAGAAACCAGCGGGGGAGGGATGCCGCGGCAGGAGCCGGTGGCTGGGATCATACTCACCCCTCCCCGTGCCATCGCTGAGGGTCCCTGCAATCCTGCGTTCTCCCCGTCTTCCTGCTGCAGCTCTCCAGCACTGAGCGGTGATGTAATACCGCTCATTAAGGTCATGTAATATGGATGCGACGCCACTCCCATGGGCGTGGCCTCCATATTCATGGCCTTAATGAGCGGTATTACATCACCGCTCAGTGCTGGAGAGCTGCAGCAGGAAGACGGGGAGAACGCAGGATTGCAGGGACCCTCAGCGATGGCACGGGGAGGGGTGAGTATGATGGAGGAGAGGACAAGGAGCACGGAACAGGACGGGGGGGAGAACGGTGGACGGGGGAAGCATAGAGGAGGACGAGGGAAGCTGGAGCAGGACGGGGGAAGCATGGAGGAGGACGGGGGAAGAACGGAGGATGGGGGAAGCATGGAGCAGGACGGGGGAGAACGGTGTACGGGGGAAGCGTGGAGGAGGACGGGTAAGCATGGAGCAGGACAGGGGAGGATGGAGGGCACAGAGGAGCAAGGAGCAGGACGGGGGCACAGGAGGATGGAGAAGGAATGGGGGAGCACAGCGGAGGATGGAGCAGGAGGGGGGGAGTACAGAGGAGAATGGGGGAGCACAGAGCTGGATGGGGGAGCAAGGAGCAGGACGGGGGCAGCACAGAGCAGGAGGGCAGTTTATACACCCGGCTTATACACAAGTCAATAATTTTTCCCAGTTTTTTGTGGCAAAATTAGGGGGGTCGGCTTATACACTGGTCGGCTTATACACGAGTATATACGGTAAGTGAAAAATTAATCCAAACCTACAGCTTCCTGTGTGAGAAAGTGATTGCCCCCTCCTTAAAACATAAAATAACTGTGGTTTCTCACATCTTTGGGAGGCCAAGTTCAAATTCCCTAGCCATACCCAGGCCTGATTACTGCCGCATCTGTTCTCAATCAAGAAATCACTTAAATAGAATCTGCCTGACAAAGTAAAGTAGACCAAAAGCTAGACATCATGCCGCGATCGAAACAATTTTTGGAACAAATGAAAAACCAAGTAATTGAGATCTATCAGGTTATAAAGCCATTTCTAAAGCTTTGGGACTCCAGCGAAACATAATGAGAGGCATTATCCACAAATGGCGAAAACATGGAACAGAGGTGAACCTTCCCAGGAGTGACCGGCTTATCAAAATTACCCCAAGAGCGCAGCGATGAATCATCAAAGAGGTCACAAATGACCCTACAACAACATGCAAAGAACTGCAGACCTCACTTGCCTCAGTTAAGGTCAGTGTTTATGACTCCACCATAAGAAAGAGACTGGGCAAAAATGGCCTGCACGGCAGAGTTCCAAGATGAAAACTATTGCTGAGCAATAAGAGCATAAAGGCTTATCTCAGTATTGCCAGAAAACATCTTAATGATCCCCAAGACTTTTGAGAGAATATTCTGTGTTCTGACAGGATATAACTTGAACTTTTTGGAAGGTGAATGTCCTATTACATCTGTCATTGAAGTAACATAGCATTTCAGAAAACGAACATCATACCAACAGTAAAATATAGTTGTGGTTGTAGTGTGAAGGTCTGGGGCTGTTTTGCTGCTTCAGGACATGGAAGACTTATTGTGGTAAATGGAACCATGAATTCTACTGTCTACTAGTGTTGAGCATTCCGATACTGCAAATATCGGGTATCGGCCGATATTAGCTGTATCGGAATTCCGATTCCGAGTTCCGATATTTTCGTCTTATCGGATACCGGAATCGGGATGTCACTGTCACTGTCAGTGTCCGTCTGTCGGGTCTGTCAGGAGTCAGCGGCACTTACCTGGCAGAAGATCTCCGGCGGTCACGTCCTGGACTGCTTCATGGCCGCCATCCTCTTCTCCCCGGCGGTCACATGCAGTTTCTCGCGATAACTGCAGTGACTGCTGGGTAATCCCGGCCGTAAAGCAGTCAGTCCGATGACGTCACCGCCGGGGAAGCAGGTAATCAGCTGTGCTGCGTTGCAATGACAGGCTCTGCCTGTCATTGCGATGTAGCAGAGTTGGATCGTCGTGGGACAATCGTTACTATGGACTGCGTCGGACAGGTGGTATACTGTTGGTTTGTTTTTTTTTTTTTTTTACAGGAGATCGATGGCGTCGCAGGAATGAGTGTATAATAAAAGAAATGAAAACTGTGTTGTCTCTTTTATTTCATTAAAATACTTTTTTCTTGCTTTGTCTTTTTTTTACACATTTAATAACTTTGGGATTAATAATGGATCGGTGTCTTATTGACACCTCTCCATTATTAACCGGGCTTATTGTCACCGTGCAATCAACGGTGACAATAACCCCTTATTACCCCGCTTGCCACCGCTACAGGGCAAGTGGGAAGAGCCGGGTAAAGTGCCACAATTGGCACATCTTTTGATGCGCCAAATGTGGGGCTGCTGTAGCCTGGTATTATCAGGCTGTTGAGGGCCAAAATCCATGGGCCTTGACAGTCTTTTAATAACAGGCCGCAGCAGTCTGCATTTTACTTGGCTGGTTAACAAAAATAGGGGGGATCCCCACGCCGTTTTTTTTTTCGAGGGGATCCCCTATTTTTGTTAACCAGCCAAGCTAAGCAGACTGCTGTGGCCTGGTATTATCAGGCTTGCAAGGTCCATGGATATTGGATCCTTACCAGCCTGAAAAACCAGGCCTCAGCGGTCTGCTTCATCTGGCTGGTTAACAAAAATAGGGGGGACCCCACGCCAATTTTTTTCGAGGGGATCCCCTATTTTTGTTAATCAGCCAAGATATGCAGACTGCTGTGGCCTGGTATTATCAGGCTGGCAAGGTCCATGGATCTTGGCTCCTTAACAGCCTGAAAATCCAGGCCTCAGCGGTCTGCTTCATCTGGCTGGTTAACAAAAATAGGGGGGACCCCACGCCAATTTTTTCGAGGGGATCCCCTATTTTTGTTAATCAGCCAAGATATGCAGACTGCTGTGGCCTGGTATTATCAGGCTGGCAAGGTCCATGGATCTTGGCTCCTTAACAGCCTGAAAATCCAGGCCTCAGCGGTCTGCTTCATCTGGCTGGTTAACAAAAATAGGGGGGACCCCACGCCATTTTTTTTTCGAAGGGAACCCCTATTTTTGTTAATCAGTTCCCTCTGACGTCACTGATTGTGTCCCTGGCTGACCTGAAGTGAAAGTGGAAAGCAATCAATTAAGCTTTCCACTTAAGGGCCCGTCTCACATAGCGATATCGCTACCGAGATCGCTGCTGAGTCACTAGTTTTGTGACGCAGCAGCGAGCTCACCAGCGATATCGCTGTGTGTGACATTCAGCGACGATCAGCCCCCCTGCCGGGTATCGCTGATCGTCGCTGAAATGTCAGGACCTTTGATCGCTGGTTTCCCGCCTGTCACACGCAGCGATGCGTGCCTGTCAGAGGGAAACCAGCGATCAAAAAAAGGTCCTGACATTTCTGCGACGATCAGCGATACCCGGCAGGGGGCTGATCGTCGCTGAATGTCACACACAGCGATATCGCTGGTGAGCTCGCTGCTGCGTCACAAAACTAGTGACTCAGCAGCGATCTCGGTAGCGATATCGCTATGTGAGACGGGCCCTTAAGCGATGTTACCCGCAGTGTCGCTGTCCCAGATCGCTGCCTGAGCTGCCTGTTTGGCAGCTCAGCAGCGATCATGTAGCGATACACCAGCGATCCTGACAAGTGCATATCGTTGTCGGGATCGCTGGTGTATCGTTATGTGACACCCAGCCTTTACTCTCCTGTCAGGCAGGAGAGGAACTCATTCATTTGGGGTTTACTGTGAGGCTGCAGCATTAGCTGCGGTCCCTGCAGTAAACATTAACCCTTTCTGAAGGATTACACCGTGGGACCTGACTGTGCATGGGATAGGTAAGAATAATTTTGCTTTTTTATTTTATTTTTATTACAGGAAATGGTTTTTGCAGTAAAATAAAAGATGGTCAAAAACATGTGTCTTTATTTCATTAAAATGATTTTTAATTAAAGTGTGTGTGTTTTATTTTTATTTCATGCAATAGGATTAATAATTGATAGTTGTCTAATTGACAGCTCTCAATTATTAACCTGGCTTAAGGTCACCTTTCAATAGCAAGGTGGCTTTAACCCCATATTAACCCATTCGCCACCGCTACAGGGCAATGGGAATAGACGGGCAAAGTGCCAGAAAGGGCGAATCTAATTATAGATTTGTCTTTCCTGGGGTGTCTGGGGGCAGATGTTAGTAGCCGGGGGGGGCAAAAATAATGGTCCCTCTCTGGGCTATTATTATCTGCCCCCACTCACTGGCTTTGTCTGTCTGGTTGCGAAAATAGGGCGGGAGCCCACGCATTTTTTTTCAGCAATTTTACACCTCATATATATATATACATGTCATTGAATTTGTGACACATATATATATATATATTTATATTTGTAGTTCATACACTTCTACATAGTATAATAGCCGCTAATTCAATTGCCGGCTTTTGTGAAAATGCAGAACCCGACATGAAATGACACTTGGTGTACATAGGGTTAACCATGTCTTTTCATGTCCTTTGCTATCTAATTTGCACAAACAATTAAATCAGACTATGTGTGCAAAATTTCACACCTCTAGGGTTAATTAAAGGTGTAAATTCGTAGCAAAAAAGTCCGTTTTTTTTACAACGAATTTACACCTTTAATTAACCCCTAGAGGTGTGAAATTTTGCACACATAGTCTGATTTAATTGTTTGTGCAAATTAGATAGCAAAGGACATGAAAAGAAATGTTTAACCCTATGTACACCAAGTGTCATTTCATGTCGGGTGACCCGACATGAAATGACACTTGGTGTACATAGGGTTAACCATGTCTTTTCATGTCCTTTGCTATCTAATTTGCACAAACAATTAAATCAGACTATGTGTGCAAAATTTCACACCTCTAGGGGTTAATTAAAGGTGTAAATTCGTAGCAAAAAAGTCCGTTTTTTTTACAACGAATTTACACCTTTAATTAACCCCTACAGGTGTGAAATTTTGCACACATAGTCTAATTTAATTGTTTGTGCAAATTAGATAGCAAAGGACATGAAAAGAAATGTTTAACCCTATGTACACCAAGTGTCATTTCATGTCGGGTGCTTCTGTCTTTTCACTGAAGCCGGCTTTACCCGGCAATTGAATCAAAGGATATTTTACTATGTAGAAGTGTATAAACTATACATATATGTATATATATATGTCACAATGACATGTATATATATATATATATGTATTCTATGTGTGTATATTTAGTGTTTACAAGGAAAGAATGGGGTTTTTTTAGTTGCGATATTTTGTTCCCATAGACTTACATGGGACTTCCGGTATCGGTATCGGGTATCGCCGATATTTTAGTGATATCGGCGATACCATTCCGATTCCGATACTTTAGCATATCGGAAAGTATCGCTCAACTCTACTGTCTACTAAAAAAATCCTGAAGGAGAATTTCCGACCATATGTTCATGACCTCAAGCTGAGGCGCACTTGATTTATGCAGCAGGACAAAGAAACAAAGCACACCAGCGAGTCCACCTCTTAATGGCTTAATAAAAACAAAAGTAAGACTTTGGAGTGGCCTAGTCAAAGCCCTAACCTTAGTCCGATTGAGATACTGAGGCATGACATTAAAAAAGTATTTGTGCTTGGAAATCCTCCAATGTGGCTGAATTACAACAATTCTGTAAAGATGAGCAGCCCAAAATTCCTCCAGATCGTTGTAAAAGACTCATAGCCAGTTATGGAAAATGCTTGTGTTAAGCTCATAGGTGGCGCACGTGGTTCATGGACCCACTGTGCCACCGTCCAGAGTTACCCTGGAAGGACATGACTAAGCAGCTACCTAGGTGTTTGGTGGAATCTCTAGTGGCGAGATCAGACTTGTGTGGCATTTAGCTGCTAGTTACCACTCCACGGCGATGTCCAGCAGTAGTGCTGACCCCAAAAGGGACACAGACATCCCTTCAGATTCTTGGACAAAGCAGGATGGCCACTTGAGACAAGTTCAGACAGGATGGCCCCATGGGACAACATTGGACAGAATGGACACTTGGCAAAAGTTTACACAGGACAACCACTGGGACAGGTTCTCCTTGTGCAGACAAGGCAGCCACAGGGATAAGTTCACAGTTCTGGTCTGGGTATTCAGCCCCCAGGGTGGCAGGCAGGTACCACTGATGCCATGGGGTATGGACACCACCGAAGCAGTCACAGGAAACAAGAGCTAATTATGGCAGACAAGCAGGAACATGGGATATGGGACACTAACAGACTAAGGAAGGGGGACCTGGCAACATACAGTTACCACTAACCACCAAACAGAACTATAGCGGTTGCTCAAGCACCTCCCAGTAGGGGAGGGTGCTTTTTATACAAGATGTCTCCCAGCTATGAGTTGGGAGACACCTTGCAGATGAACGCACATTTAACTAAATGCTTTCCAGCACCTGCTGGGAGCATTTAACATGTGTGTGTGCTTAAAAACAGGGGAGCTCGCACTCCCCCGCCCTATGCACGCCGTCGAGACACAGTGCAGCATACATAGAGGGGGAAGGAGGAAGGAGCATGCTGGGGATCGTACCACAAGCCAGGGCAGTGAGTAAATTGCCATCCTCACATGGTGTCAGAATGGGACCCCATGCAGGGGCTTCGGGCATATTGCTACAGCTTGATTGCAGTTGTTGCTGCTAAGGGTGGCCCAACCAGTTATTAGCTTTAGGAAGCAATCACTTTTTCACACAGAGACCTATAGGTTTGGATTTCTTTTTCCCTTAAAAATAAAGATCTTCATTTAAAAACTGCATTTTGTGGTTATTTGTGTTATCTTTGCACAATATTTACATTTGGTGATGTGAAACATTTAAGTGTGACAAACATGCAAAAGAATAGAAAATCAGGAAGGGGAAACACTTTCTGACAAATGTAGAATACGTTAGTGTAAACTAGCAGAGCTGTTTAAATCTGTTACCAGTTTTTGCTAACCTATCTGATAACAGCATAATGTAGAGACAGAGACTACGATTCCAACAATGTGTCACTTACTGGGCTGATTTCTGTAATTTTATCAACTGCAGGTCTAGCAGTTTTCTGAATGCTGAGCTCTGTATAACTCTGCCCCTAACACTGATTGTCGCTTTGTGTAAACTGTACGTAAGCAGAAAGCTGCTAATCAACAGTGGAGGCGTGGTTGTACAGAGTTCATAAATATGGAGGACTACCTGTCAGTAGGTTTAGTAGTCCTGTAATGATAACCACCTGCTGATATAACACTGATTTCATCAAAACTATACTAAGGGCCCCGTTACACCTAGCGACACACCAGCGATCCCGACAACGATATGCACTTGTCAGGATCGCTGGTGTGTCGCTACATGATCGCTGGTGAGCTGCCAAACAGGCAGCTCAGGCAGCGATCAGGACAGCGACACTGCGGGTAACATCGCTTAGTTACCCGCAGTGTACTTGGTTACCAGCCCGCTGGTGCAGGGAGCTGGTAACAAAGGTACACATCGGGTTTCCAGGCGCTGCGCGGCGCCTGGAAACCCGATGTGTACCTTGGTTACCAGCTGATTGCTGGTCTCCCGCCTGTCACACTCAGCGATGCGTGCTGGCCAGCAGGAGACCAACGATCAAAAAAATGTACAGGACATTCAGCGACGATCAGCGATAAACAGTAGGGGGACTGATCGTCGCTGAATGTCACACACAGCGATATCTCTGGGGAGATCGCTGTTGCGTCACAAAACTAGTGACTCAGCAGCGATCTCGCTTGCGAGATTGCTGTGTGTGACGGGGGCTTAAGGAGCCCAGTAAGTGGCACATTGCTGGAATCTTGGTTTCTGTCTTTACATTACGCTGCTCTTAGATTAGGTGGCAAAAACCTTTAATAAAAATGTAAAAAAAAAATCTATAAATGAAAGGAATGTTATAAAAGTTGCAAGCTCTTCCAAAATGTATATACTTGTAATATGTATCATGTAGTCTGTAGTCAGTAGGGGGAGCAGCTGATGGAATTTGGATAAAAATTCTAGAAAATGGCAATAGATGAAAATGTATCGTACTTCAAGCAACCAAATAGTTTAGTATATGCTGTAGATTTACATTAGATTTCCCCCTTTGCATTTTTACCAACTCATAAATTGAATTATACTATGAGTCTTTTGAGAAAACTTTGGGTTTCATTGTGCTGGAATATCAAACCGAGTACACTTACCAATTGCTGTTGTTAATACAATGACTTGCTCCATCTTCCTGCCATCATTGTAAAAGGCTAGATGCCAGACGCCTTGATCCATGTATTCAATGAAACCTGTTTCTTGTAGAGATGGTAGAAAGATACTACGAGGTGCATGCTGTGGGTTTTCTGCATTTTTCGGTTCTTGCTTCTTCAAATGTTTTCCATCCATCAGCTTTACAAAATCGAACTGCACAAAGATCAAGCGCAATTTACATTAGATAAAACTGGATATAGGTTTCATAGTTTTTAAGGTTGAAGGTAGACATAAGTCCATCAAGTTCAACCCATAGCCCAACATGCTTCAACGTTTCAGAGTATTATGGACGGTGTTACATGACCAATTATTATAATTTCATGATATCATTATACTGTACAATAACTGATGTGAATTCTGTATGTGGTCAAACGTCTATCATGTACACCAGTTTACTGTAATCAACTGGTTTCTATTTTAATGAACACTAAATCGATTGTATCCCTTCATGTATACACTGTTCCAAGATTTCTCTTGTGCTTCTCCAATTCCCTAGAATGAGATTCTTCTTATCAACAGGCAATCAAGATCTTCAAACTTTCAGTTAAAAAGAACCTGCTTCAATGCACGTACAGTCCGCTCGGTGGATAACATGGTATACAGGAGAAGCTGAGTACAATTATATAATAATTTGTTGGAAGCGTTTCAGTATAATGCATAATTTATTTATTGAAATCCCTGGTGATTGTATGAATATCAATCAGTCCAGTGGGCGGTCCTCCAGTTATACAGAAAATACTGCCAATCACTGACTAGGACCGCCCACTGGACTATATACTACAAACTTCGGGGATTTCCGTTAATAAAATACAAGTTATACTGAAAATTTTCCAAGAAAAATGTACATCAATCGAATCAGCTCCTCTTATTCTACAACATCTTCCTGCGGACTAGATGCCATTTTCAACATAACAGGTTCCCTTTCATATGTAAAACCAGATGTACGTGATAATAAATAGCTTGGGGTCTTCCAAACAATAAGCCTCATCTCAGGGAACCCCTTTGTGTATTTCCATTGATATGTTGGTGATTTCTGAACATCCATGCAGCAGTGAAGCTCGGCATAATCTACAGAGTGCTACACTTCTCTAGTCTGAGAAATGGGAGTCTGAAAAGTTTGATCTCATGTGACTTTCTAAAGTGAAAAAAAAAGACTTATAAGTTATAATAAAAAAATAGGGAAAGCGCTCACTTGGTTTTATAGGCCCACATAATGTACTTATATATTCTCTTTTTCTTTTCTAGTTTTTCCCCCTTTAAAGGGTAATAAGGTTGTCTACCTTCTATACTTATTCTGACAGTCTATCAGGAGAGTTTGTAACTTTTAGCTTTTCTTTTAGCTGCTCCAAACTGATTTATGACAGTGGGACACAAATGAATATTCAGGGCAACAAAAATCTTGGAAAAGCAAAATGATGCAAAATTTTTAATAAAACTCATTTGCAAAACAAATATTTTTAGCCCATGATAAATGCATTTAAGTAAAATAAAAAGTTCCTAAAAATGGACAACCCCAATAAGGATTACATATATCACTATTGTAATCACTAGGTATTCTACTGTATGAGCTGTATGAGATATATGTATACTTAGTGGTGCCTTATAAACTAGCTATAGTGATCATAGTGAATATAATACAGGCCTCCTGCTTTCCAAACACAGCTTAGACATTAATATTCATATAACATGTTGGATTCTTCCATTGTTACTATCGCAATGTATCAGATTTTTACCAATTAGTAAAGTAGAAATTGGACACAGACCTCTCCTCAGAATATTTAAGGTACAATAAAAATTTAATTTGTTCATTATATGTAAAATATCTTTTGCTCCTATATTCCCATCAGTAGGAGAGGAAATCATTAAGTACCTGTGTGTGTGTTGGCGGGATATTTCTTCGTCCGTAAATGCCAAGAAGGGAGTCTTTTGAGAATGAAACATTGAATTTTAAGTACATTGGATGGATGAATGGTAACCTGAAAACGCCAGAATAACCCGGGTTGGATAATCTGTTCAATCTGCTTCCCAATTTCCACCTCTCCAGAGTCGATTGCTTTACCTCTTTGATTTACTGCAGACACAAATGAAAGAGGGGGTGAAAATGCAATTTGACAATTCCACAAAAGGCATAGAATCCAACTAGTGCTAAATAACTCAAAGGATTTGAAGGGGGTCAGAACGAAGGCGCACCCTAGTTCTTGTTGCTTTCTTTTAAGACTTAAGAGGAATTATCCAGTATTATATGCATTTTTTTTACTGTGGGACAAATTACTAATACACAGGTACTTGCTAACTACCTGCCTGCTCTGCCCTGCGCAGATCTCTGCCAAAACAGAGCGGTCACTGACTTCTCCTGCCAACGATTCTGCAGCTTCCACTGACTTCACAAATGAGAAGCAGCTTCTCTTCCGCTCTGCTCTACTGATGGTGTGACTGCCGAATTCATGCTGATCGACAGCTGTAATTGCGGGAAGCTGGCTGTCAACCAGTATGGCATGGGCCGTCATGCCCTGTCGACAGAGCAGCCTGGAAGAAGAGCTGATCTGTTGACATGAAGCAGATGAATCGCCACGGTTGACAGCTCTGAGCCGATGCAGGATAGAACAGGCAGGTAGTTGTTAACTAGTTAGCAGCTACATGCCTGTTTGCTTTTTGGCTCTTAGTAAAAAAATAATTTAGTCCAGGACAACCCCTGTAAAGGAAACTTAGGTTGGCAATGTTTCTCTTTTTCGTATCACCATCTGTATTAAAAAAACAAAATTAGTTTTCTTTCAATTTCACACTGTGCAAGGAACTTTTTTAACCCCTTAATGACCCCAATACGTCTTTTTACTGACCTGCAATAAAAGGGTATGTTTCCACGTTCAGTATTTGCTGCGGATTGGATGCTGCATACAGCTGCAGCATCCAATCCGCAGCCGCCAGGGGTTACAGCATAGTGGAGGGGATTTTATGAAATTCCATGTCCACTATGCATTCAAAGACGCAGGTGGCAGACCTGCATATACGCACATGCGGCGCGTCTTTCTAGACCGCAGCATGTCTATTTATCTTGCAGAGACATTCAGTCTCCACAAGATAAATAGCACAGTCTATGTATAGGATGTGGTGATTCCGCACGTGTTCAATGAACACGTGCGGAATCACTGTGAGTACAAAAGGGGGCAGCGCTTTGGAAGGAGTGGGTATCTGCTGTGTCCAAAGCGCTGCCAATATGGAGCTTGGAAACATACCCTAAGAGACTTGCATCCCCATACAGGTGACAATCCAGCAGCTGTTGGCTGTACACTATAGCTGACAACTTGCTACATCAGCCACGATCAGTGTTGGCACCGATCATATTTGTTTAACCCCCTAGAGGCTGCTGCTAATAGTGACATCCTCATATAAATGGTTAACAGAGTGTGGGGGCTTCCTATTTATGCCCATCGGCATCCTGAGATCATGATTGTGTTGTCCTGATGTTTGCCATGGCAATTCAAGACCAAATAGTGGCCTTAGAGTCTATCAGCTATAGCGGCCTGTTCAGAAGCAAGCGACACTAAAGGGTATGCCACACTAAACAACATCGCTAACGGGATCTCTAAAAAACGTCACTATTTAGCGATCCCGTTAGCGATGTTGTTGTGTGCGGCATCTACCAGCGACGTGGCCCCTGCTGTGATCTCGTCCGTCGTCATGATCATTCCGGACCGTATTTTCATCGCTGGCATCCCGCTGGTAAGTATCTAATCGCTGAGTGTGGCACCTTTTTTAGCGATTTAGCGGTACTTTTGTACCGCTAAAGTCGTTAAGGAGATCGCTAACCGCGATAGCGTCCTTAACGATATCGCTAAATTAGGTAGCTACTAGCGATATAGAAACAATCCCGCTAGCGATCTCATTAGTATGCGACGCTAACGAGATCGCTAGCGGGATTGTGTAGTGTGGCAGTACCTTTAGGTGGTAAAAATACAGTTTTTCATTCCTGTTATGCCACTTTGAATTAATTCTTGAAAAGTACCTGAAGGGTTAATAAACTACCTGACAGCAGTTTTCAATATGTCAAGGGGTGTGGTTTTTAAAATGGTATCACTTTTGGGGGTTTCCTAATATATAGAACCCCTAAAGTCACTTCAAACCTGGGTAGGTCCCTAAAAAATTATTTTGCAAATTTCCTTGGAAAAAGGAAAAAATGCAGCTACATTTTTAAACCTCCTGAAATGCTAACAAAATAAAATAACATTTTACAAATGGTGCTGATGTAAAGCAGACATGAAGGAAATGTTATTTATTAATGTTTTTTCAGTGGTATGACTATGAATTAAATGGATAATCATTCAAAATTTGAAAATTGCTATTTTTTTTACAGTTTTGTCAAATTTCTGATTTTTTTTTAATAAACAAACACAAAACATATTGACCTAAATTTACCATTATCATAAAGTATAATGTGTCACAAAAAACAATCACAAAATCACTGGGATTTGTTGAAGTGTTCCAGAGTTATTACCACATAAAGTGACACTGGTCAGATTTAAAAGATTTGGCCCGGTCACTAAGGGGTTAATACAGGATCCACCAATCATAGTAGGTGATGTCACAGCTGACCATGCCCTCTCTCTGTACAATGATCTTTGCGCACGCTCATTAATTGCTTCAATGCAAAAGTTGTGGGTGGAGGCAGTTTATTGCTGGTAACGTATAAGTGTAAGAGGCAGTACAGTATGAGTCTAAAAAATGCTACCAGGTT